>VXBT01005032.1:614239-814456 GCA_013400235.1 Oriolus oriolus
CCGCCCCCTCGGGGCGCTGCGCCCCCGGGTCGCCATGGGCCGCCCCCCCGCCGCCCGCGGGCCGCCGCCGCCGCTGCTGCTGTCGCTGCTGCTGCCGCTGCTGCCGCCGCTGGGGAGCGCCGCCGCCGCCGCGGAGCCGCGCCAGGTGTTCCGGGTGCTGGAGGAGCAGCCGCCCGGCACCTGGGTGGGCACCATCGCCACTCGGCCCGGCTTCACCTACCGCTTGAGCGAGCACCACGAGCTCTTCGCCATCAACGCCACCTCGGGCGCCCTGTACACCCGCGCCACCATAGACCGCGAGAGCCTGGCCAGCGACGTGGTGGACCTGGTGGTTCTCTCCAGCCAGCCCACCTACCCCAGCGAGGTGCGCGTCCTGGTGCTCGACCTCAACGACAACGCGCCCGTCTTCCCCGACCCCTCCATCGTGGTGACTTTCAAGGAGGACACGGGCAGCGGGCGCCAGCTTATCCTGGACACTGCCACCGACGCCGACAGCGGCACCAATGGTGTGGACCACGGCTCCTATCGGATTGTGGCCGGCAACGAGGAGGGCCGCTTCCGCCTCAACATCACCCTCAACCCCAGCGGTGAGGGAGCTTTCTTGCACCTGGTCTCTCGTGGAGGGCTGGACCGGGAGGCCACCCCCACCTATCAGCTGTTGGTGCAGGTGGAGGACAAGGGCGAGCCCCGTCGGCGAGGGTACCTTCAGGTCAATGTCACCGTCCAGGACATCAATGACAACCCGCCCATCTTCAGCCAGACACTTTACCAGGCACGAGTGCCTGAGGATGCGCCTGTCGGGGCCAGTGTTCTCCAGGTCACTGCAGCTGATGCTGATGAGGGCACCAATGCTGACATCCGCTACCGCCTGGAAGGAGGCGATGGTGGCAGCAGTGGTGCTGGGGATGGGGCTGGCAGCCTTCCCTTCGAGGTGGACCCTGAGAGCGGGGTGATCCGCATCCGTGAGTGCTTGGACTACGAGCTGCGGCAGCAGTACTCGCTGACGGTCCAGGCCATGGACCGTGGGGTGCCGGCACTGAGCGGCCGGGCTGAGGCCCTCATCCGCCTGCTCGACGTCAACGACAACGAGCCCCGGGTGAAGTTCCGCTACTTCCCGGCCACCTCCCGGTTTGCCTCTGTGGATGAGAACGCAGCCCCTGGCACGGTGGTGGCCCTGCTGACGGTGAGCGATGCCGACTCTCCCGCGGCCAACGGGAACATCTCCGTGTCGATCCTGGCAGGAAATGAGCAGCGGCACTTTGAGGTGCACAGCAGTAAGGTACCCAACCTCAGCCTTATCAAGGTAGCGGCTGCGCTGGACCGGGAACGCATCCCGGCCTATAACCTTACCGTGGCAGTGGCAGATAACTACGGGGCCCCATCGCCACCTCCAGGCTCCCCCACTTCCGCCTTTTCCCCCGATGGAGCGGTGGCAGCTCCTGTGAGCCGCTCCTCAGTAGCCAGCCTGGTGATCTTTGTGAATGACATCAATGACCACCCGCCTGTCTTTGGGCAGTCGGTGTACAGGGTGAACATCAGTGAGGACGTGCCCCTGGGCAGTTACGTGCGGGGCCTCAGCGCCACAGACCGTGACTCGGGCCTCAACGCCAACCTCAAGTACAGCATTGTCTCGGGCAACGAGCTGGGCTGGTTCTGCATCAGCGAGCACAGCGGGCTGGTCACCACAGCCGGCCCCGAGGGTGGCACTGCCGGGCATACTGCAGGCATGTCCAGCTCCAGCAGGCTGGACCGGGAGACTGCTTCTCAGGTGGTGCTCAACATCAGTGCCCGTGACCAGGGGGTGCAGCCCAAATTCTCCTACGCACAGCTGGTGGTGACTATCCTGGATGTCAATGACAACAAGCCTCGCTTCGGTCAGCCTCAGGGCTACCAGGTGTCCCTGGCTGAAAACTCCCCATCAGGAACTGAGCTGCTTGTCCTGAGTGCCACTGATGGGGACCTGGGGGACAATGGGACTGTCCGCTTCTCCCTGCAGGAAGCTGAGCCAGCACTGGCAGCAGTTGGCCCCTCCTCTGTGACCCCTCGCCAGATGTTTCGCTTGGACCCGGTTTCGGGCAAGCTCAGCACCATCTCGCAGCTGGACCGGGAGGAACAGTCTCACTTCTCCCTGCAGGTCTTGGCTACTGATTTGGGCTCTCCTCCCCTTTCCTCGATAGCCCGAGTTAACGTGACCATCCTGGATGTGAATGACAATAGCCCTGTGTTTTACCCCGTTCAGTATTTTGCCCACATCCAAGAGAATGAGCCAGCTGGGACCTATGTGACCACCGTGTCTGCCACGGACCCCGATCTGGGACCCAATGGGACAGTCAAGTACAGCATCTCAGCTGGAGATACCTCCAGGTTTCAGGTCCATGGCCAGACAGGGGTCATCACAACAAAAATAGCCCTCGACAGGGAGGAGAAAACTGCTTACCAGTTGCAGATTGTGGCCACTGATGGTGGCCATCTTCAGTCGCAGAACCAAGCCATTGTCACCATCACTGTCTTGGACACCCAGGACAACCCCCCTGTTTTCAGCCAGGGCATGTATAGTTTTGTTGTCTTTGAAAACGTTGCCCTGGGTTACCACGTAGGTACTGTTTTTGCTTCCACCATGGACCTCAACACCAACATCAGTTACCTCATTACGACAGGTGACCAGAGGGGCATGTTTGCCATCAACAGGGTGACGGGGCAGATCACCACAGCCAGTATTATTGACAGGGAGGAGCAAGCGTTTTACCAGCTGAAGGTGGTTGCTAGAGGTGGGGCAATAACCGGTGATGCCGTGGTCAATATAACTGTCAAAGATTTAAATGACAATTCCCCACACTTCGTTCACATGGTGGAAAGTGTAAATGTTGTTGAGAACTGGAAAGCTGGGCATACCATATTCCAGGCCAAAGCTCTTGATCCTGATGAAGGTGTTAATGGCATGGTCCTTTACAGCCTTAAGCAAAACCCAAAGGGCTTGTTCTCAATCAATGAACAAACTGGTGCTATAAGCTTAACGGGGCCACTTGACATAAATGCTGGGTCTTACCAGGTTGAAATCCTGGCCTCGGATATGGGGGTGCCTCAGCTGTCCTCCAACTTTATCCTGACTGTCTCTGTCCATGATGTAAATGATAACCCGCCTGTTTTTGACCAGCTTTCTTATGAAATTACTATTTTGGAGTCGGAGCCTGTGAATTCCAGGTTCTTTAAGGTACAGGCTTCTGACAAAGACTCGGGAGTGAACGGTGAAATAGCTTACAGTATAATAGAAGGAAATGCTGGGGATGCCTTTGGCATATTCCCAGATGGTCAGCTGTATATAAAAAGTGAACTGGACCGTGAACTTCAGGAAAGATATGTTTTACTGGTTGTTGCCTCTGACAGAGCAGTAGAACCACTCAATGCTACTGTGAATGTTACTGTGATTCTGGAGGATGTAAATGATAACAGGCCCCTGTTCAACAGTACCAACTACGTGTTTTATTTTGAAGAGGAGCAGAGAGGCGGGTCGTATGTGGGTAAAATAAATGCTGTAGATAAAGACTTTGGGCCAAATGGTGAGGTCAGGTATTCATTTGAGCACATGCAGCCAGATTTTGAGCTGAACACAGTAACTGGGGAAATCAGAAGCACTCATCAGTTTGACAGAGAAGCTCTAATGAGACAGAGGGGCGCTGCAGTATTTAGTCTCACAGTAATAGCAACAGATCAGGGGTTGCCAAAGCCCCTAAAGGATCAGGCAACTGTACAGATCTACATGAAAGACATCAATGATAATGCCCCCAAATTTCTGAAAGATCTTTACCAAGCTACTATATCGGAGTTGGCAGCAAATCTGACACAGGTGCTGCGAGTTTCTGCCTCAGATGTTGATGAAGGGGTTAATGGGTTGATTCACTACTCTGTAATCAAGGGAAATGAAGAAAATCAGTTTGCAATAGATAGCAGCACAGGCCAAGTGACCTTAGTAGGCAAACTAGATCATGAGGCTACTGCATCCTATTCCCTTGTCATCCAAGCAGTAGACTCTGGAGCCGTTTCCCTGAGTTCAACTTGCATGTTGAGCATTGATGTATTGGATGAAAATGACAACAGCCCTTCCTTCCCTAAATCAACCTTGTTAGTGGATGTCTTGGAAAATATGAGGGTTGGTGAACTGGTGTCATCTGTCACTGCCACTGATTCTGATTCAGGTGACAATGCTGACCTCCACTACAGCATTACGGGGACAAACAATCACGGGACCTTTAGCATCAGTCCCAACACTGGTAGTATTTTTCTTGCCAAGAAACTGGACTTTGAGACACAGTCTCTGTATAAGCTAAACATAACGGCAAAAGACCAAGGAAGGCCCCCGCGGTCCTCTACGATGTCAGTGGTAATACACGTTAGGGATTTCAATGATAACCCTCCTCACTTTCCTCCGGGAGACATCTTTAAGTCGATTGTTGAGAACGTTCCTGTGGGTAGCTCTGTCATTTCCGTGACTGCTCACGATCCAGACGCGGATATTAATGGGCAACTAACATATGCAATCATCCAGCAGATGCCAAGGGGGAATCACTTCCGTATAGATGAAGTGCGAGGGACAATATTTACCAATGCTGAAATTGATCGTGAGTTTGCCAATCTCTTTGAGTTAACAGTCAAAGCCACCGATCAGGCTGTTCCTGTGGAGTCCAGGCGATTTGCTCTCAAGAACGTGACCATTCTGGTGACAGATCAAAATGACAATGTCCCCGTGTTTGTATCGCAAAACGCCCTGGCAGCCGACCCCTCGGTTGTGATCGGTTCAATCCTGACCACAATAATCGCTGCGGATCCTGACGAGGGTGCCAATGGGGAGGTGGAATATGAAATAGTCAATGGAGATACTGAAACCTTCATTGTGGATCGCTACAGCGGAGATTTAAGAGTAGCCTCAGCGTTGGTGCCTTCTCAGCTCATCTACAATCTCATAGTTTCTGCCACTGACCTTGGCCCCGAAAGGAGAAAATCCACCACTGAGATGACTATAATTCTGCAAGGGGTTGACGGGCCTGTTTTCACTCAGCCGAAATACATCACCATCCTGAAAGAGGGCGAGCCCATTGGGACAAACGTGATATCCCTGGAAGCGGCGAGCCCGCGGGGCTCCGAGGCGCAGGTGGAGTATTACATCGTGTCCGTTCGGTGCGATGACAAGAGCCTCGGGCGCCTCTTCACCATCGGGCGCCACACTGGGGTCATCCAGACCGCTGCCATTCTGGACAGGGAGCAAGGAGCACGACTCTACTTGGTGGATGTTTATGCCATTGAAAAGTCTTCTGTTTTGCCCCGCACGCAACGAGCAGAGGTAAAGGTTTATTCAGTAATTATTTCCCTGTCTTTTTACTCCTATGTAATGCCAGAATTATGATTGGTTTTTCACTGAAGTTGTGGTGTCAGTGTTGGACATGAGAAGTGGCTCTGAGCAGCTCATCTGGAGTCTCCAGTCATGGAAGTTCTTGCCATCCCTGCCTGGCTGAGTCCCTGGGATGGTAGGTCTCCTCACACACCTCCAATTTAGGTTACTTTTTTACCTAACTGATGATTATGAAAAGGGTTTTGTTTCTGTTCTTGGATGTGACAGGTGGTAAAAATGTATCATTTTAATTGGACACTTTCCTTATCACAAAGCCATTTGCCTTGACTGAAGGGTCTTTAGAGGTTTTCCGCCTGACTAGCTTGAAAAGCAAAGGGTGGAAAACAGGTTTGAAATGTCATCTGTGAAGTACAAGTGTTTTATTTGCTCTGTCTTGAGTCACAGAGCTGCTCATTCACACTGTTCCTGCTGTCGTCTGCAGGAATACTGAGAAGCCAGGTGTGAAAAGGAGTCTTGTGTTTGCTTTTAAGTTGCAGCATCTCCTGGAGCTGCCTTCTGCACTTCACTGTGAGGCTGTGACTTGCCATTCCTTGGAAACTTGGGGCTGGCACTGCTGAGTGGGTCAGCCAGCAGAGGATGCTGGTAGTGTGTCGTGGTTCAACCACTTCCCACTCTGGCTGAACATATTTGCTTGGTACTGCACAGCCCTACAGATCCCCCAGCTATATTTTCTCCTAGGAATTAAATCTCAGTATTTTTGATACTGTGGTGGTTTGCAGGTTTGGGGGGTTTTTTGTTTGATTTTAGCAAAAGTGGTATTTCCAATTCTTACTTGGCAGCTGTGGATTTTTTCTCTTCGTAGCTGCTTTTTGTTGTTTCTTCTGCAGGTTAAGTGTGATCTGTATAGGTGTGTAACCTTGCTGTCCTATACTGGCAGTGACACATCCTCTCTGAAGTGATTGTCAGGGAATTTGAGCACTGTTCCATCTCAGAGATGTGATCCTGTCCTGGTGTGTGTGCAGTGTGCTGCTTGCTGATGGTCATGTTTTGACCAACAGGAGTGTATTGGAAAATGACCTGTTTCAGTAGGGCTGCTAGTTTAAATAATTCATGCTATTTTAATGAGAATATTCATGTTGTGCATGTCTTTGTACCCTTGCTAGCAATTTGTAAAAGATAGATCTTTATAATATTTTTCTTATTATTATGTCATATTTTGTCTTGACAGACAGTTGTTTTCAGGGTCAGGCCTTTGTCATTGGATATTTGGATAATAACCCTTCAACTCTGAGTCTGAGCAAAGAGTTTTTTGACTGGGGAAGCACTCATAGGAGACCCAACCCTATGGCTGCAATATTCTTACATGTTGTAAAAGCATTTAACATGAGTATTTGCTGAGCAGGGAAGAGAACAGCCATTGAAACTTTGAACAACTTTGACATTGTTGAATACAAACCACTTCTGAAATCACAAGCAAATGTTTTATTCTGTAAAGAACATGGAGAGGCATAATTGGGAGTTAGGATTTCCTATTACTGGTTGTATCTTTATAGCCTCTAAAATGTGTCTTCTTCCAAATGTAATTAGCTTACTGTGCTTCTTTATAAATGTATTATAAATTATAATCAGCTTTCAACTTTCAAAAACATAACCATATGCAGTCTTTCTCCTAACTGATGGGATTTCTCTGGAAGGCTTTTGCTGCCCAACACAAGAACTACTACAGTTACATTCTGTGTGCAAGCTGACTGTCAGTGGGTGCTGAATAAGCAATGCGGCTTTTTTTTCCACGTTTCTTTTGCATGGCAACGTTTTTGGGGTTTGGTCTGATGTATGCGGTGCACATGTTTTGGTCTTAGAGTTTGCTGTCAATCTTATTTCATAAAAAATTAGCCAGTGCCCAAGTACATGAACAGCCCACCTTAAAGCACACTCATGCTCTGTGTCATCTGTGCATCAAGTGTGTAATCCAGAAGGTTTAGTGTTTCATTCCAGTCCTGGGTTTTAAGGTGATGGTTTGACTGGTGGTGTAACGAGAACACTGATGAGAGACAAAAAATGTGTGTGTTTTAGCAGCTGTGGAATATTTACAGCTGCTAAAACTGAAGTGTTCTTTGGTCCATAATGTCTTCAATGTTTTTATGGTGTATACATGGTGAGATGAAGACTGGCTGACTAATTTAGAGTCCCCCAAGAAAATTGTAAAGCATTAATGCAGGTGTGCAGACACAGCTCAGTAGGTCTGATGTCACTATATCTGACAGCTCTCTGCACACATAACCTGGATATAAGTTTTGTTTATTTTCGGTTTGGCTTTGTTTTGGATTTTTTTTCCTGGGGAAAAGCATGAATATTGTGTATTTTCTTTCTTCCTTCTCTTACAAAGAGTATGTTGGGTTTTGTGTCTCTGTATGGTTTAAAAAAAGGGAAAACCAGTAATAGCATATTCTTAACAATGTCTACATGATTATTCTTCATTGCCTGCTGCAGTCTCTGCCCTGATGCCAGAAATCATCTTAATTGCACCGTGGCATGTGAGTGAACCACTGAGCATGGGGAGCTGCCCAGTGCTAAACGTGCTGCCTGAGATTGGCAAAGAGAGCAGCGGGAGTAAGGGAGTTAATAGATCTTTTGTCTAGTGCAGACTCCAGCAATGGGTTTGGGTGACAGATACCTGGTGTGAAATAGAGATATTTACAGTTTCGAAACAGTGACCAGGCTTTGTCTTGCCAGCAGCAGGATAAAAGAAGAGCAGGCTTGCGTGAAACCACTTGCTCTAGAAGCAAATTAATCCTTGTCTTTGGGAAATGGTGTGATTATTTTTTCCCTAAATTCTGTCACTAATTTATTTTATTTCTTTTTTCAAATAATATCAAACATATGGAAAAGGTTCACCTAGTGCTCTAATTGGAGAATAAGGTATCTTTCCGATATTTCTTGTCCATCCCTGGGGTTTGCCCTATGGGATCAGGCTAAAGACCCACTGACTGCACAGCTCCCAGGGTTGTGTGTAAGTGCCTTGTGAACAAAGTGTCCATGGGAAGAGCTTTGCAATGGCAGGACTGTGGGGAATCCCTTGCTGAACCCAAAACTGCTGACGTGCCTTGAAAATGAAGGGTTCTGTTATTTTCAGTAACGTAACAGTAAAAGTTTAGGAAACAAAGAGGTTTGTTTACAATTTGTGACTTATTTTTTTAGCACTAGCTTTTATCTTATGTATGTTCCTGTGTTTGTTATTACTGTGTGGAGAGAGGAGTGGTGATGGTGGGGTGTGTGTCAGGAAAGTGCAAGTAGTGAGGTAAAGTTTTCTTCAAATACCAAATATTTGAGATTTGTAAAGAAAACCCAAGTGTTTATTCCAGTGTATTTTGCAGCTAGATGGTGTAATTTTGGATGGTAGTTTTTGAATTTGAAAGCTTGCTTTTTAAATTTTATTTTGGACTTTTATCCCATTTCTAATCTACAGTGACAAACCAGATAATACTTGATATTGTGTGAATGTGTTTTGTGATCAGTCTTAGCTTTTCCCCCTGTTGTATTAATCATTAGGTTAATGCAATCATCACTGTTGATCTCATGTAGAAAAGAATAATGTAAGTGTCCTGAAGGGATCCCTTCCGTTTGCCATTCTATACATTTTTAAATGTTCCTGCTAGGAAAAAAACCCTCAGCAATTGCTAAACTCCTTTCTCTTGGCTTTCCAACATAAATTCTGTTTTAACCTTCTGGGCAGGGCTGCGGGTTTCACCATCATGATTTTATATTTAATGTAGAATGACTAATGCCTACTGGCATCACTTGCACACCGCATGACTCCCCTCAGTGCTGCCTCCCCCAAAAACGACCGTGTGCTGCAGGATATTTTGGGTGGTCGTGTGTTGTACCCTGGTTTGTGTCTGGCAGCAATAATAGGAACCCAGGGACAATACCTCATCTTCCGTGCTGTGTTACCAGGGATTAAGAGGAATTAGACAGGATCTCCAGTTTGCATGTTTAACCCTTCGGTGGGCAGCTTCCTTGAAGGGAGCTGTGGGTTTGCTAGGAACCAGTAGTCCCTATATATATATCATACATAGTGATGTGGATATCATCTATGCCAGTTGATAGGGGGTAACACTTTGGGAGGTGAACTCCTCGCTCAGTTCAATATCTTTCATATACTTTAAATAGGTTCATAGTCCCCAAGGAAAGGAGGAGTTGAAAGTTCCCAAGGAAAGGAGGAGAAGGCTGTAAATGAGGGAAGTGTATAGACCTCAAATGAAAGATTTAGTGTTGGCATTGATTTGAAAATGGAAATACTTGGAGAGGCAGATCACTGGTCCTGTTAGTGCTTTTTACCTGGGAATGTTAATATCCTCTCAAAAGAGGGGGGACTGTCTTCGTTTGCAGAAAGGGAGAAATGAGGCACTGGGTTTTCTTTTGCACTTGTGTATTTGTAGCTTCGTCTTGTGAGTACTTCATGATTGACGCTGTTGGGAATCTTGGACTTCCAAGCTGGGGAATTTTTTGTTCTTTATTCAGGCAAGATGTGGGGATTTCAGGCAATGCTTGCTGCTGTGGAAATTAATGAAGACAGGCAGAATGAATGGCCCTGGCCTCCTGGAAGGGAAATCACAGGACATTTTGCCTTGACTCAGTGTGAACTGCAGCCATGGCCTCAAACCCAGGATTGAATGGTGTAAATAGCTGATGTGGAGCTTTTTGTCTTGGCCCAGGCTACGTCCTGTGGCTGAGGTAGCTGTGTGTCACTCCTGCATCCCTTGGGCTGGGTACCACTTCAGGGGTGTGGTGTCACTCATCATCCGATTGAGAGAGGAAAAGAGGTGGCCTGGTGGGGCCAGACACTGAAGGTGCTACTTCTCTAGCCAAGCTGGCTAGTGGAAGGCTTTAAATTTAGTAAGGGAGTCTGAAACCCGCTTCAGAGAAGTCTTATCTGGCATGTCTTGTATTTACCAGCACAAATAAGAACAATGGGGTTCTCCTTGTATTCATGCTATTTATAAATCGGTTCATTCTTTAATGATACATGGCACATCAATTGTTGCCTGACAAAAGAAACCGCTTATGAAATGTTGGAGTAAACAATGAAAATCTGCTGCCTTGTCCCAGCTCCAAAGACACTTTTTTTTTCTTCCTAGAGCTGATATTGCTGATTCTAAGAAATGTGCAGTTATTTAAGTTACTGCTGTCATTTGCACGATCTGAAAAAGGATCTCTAAGCTGTCCTTGAACTGGAGTGGGAGATGAATGTTCCTTATGTGGAAAACTATTCAAAACCAATTAGTGTGTTTTGGTTCAAAGCTGGCCCTTTTTTCATCCTCTCTAATTTCTTTAATGATTCTGCCTTGCTGCGTGTTCTTAATATCTAGAATTTCTCATTTCTTTGCTATTTTAGCAGCCTTTGGGCATTTTTGCATGTGAGGTCATTTCATAATTTTTATGGTAAAAATCACTAGACTTCTAAAAACAACATTCTTTATTACAGAAAATATTATTTTTCATGTGTCTCTAATGCAAACAATAGAAATAATAGCCAAAAAAATGGGGCAAAAATTTTCATGTGCTTATTTTTGCTAAGTGTTAAATTCTTCATACAAATCTCCGAATGATTCTTGGGTTCTATCGATGTTAGTAAGCGAGGCCTTTTCCATGTAAAATGATACCCCCAGGGCTGAGGGAGTGCAGGGTTCTTTCCACGTGCTAGGTGAAGCAATCAGTGGCTGCTCATTTGCTCCAGAAGTTGGTCGCCAAAGCCTGCTTGCCCTCTTGCTGTCCCCAGCCCTCACCTGTGTCTTTACTGGGGCAAGACTGCGTTGGTGGTGGTGTCTGGGATGGATGCTTTGTTTTGTTCTGTTTCCTGTGCAGTTTCTCTGAGACTGCACCTCGCCAAAAGAATGCTCCTTCCCTTTTGACTGGCAGAAGTTTCCATGTTCTGAGTCTTTTCAAATTTGAATTGCCCCATCCCACCCCTCCAGAGCAAGGTGTCCATTTAATTTATATCAAAGCAAGCCCTTGGCATGACATAGTTCTGCTGGCACAGTTTGTTTTAACTGTGTCTAGACCAGGGGAGTAGCGTTACTGTTAACTCACTTTGCTTTCTTGCTCTCTGCAAGACCTTGTGTGGAGACAGGTGCTAATACACCCGAGTTCCAATTAAAAAAGGAATTCACGCTGACTAAAAGTGAAGTGAAACAAAGTTTTCCTAATGCATTCCTGAAGTCTGGAAAAGTGATGCTAGATCAGAGTGGTGCATCGGGGCCATACTGATTTGTTTCATTGAATTTATAGCCTGACTCGGCTTTGCCAAGAATAATACCAGATATGTTAGAGAAACTGTGTCTTTGTTTTACTGTGACATTTCTCTCTATTCTAATAAATCTTATTTTTAATTAGACCCTCAGTCTAGACTGTCAGGCAGGTTTGTTTTTACAGTGATCTATTTTTGTTTACTTCCTCACAGCGAAAACATTCCAAAAGGACAGTAGAACAGATGGAAGCTGATAGCCATGATCACACTGTAAAAATACAGAGAGTTGCATTAGTTAATGCAAAAGAATTTCAAAGGGCCTGTTATGAAGTGGTAATTTATGTGCCAACAGCTATGCAAAAAGTAATGGAAACAAGAGTTTGCCTTCGCATTTCATTTTTTTTTCACATTCTGCAGCCATCACGCATGCACGCTGTTGGTAGGCTGTGGCTTGTATTGGCACAGTGATCTTAAATAAGTGTGCAAGGGTTCTGCTGCAATTAATGCAGCCATCCAGACCTACAGATGGAAAGGCATTCCGCAGATCAGAGACTCAGACAGGTGGAGGGGGCTTTTGGGGGCTCCTTTTGGAGAAGAGCATCTCCTTGCAGTGTGTCACCTTCCTGCCCCTCTACACTCTGTCCCAGAGGTGGCATCATCCCATGGCCAAGTTTGGGTTCCCTGCAGTGGCCATGTGAGGGAAGAAAACTTCTAAGAGCCCTGTGAGGCTGATTTGGATTCTCTAATAGAGCTGAAACATGAAGACAGGTTTTTTTCACAGATTGTTAAGTGAGATGAATGGGAATAGGTTTGCAATGTGCCATATGGGCAGTATGGGAAGTATCATCAGCATTAATGGGAAATTGTAACTCTCTTGATTTCATATGTGAGCGTTTTCCAGCCTCCTTCCTAGCTACGCTCATCTAAATATGCATGCACGTGCACATGTTGAAATAATAATTCTCTCTGCAGCCAATTGGTTGTGCTTGGAAAGTGACCAAACTGTGCCAAGCAGTGTTGTAGTTTTCTCTGTAGGATCTGCCTGTACCATTTCTGGTTCTCATCAGGTACCTGCATGGAATGTTTCCAAGCAGGAGCCCCAGCTTGCCATTACAGGCAAACAAGTGTGCACAAGGTGAGGGAAGCGTGGCAGTGTGACTCTTTGAGTTAGTTTTTAGGGGATTCGGAAGGGAAGTAAGAGGAGCCCACTTGTTTCTTCCATAGTACATGTGATACCTGATCAGTGATGAAGGTCCCTATCACTCCATGCCATTGTAAATAGTTCCTCTCCACCTCTCTGGTAGCCCCTTTAGACACTGGGAGGTGCTCTGAAGTCTCCCTGGACTCTTCTCCAGGCTGCACCACCCCAGCTCTGTCAGCCTGTCTTGACAGAAGAGGTGCTCCAGCCCTCATGGCATCTACTTCTTATTAAATTCTGTATGAACAGCACTGATAAAACTGACGAGCTGGAGACTTTGTGTTTTACAAGTTACTTTTGACTCCTTTCCAGGCCCTTAGTTGGATCTCTCTTTTATGGGGCATCTTAAGAGTACCGAGCATGACTGTCTCTGTCACTGATGAGAATGAAGAGGAGATTTATGAGCTGGGTTATGACAGCAGCCGCTTTTGGAGGTCTCCATCACCAGATGGAGCATCATGACTCATTCCTGTGCTCTCTCCTGGGGAGCAGAGCTGGACCAGCAGCAACCATGTCCATGTCTTGACTTTGGGGGCAGGGGCTTTCTGCCAGGCGTCACATGTGGAGCTGCTCTGGGCTGGTTCATAACTCTGTTCTGATACTGCTGCTGATGTGAGTTTATTATCTAGCAGTTTATTATCTTGAAGCAGAAAATATGTCTAAACAACTTTCTACCCAATGAGTTATGCTAATGAGTGTTAGTTTTAGTTACAAAATAATTTAAATTTTTTGCTTAAAGATTTCTTTGGAGGTATTTTATTTGAATTTTAATGGTTCTGAAGCCTTTTCAAGATGTTTTTTTTGTCTAAAATATGAATGAGCAGAACATTAATTTAAGATTTTAAGCTAGTGCTTCGTATCTAATTGTCTTTGGGTTTTAAGGCAAACATTTTATACTTGGCAGTTGCAATATTTCCTGAAATATAAACCAGGAGAAGACAAGTAGTTCTAAGGACATGTATATGATGTTTCACCTACCCAGATGTGCAGTCCTCTTTCTAAGCTATGGAACAGAATTTACATCCTTCTTGTACCAAATTAATTTAAGTAGCATCCAACACTAGATAGCGCTGAATTACACAGAGCCGTGCTAATTTGCTTTCAAAACAAAAATGTGATGTATAGCATCCCGAAGCAGCTGGAGAGAGAAAAAAACCAAGTTCACATCACAGGGCATATATGTAGATTAAGACAGAAAAAACACTGCTTTAAGCTGGAGGGGTATGTTTGCCATGGGCACTGTGTATGGGGAAATACGTGATTCTATTTCCCTTGCAGTGTAGTAGCAGATAAATTGTTCCTTGGAGAGCTGAAGAGAGAGCTGAGCTGAGTGCTTTTCATGTCAACTCCTTTCTGGATCATTTTTGATAAATTAAGAGAATTCTCCTGAAATAGTTCAGAGGGATAAATAAGATGCCAGAGTGGTGCTGCACATCTGTGGTATATGTGTGTTTAAAGCTTGAATTTTCCATAAGGGTTTTCTTCTATAATATTACCCTTCAGGTTTCCTGGTGTTTTCCCCATTTTCATTCTTTATTCTTTTCAATACAACATTTCGTTTTAATTTATCAAAATGTCATGCTTCCTGAAATATTGAAGACATGTTGCAATTACAAGGCTGTTCAGAAACAGAAGGCAAACTCAGTAGTTTATTGTACTCTTATTCTTTTGAGACCTGAGTTTCTGTGTGTATTTAAATGACTTTTTTATTTTCTGAGCATGATTCTATTCCCTTTGAAAGTTGCCTTATAAAGTTTTTATGCCCGTCTGCTTTGAGGAAAGAATTTGTACCTTTATGATTTCAGTGAACAAATTAATGAAAATCCAGATTTTTAACCCCAGTAGGGTCACGTCAGATTGTCTGGAAACTGATTTATGGTGGTGATGATTTTCTTACCACTGTTTTCTTTCTCTAACAGTGCCCTTAACTCCTGCACTTCAAACTTTTGAGGAATTAGCCTGTTTTATTTTATTTTTACCTATAAATTTCTAAACTCCAAATAATTCCTATGGTCAGCACTGAAAGTTGTGCGGGCTTTTTGACATCTGTTTGTTTTTTGGGCCAAGCCGCCGAGTGGGGTTGCAGTTCCTCAGAATGAGGTTCAGTGATTGTGTTGAGATCGTAATTAATTAAACATCTGCACCAATACCTTGTTATTTCAAGTCCTGGAATTAACAGACTCAGAAAGCTGCCTGACCTGCGCCAGCAGAGAGGGGAGGAAGAGGGAGGGGACTTTTTCTTGCAGGGCAGGATGATATGGGGTAGGAGCAAGCTGCACACATGCCTGCCAAAATGCTTGGATCAGACTAAAGGAACACAGATGGCTGAGGCTGATAAAGGTGTCTCTTATTGTGTTGGGTTTTTCTTTTCTCCTCGGCGCTGTTTTGAGTTTGTGTGTGAGGGACGGGTAAGAGGGGAGGAAGACAACTACATTGTATAATATGTTTATTTTGATACATTTTACAGTGTAGGAAAGAAGTCGTGTAAATTCAATACTCCTCGGTAGGATGCCAAAGGCTGGAGCTAAGCCCTCCTTTTAGGTTTCTGTAACAAATGAACAATAATGGATCTTCAGGGATTTATGTCATGCTGTCCAACCTTCAGCTCTTATCTGCTAATAGAAAAATCCCCATCCACTGCTGAAAGTAGCTCCTAAAAATTGGACTGAGAAGCCTTGAAAGCACGTGGCTGCCTCTGCTCCTAACCAGCTCTCCTCTTACGTGGCCCCTTCGTGTCTCCTGGACCCCCGGGTGATTTATTGCCGTGGTTATTTGTTTATTGGCATGCTTTATGATGTCTGTGTATAACCATCAGGTGTATATGTGTATGTACAAAAGACACGCATGTACAAATAATGTCTTCTTCTCCAATAAGGTGGTGCCCAGCTCTGCCTCCAGTTTGCTTGGAGGAGAAAGCCAAGGCACCGCAGGACAGGAATGTGTTAAGGAAGAGCAAGTCCTACAGACTCTTAATCTGAGCAAAGCCCAGTTCTTCTTAGCATTTGTTATTTATTGTTCTAGAAATTAACTGGTCACTGCTATCTGGAAATGTCATGTCTGAACTTTTAAGCTGCTTGCAGAAATAAATCACTGCCACCAGACACGGTGGCTGTTCCAAGTCTGTCAGAGCTGTTCCACCTGTGAGCACCACCATCCATCAGGGCAAGGCTGAGGAGAAGGGAGTAGAAGCAAGACCTTTTTTCCCTCCATTTATTTAAAGCAAAGTCCTAAAGAGGTGTAATTTCTTTAGAGGGCCCTAAGATTCTTGTCTTGTAAACGATGGTGGTAACATTCTCCTGCTTGTGACAGCTGGAAATCCGCAGGATGTTCTTCCCGGTGAGCATGGAGGAAAAATGGTATATGAGACTTCACGTTAGGGAAAATAAATTTCATTTTCAATATCTTTTTTCAGTTTGCAGTCATTAAGTTGAAATATCGCAGTTGTTTTTCATAGAAACGAAGATATTAAAAATCCAATTGCAAAGTCATACTCCTAATGGTGTAACTAAGCTTCATTCAAACCAGTGCTATTTTGGTCTGTTGTCTTCTAGATATTCTTTTTGTCCTTCCTGGACCATCCCACATGTATCTGTTTTCAAAACACCCGTGGAAATACAATTTACAACAGTATAGCTTCCCATAACTGATGGAGGGAGACAGTCTTTCATTCTGAGATTTAGTGCTATAAAAATGAATGTGCTTTTCTGGTGCCATGAGGTTGCACATGTGCAAACAGTCTCTTCTAAAAATACACCATAATATTATGATTATTAATTGTGGCTACCACTATACAAATAGAAAAATAAATGCAGCCCAGCTACCTTCCCTTTTCTTTAAAAAAAAAAAATAGCCCCTTTGTGTGAGTAGGAAAATGCTACTTTTTTTCTGTGAAAATATAACATTGTTATTACAGCTTTGGCTCTCTAAAGGATGCATAGAGGCTCTCTAAAGGACGCATGAGAATCTGGAGAATTTAAAAAAAAATATTACTAAACAGTGGACTGGCTTTCCTTTGAGTTATGCTAATTTTCGTTCACTGTAACTCTGTTTTATTTAGTTAAATTGCTCTTAATTTACGTTGGTATAACCAAGCAGAAAACAAGGCCCCAAGTACATGAGAAGGACCTCCTATTTGTGTAAATTAAAATCTATATTGAAAGTGACACAGGGTAAACACTAAACATCTAACAAAAAGCTTGCCCTTTGCCAAGGAAATAAGGAAATCAAGACGTTCTGGAGTCTATAATTAGGCACTTTACATGGCTGTAGGTCTGTAAAAAGGAATAGAAGACAACGATATTAGCACCGTACTCCAAGGAAGAGAGCTAGGGATAAATTTTGCTGTGAAGTGAGCTACAGGGCAGCTTAATGGGGAGCAGTTTTGTGGGAGCCTTGGTTGAGAAGTCAAACTCTAGAAATTAATTTGTAAACAAACACACTGCTCCCTGCTCATATAGTTAAAAATAATTTAGTATTAATTTTCAGACTTTCTGTTGTGGCGTAGTTTTAAAAAGACAAAAATTGGCTGTTTTGTCTGACTTATGTTGGGGTAGGTACTTGATGTCCATGCTGGGACCCGTGTGCCTCGCTTAAAGTAAGCCACTGTATTTGGGATTTGGCTACATTTTGGAAGTGGATCCCATAGTAGATGCAGGTTTTTGTTTGTATTGGGAACAGCAACCAGCAAATCCTTCTGGAATGCTTGAGAGCAGCTTGGTGGTCACAGGTCCACCTTTCTGTGGCTCCATCTTCACCTGCAGATGGAAGGGTATGAAATAGACTGTGTGAAATTCAGTGGTTCGTAAATACTTAATGATATTTGTGGCAATCTCCTCCTTAAAAGGAATTAAGTTTATTCATAGTTTTTTTTTTTTAAATTTTCATTTGAGAAAGTTGTATTGGAATGAAAGAATTGCTTTTAGTAGGCGGGGAGATAACTTTCACCACCACTCCAAAATCAATTTTATTATGATTATAGCAAATACCTGGCTGTCTGTGTATTTCTTCATTTGAAAACCAGAAGGCTGGTGCTTAGAATAAAGGATTCTGAAACAGAAACAGTGCATTAAATTTTCTTTGCAACTTCCACAGACATTGATTAATTGGGACAGTCAGCATGGCTTGCTTTTGGAAAGAAAAAGCGTAATCATTAACTAAATTCTTTTTCTGTCCCCCCACTGAGCATATAAAATGGTTATAAAAGAATGTAGAAGAGGCACAGTTGGAGCTGTTGTTGTTGTGCACAATAAAAACACAGGCAAATATTTCACAATATACTAAATGTAACCAGAAACATCAATTTCCATGCGATAGCTATCAAGATCTTAATATAATCATGTCATTTGGTGGTTTTGGGAGAGAAAAGCTGTCACAATCTGTGGATTTTAGGTTAAGTAACACCTACACTGAACGATTTACCAACACCTTCTGCGTTTTGCATCACTGGAATTGCAAACCAGGGGTTTGATAAGTTTTTACCACTTCTAAGCCAAATGACATTGCTCTGGCTTGACATTTCTAAGTGCTTGGTGAAAAGTAACAAGGCTTGAGATGTGCACTTTCTAATGTGAGACTTTTTTTTTTGTTATCTGGGGAAATGAGAACTTTATCCTATAAGTAAGGAAATTGTAACCTTGTCCAACGCAGTTGACAATGGTTATCATATGCCACTTGTAATTCCATGTTGTTGGTTACCCCAGCAATGATTGAAGCTTGCTGAGAGATGTAATTACATATCTCTTGAAGGGATCCTACACAAATCCAGTGTTTTGGAGATACCCTGATGTGTGGGACAACACAGCTTTTGTTCCTGTTCAATGACATCAGTTGCAATTCTCTGCTCTTAAACCAGGGGTCTCGAGAAGTTGCTGTTGGGAAACTTTGCTCTTTTGGGGAAGAGCTGTCATTGTGTTAGCTGACTGCACTTTGTAAATTGCTGTGGTTTTTTCTGTCTTTCCCCCAGTTATGTGAAGGAGAATTGTAGGATATAGCTGTGTGATTCACCACAGCTTTACTGGTACAAAAGTTTATGTAATGTAGTGGCAGTCTTGAATCCATTTAACAGATGTTATGTGTAGACTTATGTTGAAAGTTACACCAGGCTAGCTTCAATGGGATGACTTTAATTTATATGTTTTGAAAGATATATCCTATGCTGAACTGCTTTATAAATATGCCATTGTAGGTTTACACAGTCAATGCCCATCAGTAGCTTCTAGCTCAATGTTCTCATCTAATGAGAGCCCTAAAAGTCACTTTCCCTCCAAGTTACTAAGCTCAGCCAGTGACAGTTTCCCAAGTGCCAGCTTGTGCACACCTAAGCATTTGAAATTTAGTTTTATCATGACAGGGGATGGAATTAGGTCTCTTACAGTGTGTGAATATCTCATCAGAAAGATTTACAGCTTCAAGTCCGAGCCTAACATATACTTCTGAGGGACTGTTTGTGTTACAGGCTGATAGGTTTTGTCTGGCTCCCCTGGATTTTGAAAACATTGGTGGGATGGTGACATGCTGATGGGATGGTCTGGTGGTCTCCCATCTTGAGGATTTACTGTCTTTTGAGGAATGTAAATTCTGCTCCAGGCTGGTTTGCATTAATTTTTATGGTGACAGTGGCTTTATTTTCTGAAAATGGCCTGCACTGGACATTGGTATAAAAGCATTCAACAGGTTAGGAGCTTCTGGACAATCTTCTAGGACTTGGTTCCTTTCTCGTGTGCCTGTTTTGGGGTGGGAAGGGATACAGTCCCTCAGTGGGAAGGGCCACTATGCTGTGTCCTTGGCATAACTGGAGCCATAGAATAACCCCATTTTCTTTAGAATTTCTTTATACTGAGTCTTCATCTATTCTTTTTTTTATTTGTACAATTCTGTTATCCGTCCTTATATCTTTTTTTCATAGTTACTCAACATTTTTCTTTAATCAAACAGAAACTCAGGCTCTTAATTTTTAGCAACATAACGTCCATGTTTAGTCGCTACTGTTTTGAAGCCAGAAATGTTGTAG
This sequence comes from Oriolus oriolus, assembly GCA_013400235.1. Lineage (NCBI taxonomy): Eukaryota > Metazoa > Chordata > Aves > Passeriformes > Corvidae > Oriolus > Oriolus oriolus. The sequence goes on from VXBT01005032.1 coordinate 634,038, forward strand.
TGGTTGGGTTTTAACTGTGCCTTGCAACAAATCTGCCAAAAAAATAAAAAAGTTATCTAAAGATTTAGTTGGCACAACTGCTGCCTCATTACAGACCTGCCTGGGTGGATAATGGGGTCCAGGAATGAGTTGAATGAAGGAATGTAGCTGCATCCCAGGACTCCAGGACAAGTCAGGGTTGTCTACAGCCTCAGTGGTCACTGAGGATGAGCACTTGGCTGATTGCAAAGGGCTTTTCCCCAGGCATGGAGGGCTCCTGGTTGAGAGCTCTGGCAGCAGAGCAGGTAAACACCCATATCCAATTGCAGAATGTAGACACCCTCATGTAGGAGAGCTAGGGCAGGTGCAAGGGACCCTGCACCTTCCCCAGGGAAAGAGGTGGAGCCTCTGATCCATTTAAGCACCTTTACTCTAGAAGACAGGTACTATTCTTTTTCTTGAAATTGTACTCCAGTTTTCTCTGTCTTTGGAGGCACCGATGGGACTTACACTCCTCTGTTAATTTCCAACTGTTAATTATCTATTTATGTGTTTATGAGTGACTAATCATTTGTATTTGTTTTTTTTAAACGCTTCTTCCTGCTCTGTTACTGGCAGCAGTATTTGATTTATTTCTATGATTAATTCTTGCCCCTTTGAAATCCACGGAGCCTTTAAAAAAAGAAGAAAGAAATCCTAACAATAATAGTAGCATTCAAGCTCTTTTATCTTCATTTTGTTCCAGTGCAGTGGTGGATATTCCAAATTCTCCATGGTAATAGCGAAGTATTTCAGAAGCAAATATCTTGCCAGATCTTTGCAATTTCATTACAACTATTGCTAAGGAGAAAGAGTACTTTATCAGCCACAGGCTTTGTAGCGCCAGAACATGGATGTTTAAAGCTGATGCAAATGAGAATTCTCTTTTCATTGTGAGTTTACTGCTGAAGCAGTGCAATTTTTTAAGAACCAGGGTTCTTAGAAAAACTTCCCTGGCCTCTCTTCGGTAAGCAAGCAGCGCAGGGCATTCCTGTGGTTTCTTACAGGCAGAGCAGAAAGGTCTCCTTTACCCGGCCGATTTTGTTACCCAGGGATTATGTGCATTAGCTGTTATCCTTTTATGTGCTACATTCATAACTGTGCTGCTCGGGGCCTGAGTGGCCAGGGTGGGACTGTCCTGCTGACACGAAAAGAGCACAGGCAAAAAAAGAGCTGGGTGTTTGGCTACTGCGAGGACAAGTAATTAACCAAAGATTTTTATGGATTCGAGCCATAGAATGGTTTGGGTTGCAAGGGACCCTAAAGATCATCTAGTTCCAACTCCCCCACCACGGACAAGGGCACCTTCCACTAGACCAGGTTGCTCAGAGCCCCGTCCAGCCTGGCCGAATCCAAATCAGTTCAGCATTTATTTTTGTCTTGTACATTTGCTGGTCTCAGGCAGACATCTCCCACCTTTGGTGTCACATCTGGCCTCCACTGCAAGCAGGAAAATAATTTGTTGCTCCTGAAAGTTCTGCCTGATCTTTCAGCGGCATGAATCAGGGTTTGTTCCTTGATGCTGTAAATCTTACAAAATCAAGGGTTTGGAACTGTGGAGCTTCTTTACATTAATCAAAGACACAGTCGAGTTGCAGTAACAAGTACATTGTTTTTCCTGTGATAACATTGTATTTTTATTGTTTCATTCCTGTAATTTAATCGCATAACTGACGTCCTTCTTTGGTCTGAATATAGAATTAGCACTTGTAGCATTAAACTGTTTTAATATCTATTTATTCTACTTTGAGACTTTATGGGATAAACACTACCCTTTCAGACCAAATATTTATTTATTTATTTATTTTAATCTAAGCTTTTTTAGACTAAAAATAGCTCTTGTTGCGTAAGGGGTAGTAATGAATGCAGCACTGTCCTTGACCAGGCTAATTACCAAATACTTCAAATTAAGGATATTCATCAAGTAAACCCATGAAAGAAGTGATCTAATAAAAAAAAATAACATGTAAAGAGCTTTCATCTCCAGTGAGATTACTTGCATGAGTCAGTTGAAAAACATTCACCTTTGTTCACTGACATTTAAGAAATAAGTAGCTTGGAACTATTCGTTATGTTGTGGTTATTTAACACTTGTTTAACTACCAATTGTTTTGTCTATAATACAGAGGATTAATTCTGGAGAAGTTATGTATGTTAGCTAATTTGATATTTAAGGCTTCCTTAATTGCTAGGATACAGGATTACTAACAATGAAACTTTCGGAGAATTGCTGTGCCAATTATTAGTAGTAATAAAACCGCATCAATTCCCTTTATTAATATGGTGTAATATCCTATTAAAAGTTTGTGCAGCTACCAAGTTTTGCCTGCAAGGAAATGGAGTTCTGTGAGACCTGGGCAGACACTGAATCCAGCCACTCAAGTATAATCAGATGGCATGGAATTGTCTGCATTTGGATTAATGTATTAACAGTCCTTTTTTGTGTGTGTTTGTTTTTAATTAAACTGGTCCCTTCACCAGGGTTTGGTGGGCCAGGATAAGAATATGCACATTGGGTGGAAGAAGAAACTAGATAACTGTTTAGTGCATCTGCGAGAGCTGAACCTTTATGACAGCGTTGCATTTGGGTCTGTCATGTGTGTGTGCCCCTGTGTCAGCTAAAAAAATGTGTGTAGAGGAGAAAGAGGCTCCTTAAAGGCTTCAACAGAATTTTCATGTTGACAGATTACTTTTTGAGACATCACTTTTATGCTGATAGACATCTCAATCCAAATGATAGTATCAAGTGTGGAAGATGTTAGACACAGCAGCATACATCATGTATTATGTAGAGGAAATAAAAGAAATGAGTGTAATTGTCGCATCATCCCCTTTGAAATATTTGTATGGCTGCTACTGGAGTTTGTGTTGCTGCTGTGCCCCTGAAAAAGATGATGTATCTTCCTAAGGATAACACATGGATAACTCTTGAATACTCCTTATGATGTGTTCCTCACAGCTTTGTGTCACAGCCCAGGAAAATTACCAAGGAAGCAGAAAAAGGCCACTGTAGGGAAGGATTAACTTCTGGTCCAGGTCTACAATGCTGGGCATGAGTCCCAACCCGGGCTCTGTCAGGCTAAGGGGATTACTCAGTCTGTGCCCTGACAGCTCACCCAAAATGTGTCGGAAATATTAGTCACCTGCTAGTTTAGATTAATGAGCTTTACACTTCTGTGTTTGCCGGGTTTGGAATAGATGCTGCCAGTTTTTTTCCCTGTAGTTTGAGGGGTAAGTCACCTAGAAGCACACCCTGTGGGGAAGTTATCTATACCAGCACTTGAAACCCCTGCATCTGCCCTATTTGCTGAGACCTAAAGAGAGCTGGTCACTAAAGAGTGCCCCAGTGTTGCCCATGGTCATGTCTAAAGGAAGTTTTCTATCCATTTGACTTTGAAATACTACTCTTAACTACAGGATCCCTGAAGATTGTAGCTCTGTCAGTTAAATAGTGCTGCCTTGCTGCTTGGTGTAGTTAAAGAGCCCACATCACTAGAATATAACCTCGCTACTGAAAAAGAACAGTCTGTGTGGGTAATGTTTGTACTGCACTGTTTTGAAGCATAGTGAAGACATTACAATAAGCAAACTAAGTTTTTTCTGCCTTCTAGATGATCTTACCCAGTTCTAAAAGCTACCTGCTTGGCTCTGCTGCATAATGTTAACTTCTAAAACGGTTCAATCCGTATTACAGGATACTTTCCTATTACTAGTGATTGTTTCTAGCAGGTGGTTCCTACACCCAAAGGATTTTAAACTAGTATAAAAGACACAGGAAAGACCTGAATAATCAAAAGGGAATGAAGATGCAGGAGTTAAGATTCAAAAGGATGACGTCTATGAGAGAAATCCTTGCTGCATGAACCAGGAGAGCTGCCCAGAGCTGTAGGGGGTTGTATTGGGAGGAACGGCGAGTTTCAGGCACAGAACACCTGGTGTGACTCTGGAGACAGAACCGAATTGGAGGTGATGCCTGTCTGACAGAAGTGATAGTGCCTCAGGTGAATAAATATATTAATTGAGCTGTGATTCAAGTAGCCTTCTGATTAATGACAGAAGATATCCCGTGGCTGTAACTTACTTTCAGTGTCTACCTGTATGTTGGCACTGCTGGTATGGATAAACACCATCTCCTGATGAAGGTTGTTAGAAATTTGTCCTCATCCCTGTTTCACTGCATGTGGATATTAACTTCAAATTAATATTTAATATATTTCATTCAAAGTTTGTCTTAAACTGTCCCAAATGAAAGCAAATGTTTGGTTGTCCACATAGTATAAGTTTTTAAAGCTTTGGAGGTTTTTGTCTTGTATGAGCCTGGTTTTAGAGACATAGTTCAGTTGTGTTCTTGTGAGCTGCATGGGATTACTCATTTCTTAGAGGCAATCAAGTTTTTCTTACTTAACTTGCTGTTGACAAGTGGCTTTTTTAAAAGTAATGCTCTTAGAAGGTCATTTGACTTTTGAGGGTTATTCACGTTGTTAGCCCAAACACTAAAACCTTGTGTCCTTGGGTTCTGATTAGTGACACTTTGATAAAGTCATTTGAAGTTCAGTAGACTGAATTTTCCACCTTTTCTAATGTTTCTATGGTCACAGGGAAGCGACCTGTATTCAATCTTTTAAATGCAAATCTTTTAAAAGTTACTGTGCAATTTTGTGTACCAGGCTTCTTCATGGGTTACAGAAAACCCCCTTCTTTTTTTTTTTTGTTTTAAACAGCTACAGCAGTGTCTTTTCTCTTTCTTTTCTGTTTTCCTCCTCTCTTTCTTTCTAGTGATGTGACAGCAATTGACTAAACTTGGGTCTTTTGGGATAACAAAGGATAGAGAAAAATCTTAAAGGTTTTTATTGCCTCACTTGTTTTTTTGGCAGGGCCAGGACAGACAAAGGCCTTTCCACTTGATTAGATAATAAGGCTAACGTGGTCTTTAAGTGAAAAATATCTTTGCATTCTGCTCTTCTTTTTTCACCAACCCAAAAAGAAAGGCGGGGGTGGCAAAGGAGAAAACTATGCCTAATCAGCAACAATTAAATCTTTCATGGGGAACTCACTTTGGAGGAATTAATGCATTTTGTATTGCCTAACAACTCGAGTGAACATTAACAACACGTGAGAACTGAGGGGAAGAAAAATTATGGCCTTTTTTTTTTTTTTTTTTTTTTTTTTTGTGGTTTTTAAGGATCAGGGAAGGGCAGGTCATTGACTTGATTTTCATGGGAAGATTGACTCCGGAGTGCTCGCATATCCAGGAGCAGAGCGAGGGGGGTATTGACAGCTGGGGTTTGGGGAGGGGGGCCTGCGGGAGCAGGGATTGCGCCATGGCTTGTTGGGGAAAAACAAGGGGAGATGGAAAACAAAGCCCAGAGAGAGGGAACAGTAGAGGCAGTGTCCCAGGCTGAGGGGCCGCTGCTCCGTGGTGGTGGATGTGTGTTGTGCTTGGACTCAATGAATTGTGGTAGAGAAATATCAGTATAATGGAAGGGGCTGCCCTTGAGTGAGAAATGGTCTGCTGTAAAAGGAGCTGAAGAAGTTGTGCCGTGTCCCTCCATGCGTACTGTAGGGTATAGAGGATGCTCAGTCAGCCCTTTCAGACCTTCTCACTGCTGAAGAGCAGCTCACGCCAGAGAAATCTGGGAATCCAGGTGTGTTTTGCCAAGATTTCCTAGTAAGTTCTACAGGCTAAGAACAATAACTAAAGGTGTTTTTTTAATTATTATTTTCAGGATTTCTTTCTTCTGACTGATTAAAAATAATCTGGACACTGAGGTGTATTCACATAAATACACTCTCCACCTATTCCCCCTTCCCAGATCCTGGATGTTGACACATGGATACTCATCCCCACTCCTCTGAGGGAAAAGTGCACGCCCCATCCTCTGCTCGTTGTGCGACCCTCCCGCCTCTGCCAGCGCGTCCCAGACTTTTCCCTCCTCCTCCCTTCGCTCGTGCGTGCTCATTCCCAAAACGGTCACAGCCCGCAAGACCTTGAGTTGTCGTTTGTCTCCTTTTATCCCATTAATCCCGTGTCTTTCTCATCCCTCCCTCTACCTCTGCCATTATTTCCCACCCTCACTGGGTGCCAGCAACTCTATTGCCAGCCAAGTTTCCCTCTGGACGCAATGGTTTTTCCAACTTTTTACCCAGGAAGGTTTTGGTCCCTTTTGAGCATCACATGCGGGATACAAGATTGTTACTCTAAGTAAATGTTTTTTTTTCCTTTAAGAAGTCCACACTTCAAGTGAAGTTGCAATTCATTAAAGCCCAATCTCATGAGCTATTAAAACAACTTGAAGGGAAATGAAAATTGTGTGTGGTTCTGCAGGTAAAGGAAGCATGGAAAGAGCCAAACCAAACAGGTTTGGTGCGTACGTGCTTCCTGAGAAAGGACTCTCTCCACTCTCAGGCTTTTACCTTGGTACCTGGGCTTTATTTTGGCCTCCAAAAAGCCAATACCCTTCAGAGCAGCTGAGCAAACCCCTCTCCTTGCTCAGGGTCCCACACCTGGTTGTGTGACCCAGCCATAAAGCTTTCACCACTGCATACAGAAAAATCACCACCTAAAAGGTCAGAACCATTTCCGGGTTTTTTTGGTTTTTTTTCAAATTTTAACCACTTAACCAAGTTTTGGCAGCAAAAGCCTTGTCTGCTACATCAGAAGTTTTTTCAATTCATTCAACTAATTCATGTCATTTAGAACTGGGAAACTGATTGGAAGCTGGAAAAATGAGAAGTAATAGTTTCCTTACCCAAAAATAATGAAGAAACTGTGAGGAAATGAGATTTGCAAGTTGTGTACTCCTGGAGAGCAGGGTGACAAGAGGTGATGGCTGGGTTTTTCCTTCCAGTCTCTGAGGCCAAAGGAAAGGCAAGGAGGTAGGAACTGTCTGCCTGAAGCTTTTGTCTCACTAGCAAACAAATTACTGTTTTGTTGGGTTTTTTTTCTATTTCTCCGTGTTTTTCAGACAATTTAGCACGGTTTCAGTGAGTATGGCTTCCTAGATGATGATACAGTTAAGTACATTTTCATAGCCTGATCTTACAGCCAAATTTTCATTAATTCTTTTGAATTGCCCATAGTGGGCTTGTGAATATGTATCAAGATATGCAAACATATGAAAGCTGTTTGTTTTATTTAGATGTGTATATGATGTTCCTCTGGGAAGTGCTACCTCCTTTAATAAGCAATGCTTGCTACTGTTTATTTTAGGGCTTTTTTAAAAAATTTGTTTTGTTGTGAATTGCTCAACTGGTTTTGTGGAAGTATTCTTTAAATTTTTCATTTTTTTTAAACTCTTGTGAGGTCCATCAGCTGAATTTCCCTTTTTAGAGAGCTGGAGTTCCTATTCACACATGCAGCCCTTAATTTACACAGTTGCTCTGAATTGGAACTGCTCTCTGCAAAGGCTCAGAACAGCAATCCAAGGCAAAGTCCATGGTTTTTCATGCTGGCTGAAAGCAAACCGACCCACACTGCCCAGCATCCAAAAAACCCCGGGGTTAGTGCTGCACAAAGATCACTATAGGAAGTGGCTGAGTTGTTTCTTTTTTCTTTTCTAGCGCTGTCTTTTATCTGAATCCCCGCTTTGCTTGAGCTTTAGAAGTCAAATGAGCAGAAGAAATGCAGTAGATGATTTGAGATGTGTGTGGGAAGAATGGGAGCTGAAAGATTGGCTTTCTCAGGGATTCGCTCAGTTCCTGCCTTCCCAAAGAGACTGCGGGGAGGTTATTCTTCCTGACTGCATCTCTGCAGCAAAATAATTGCTTTGTGGATGCTGCTGTGGAAAAACACTTATTTCAGATTATCTTTGTTTTAATGGAGGTTAAAAAAAAAAAAAGGCAAGCAGCAGAGGTAGGGAATTGGTTCGGCTAAATTAAAGTGCTTTATGGAAAATTTAGCAGGCATAAGTGGCATCATTAAAATCAAACAGAAACTGGGTTCCTGAGCTTTAATGAACATTGTGTTTCACAGAGTGGAAGTTGTGAGTGCTGGAACATTGCTGGGACTTGCGAGCCCCTCAGTCTGGGTGGGAGTGGGAGTCTCTCTGTGCTCGGGATGTGGTGGGGGTGAAAGGATGCAAAGGAAGGAGAAGGATCAGGTATCTGGAGGTGACTGTGTGGGCACTGCAGGAACAGCGAGTGCCTTCTGCCTGCTGTACTTCTTACTGAGTGTCTTCCAGCTGGAAGATCCAGGTGCAAATCTGGATCCCACAAGGAAAGCTGTGTGGGTGCTGTGTGCTCTCTATAGCACCCACCAGCTCAAATGCTGTCCTCGGCTTAGACTAAGGTGCCGTAATCAATTAGTCCTGTGAAGCAGCTTCCAGCTGTAGTTGGTCTGATCTGTAATCTTATCACCTCGTCCGGCAGATTATCCATTTTTAGCTGATTTGTGGGCCAGCAACCTGCATGTCCTGGCAAAGCAATGCTCTCAGGTCACTCCCTTTCCTCGCAGCGTTCCTATAGCTGCCTCTTTCCTTTCTGGCAGTTCAGTGCCTCTCTAAACTCACGAGAAGAATTGCCTGAAAAAGGAACATCAGGTCAGGAGAAGATGATGTTTGAGTGTTCAGAGAAAGCTGTGCATTATTGCTGCTCATTCAAGAAAAAAAAAAGAAAGAAAATCTGCTTTTGTTGAATTCAGAGCTATTGTATTAAGATGACAAATTGTGGTGCTCTATGCTGTAGACAGACAAATGTGATGCAGTGATGCTGCATTAAATACAGCAATAGCTGAAAAGAACTGAAGGCACAAAAAATGAAGAATTAATTCTTGCAGATTTTGTATTTCTTCAGGCAACTGCCATTTTCATAACAAGCTGTTTTGTAACATTGTGGCTGTTACCCAGTGTATTGCCTAAGTTGTAGCCCTTTTGTCTGAAGTGGGATGAAAAATTTCTGATCCAACCCATTGTGTATATTTAGTGAAATTATTACAACAGGACAGTTGGGGTGGAAAGTAATTCCTAGATGTTCCTAGTTAACATGACTTCCAATTATTTGTCACACCTTCATTTCTGTCCCACTACAAAAAGTGAGAGCGTTTTCACTGCCAGTCCCCAGGCTCCAGACCTCACTGCTGGCCTTTCTGCACCCCACACTTTCTGACTTTTTGGAAATCCTGGTTATTTTGTATTTCTACCCTTTTCTAACCTCTTGCACACTGAAAGGGTGGAATCTCTGATTTATCGCTCCCATTGTTTGTATTGTGCTAGGCCTCAAGTAGATCTATTCTCTATCTTCAACTTTTATACTGATGGTTTTCCCAAGTTTCTTGGCACTTATTTTTTTAGTGGTTGTGGTTGTGTGGTTGGATATTGCAGAAATGTAATTTTTCTGAAGTCAGTAAAAATCCCATTGCTGTAGGTTGCAATTAGGATTTCACGATTGTGATGAACAAGCTGATTCCCTGTGTCGTTTCTCAGCTTTTCCCCTCTGTGCATTATTAGAATAAAGGCACACATCGCTCCTTGCAGTTTGGGATAGGCAACTGAGCTGATGTAGTTCTTGTAAGTTAGACAGCTTTTATTTCGAATGTGTGTAAGTGATTAAGTGACTTGGCAGCTGGTCAGAACGATTGCTTAAGGACCGCAGCTCCGCACTATCTCTCAAATGGAAAACAAGCCAGTAATTTAGTGATATCATTGAGAAACATAGCATTCTTTCAAAGCAGGCAAAGATGTTATGCACGAGGGATAGACATCATCCTCTGCTTTTGGCCTCATGCATTCCTATATGCTGCTTTGCTCCACGATAAGCAAAAATTAATGTTGGGTATTTTCTTTAATCTAATGCAAACTTTCCTTTCGCTAAAACCATAGGAGGCATTAGAGCACATCCACCCTGGAATTACAGACTCTTGCTTTGTGCTGTGTTAATTGGATTAAGTTGTTAGTGTTATCTCTTTGAGAAGAAGAGACACACTCTCCCTGGCCATGTTAGCATGGGACAGACTGTTTGTGTGAGTGGCTGTGCTTTGTTGCAGTCCTTGGGAAGCAAACTGGCAGTGCTGGCTTGCCAGCAGGGATAGATCTTTGCACCTATGGTAAACAGTAGAGGTTATGATCCAGAAATCCTTACCATTCACAAGACAAGATGAGCAGCAGCATGGGAAGACCCAGGCACACCAAAGTGAGTCTTCTGAGTCTCACTCCAGTGCTGTCCCCTAGGTTTGTGTCATTTTAAATTCCTACTGAGTTTTTTACTGATAGCGCTTGCAGACCAGTGGAGTGTGGTCCAGTATGGACAGGGGAATTTCTGTTCTAGCTGCAAGAGCCACCTCATATTTCTACAGTGTTGTTCTAATTGAATACTGTTCATTTTCAAGACTAAGCTGAATCGCTGTCAGGCTTGTACATAATTCCATGTTTGGTCTTGATGCAGTGGTTGCAGAGCGTGTCTTTAACCACACACGCACTTATTCCATGGGAAATATATTTTCTCAAACATGGACAAGGGACAGCTAACAAACCACGTCTTGCTCCAATTTCCTTCACAGAAAGGCTTAGTTGTGTAAATGGCCTTTTAGAAGGCACACAGCAGTGCAGAGCAGGCTGAAGTATTGTATGTTTTGGGTGGATGCTGCAGGTCTGGCTGTGCCAGAGCCAAAGGCGCTCGGGGTGGCTGGCCCGGCTGTGCTTTGTGAGCGGTGGCCCACTGCAGCTTTCCTTACAAATCAAAGCGGCTTTTAGGTCTTGCCCAGCCAGCACAATTCTCATGTCTTATTATTCCTGTGAAGGTAAACCAGTCTAAAATTGGCACGGGCAAGCAGGCAAGAGTCGGGCTGCTTTGTCAAAGAGCTGCCTGCGCCGCAGCTGCTTCCTGTGATTGACGCGGTCGCATCCGGAGAGGAGCAGCCGGGCTGCTTGCACCGTGCAGTGTTTTTGGTCTGTGGTGTGTCTCACACACTCTCCTTGGTGGGTGCTGCGGACCTCAAGTGGATCAAAAGCCTCCGTATCAGTGTCTCTGTCTTGGAATTATTTGGGACATGAGGTGGGTGCTGTGGCAGTGCTCCTGCCATCACACATGGGGGTGCTGCTTCTGTACCCTTCCCTCTCCATAACTTGGATCTTCCCTGTCTGTTTTATCCAGCAATGAACTGGAAATACCAATTACTGGATAATTTGGCCTTGCTTGAGGGAATAACAGACAAGAACTCATATGTGTAATGTTTAGCAATGCCACAGCTTTGGGGGAGGGAATGATGATAGCTAGAGGATCCATTTTAATGAGATTTCAGATCATGCTCGCATTCTTTGCGTGGCTTTCAGCTCCTTCCTTGTACAGGGCGAGGCTCTCTGGGGGCGAGGGATGCCCTCTCCCCACTGCCCATCAGCCTTGGAGATTGCCATCAGTGGTGTCCCTGCATCCCTCAGGCTGGTACCCAGCATGGGAGCACTGGGGGCAGAAAAGAGCAACTGACCCTGGGCAATTTGGCAAATCCCACTGAGAATTCCCATAAACTGAGCAGCTCCTTGTGGTCCCGAGAGCAGGAGTCAGCCTGGAGGCACAAGCAAGCCTGATGTTTAACAAGTCACTGTAATCCAGCCCCTCAAGCTTTATCAGATGCCACTCACTCTGGTTTTGGTCTGTGTGATGTGATGTGCTTTTCCTTAAGTTGCATGTAGCAAGGGCATTAAGATAACTTTTTTTTTTTTTTAAACTGCCCCTAAAGGAAGGTGTTTCCTGAGAGAGTGCCAAAAAAATTCCCATTTGTTTGATAGGAAGTGTGTGTGATGTTAAGAGAAACTACAGCTTTAAGCATTCAATGTTTGTGGAGAACAGTTCTCTCTTGAGGAGGTTTCTTAATAGTACAAACTGTTAAGGCACACAACTGCTCTCAGCAATGACAAATTAAAAACAAAAAACCCCAAATCACATAACTAGCAGACAGTTTAGGCAAGAATTTGTTTCTTAAGGCCAGTACTTCCAGCTAGTAATTTGCTTGTAGTCAGGGATATCAGGCAACTGCTACCAGGTGGCGACATCCTGAGAGTCAAAGCTCAGAGGAAGGTTTTTTTTTCCATAGCATGGCAGATTGTATCTGCAGACGGAGTTGCTAATGTATCAGTTTTGAACTGAGCCATGAGGTAATTTGTTCAGAAGAAAAACCTACCGTGTAACTGAGTCAGAAATGGAGGAGAAGCTGTAATTTAACAAATGGCTTTTCATGCTGTCCCACAGGTTGAAAGTAGTAACAGAAAAATTGACTAAGTGTGGACCAAAATCCAATTTTTATACTCACTTATACTGCAGAAAAAAAAATATGATCATACAATTTTTTATTAACTTGATTTAAAAAAACAAAACAAAACACATAACTTGTTTTTATTCCAGTCATTCTTCTTTCCATCAGCAAAATAAACTCTCTAGACCCTTCCTCCAGCTAATGTTATTCTGCACACAGCGACATTCAAAAGCCCATTGACAAGCTGTAAATGATGTGTGAAGCAAACTCCAGGATTAAGTTTATAGCCTTTCCCCAGGGGGAAAGAATTTGGAGGCAGGAATGAATTTGGGATAGTAAAACAAAAGGGTACAACTGAGATGGATCAGGAAAACTCATATTCATGTTTAGCTAAATGAAAAATACCAGCCAATCCTAGTTTAAGTGGTATCCCAGGGGTTTTCCACACAGGTATGTAGGACATTATTTTACATCTCCTTCTTGCAGGTTTTACTGCTTTTGCTAATGAGAAACCACATCTCTCTCTCTTCAGCTTTGCAGCTGGGATTTGGAAGCATGATAAATAAAATATAAATGGTAGAAGACGGAGGGTTCAAATCCCATGGATATTGTTTGCATCTTGGGTTTTGAAAGGCATGTACCTTCCTCCTAGGGGGGTTGTCATTTACTGCTGAGTTTGTTGTGGGATGGGTGTGAATAGGCTTCGGGGGCCTTTAGACGCTGTTAAATCTCAGATGTTAATGAAGTGATGGAGCTGGGGAACTCCTTCTCTGCAGTAATCAAAGAAACAGCTAGTTCCTTCACGTATCCCTAAGATTATTTCCTTTCATCTGCCAGTATTAGCTTCTTTTGAAGTCTCTTAATCTTTGCTCCCATATAAATTGAGAAAAGTTATTTTAAGCAGCTCAGTGGGCAAGAGGGAGTCTTGTGACGGATGGTTCACAAAAAGAGGTCTGACCACAGGAGTTAACCCCTGGCATCACTGAGGACCCTCCTACTTAGCTGGGCCCTGCTGACAGCTGGATGCCTGGGTGAGCTGTAGCTCAGACAGACAGAAATGTAGCTTTACTGGAAAGAGATAACTGAGGAGAACTACAATGAAAAGCAACTAAAGGCCTGTCAGAACTGCTACTTCTTCTTCAAAAAGAAAAAAAAATAGAAAACAAAGCTTGGGTTATAAAGCCAATAACAGGTTTAAGTGGGTTCTTGGGAGAGAAGTAAAGTAAGCCTGGTGGGGGTATAGTGGAGTTCAGCCATTCCCACAAAATGAGCTCATAGAAAATCATAGAATGGTTTGAGTTTGAAAGGGTTTTTGAAGTTCGTCTTGCCAACCCACCCTGCGATGAGCAGGGACACCTTCCAGTACACCACGTTGCTCAAAGCCCCATAGAACCTGGCCATGAATGCTTCCGGGGTGGAATGTTTCCACCTCCCTGGGCAACCTCTACCAGTGCCTCACCCCCCTCATTGGGAAAAACTACTTCCTTATGCCTCGTCTAAATCTACCCTCCTTTAGTTTAAACCCATTGCCCCTTATCCTGTCACAATGGGCCCTGCTAAAAGTCTGTCCCTATTTCCTTGTTAGTCCCCTTTAAGTCCTGGAAGGCCACAGTGAGGTGTGGTGGTCTGACCAGAGCCGGCTTCCCCGCGCTCCTCTGTGCACACACGTTACTCCACAGAGTCTGACACTCGGGCTTTTTGGCTTGTTTTTGTTTCCTGACAGCACACTTACGAAAATGAAAAATCAGGATGACTTGCTAGCGGCTGCCAAAAATGTGGAGAGCTCCTATGTAAAGCTGAGCTCCATCAGCAGGACAATACAACCGGACACAAATTCCTCTTGCCAAGTTAAGATGTATGCTTGGAATGAGAGGTCAGGGCCCTGCGTCGTTATTCCATCTGATGTACGATAAATTACTGTCCTCTTCGTGGTTGTGCCAGTCCTCTCCCCTTCTAGATCTCAAAGCCTTGCATCATGTGTCTTCATTTTCAAGGAAAATACCACCTTTCCTCTCTTTGGGTCACTGTCTGCTTTTGGCACTTCTGGATGGGCCACTTTTTTTAAGGAGGGATCATAGTTTGGAAAGCGCAGAAATGTGTTCTTTCAGGAATTCAAGACAGAAAATATTTGGCAAGGTTTTTTTGTGAGATATCCTTTGGAAATATGATAGTTCAAAAGTAAATATTAAGTAATAAATTCATCTTGACGGGAAAAATTTTTTAGTAATAACCAGTCTTTTTCATACAGGATTGAAGTTGGTATCATCTGTCTTTCTAATTGCAAAGCATGAGTTCATATTTGTGTTTCCAGTCCTTCTCTCGGCTCTCAACACTCACCGCCTGGATTGCAGATGTTCCTGCTGTGTCCACATCAGGGATGATGGAAAGAGGCAACAAACGACCTACAGAAACTAAGCAACTGAATTATGGAAAATATGCAAACACACATTGTCTTCTGCTCTTCTCCCAAGTACAGAAGAGTTCCTTGTAGCTGTAAGGCTTCCCAGAATTTAAGGACTGGTGTGCTGTGGCTGACCTGTCTCCAAATGTCAGAGGGGGTGGTTTCCAGCCATCTGATACCTGTTTGGTGTCTCCAAGTGGTAACCTAAAGGTGAAAGGCTGGGCTCCTCCCCAGCTGCTGCTCTGTCTGGGCTTTCTGTCAGGGATGGTTCTGTGGGGAAGAGTGGGGCCAACAGGTGACATTTTACTTGGCGGTGGGTGGTTACCCCAGGGTGGGAAACAGGAGGACAGCTGAAGACTGTGTTTTTGTTTGGTGCCCTGGAACAGCCTGGTCCTACATCCCAAGTACTCCTCCTGTGTTCACTGTCAAGCCCCAGGTGTGATAGTTTGGCTGCATTTACCAAATATCATGGTCAAAAACCTGCACAGATTGTTGTGTCGGGAGGTTGCGTGTTGTCCTGTGGCTCTGGGCTGCGATATCCATCAAGCACTTACTTCTGGGATATCACTTAAACCCTCACACCAGAAAAGACGTGCATTCCGTGGGCTGTCCTGTTCATGCGTTGCTGTTGTTGCACCTGTTGCTATTGTCTAAGCCAGAAGATGGAGGTGATGGCAAAAGCAGATGGAAGCCGTGGCCATCCGGAGGGAGATGTGGCAGCAGCCAGCTGTGAGATTCCCTCAAGCTTGGATGAGAAGCTCTTGCTGGATGTCTGGCTGCCTTGTTTTCAAACAGGCTTTTTTTTCCTTGCTGTTCCTTTGTAGTCCTGTTTTATAAAAGAAATCAAAGAGCAGATTACAGTTCTCTGTTGGGACAAAGGAAGGGAAGAGGAGACGGTTGCCCAGATCTTCTTTAGAGGTTATCTCAGATGGTTTTCAGATGATGGTGGAAGGGGAGTGTGCCAAAAAGTTGAATCACACAGTGTCATACCAGAGCCTTGAGTTTTCCAGAATACTTTTGTGTCGCACATAATGCCCACATCTTGGATGCTGAGCTCTGAAATGTTTCCTCGGTGTTCCTGTGGTGCTTTGATGAGAAAAAGTCTTTTTGAATTACAGGGATTGGTTAGCTGTCTTTTAGAAAAACAAATTCCGAGTGGTCTTTGTTAACCACTGAATGATAGGTTTTTGTGGCATAAAATAGAAGTTCACTTAGACTGCGCATTTTTGTTCTGAAATCGGCAGGAGGAGGAAATGCTGATATGGGTGTATACTTGGGAGGAAGATTTATCAAAGAAGCATACATTCGCACACCCTCTCTTTTTTAAAGTTATGGTCAGTAAATGATAGGCTTCCTTCCCTTGTTTTTGACTGCCAAATAGATTTCTAACGAAATTATTTATATACACTTCCATTTAAAAAATATAAAGCACCACGGGGTCAGTGCTCAGCATCCCATTTAAAGCGGGAGATTAGGAAACTTCAGGCACAACCTCCAGCCTTTCCTGCCAGCACAATTCCTCTCCAGGAAGGGAAGATGGATAAAGTGAATTTCACATTTTATTGTGGATAGTTTGCGTATCAGTTTCTTCCTGCTTAGTTTCGTGTGCGTTGATTGCAGTGGATGCTCCTTGCTGTTGACTGGCTTACCTCTGTAACTTTGACCATTTTTTATGGCTTTTTGGCTGCTTCTACTTGAATAAGGCTCATGGTG
The DNA here is from genome assembly GCA_013400235.1 of Oriolus oriolus. Lineage (NCBI taxonomy): Eukaryota > Metazoa > Chordata > Aves > Passeriformes > Corvidae > Oriolus > Oriolus oriolus. The sequence goes on from VXBT01005032.1 coordinate 650,351, forward strand.
ACAGTGGCAGTGGGGTTGGTTGTCATTCTCCACTCCGTTGAAGCACAAACAGGTCTTCTGCTGCCTTCTCCATCGTCACAGCACCTTGTGAGTTATGAGTTATTAGTCACAATTGTGAGTTAGAATTACTTTTAAAAAAAATACAAGCAAACACGGAAAAAATGAATGCTATCCAACCTGCAATCCTAAAATCTTAGATTCTGAGGGAAGTATTTTCCCCACATCAAGCAAAAATATATGTATAGAAAGTTAGTCCTTCACTGCTAGGCTTACTAGACATACACTATTTATATTGTTGAACTCCCCAAGACAGTCAGGATGTAGGTTTTAAAGCAAATGAACGTGTGTATGTGTGCTTGCACAGCCTTTCTTCATTAGGGACATTCTTCCTGTTTCCTTCTCAGCGTTTCTCCTAAAATTAGTTTCTTTATGACAGTCGACACAATTGGGTACTTCTAGATAAAATACTATGAGTAAAGGGAAAAAATCTGATCTTAGTCTTCCTGTGGGTCTGAGTGATGCTGGTGGTATTAGTTAGTACCACTTGTTTTAATTGGTGGTGTTCAAGCTGTAAAAACCGAGGACATGCTTAACCATCCATGACCAAACCATCTCCTCCAAGGCTGTGTTTGTACCTGGGTTGAGCGGGCTGTAGTTCTGGAGAAATGTTTCTTTCCTTACACTTTGTTACCAATATTTACATTTTAATGGACAACCATTGTTAGTTTTATGGTTCCTCTTTGTCTAAAGTTTCATACTCGTGCTTCCCTCCCCACTGCCCCTAAGATGCAGTGGCCCTGCAGGGAACGTGTCCTTGGCAAAGGCAGAAAGTCGTGCTGCCTGTGACTGCCACGTTAGGAATGTGCTGCCATGGCACGGCAGCAGCCTGCAAAGGATTTGTGAGTGCTGGTCCTTCATACACCCTTCAACTGGCTCTGCATCCCCCTGAGGGGAGATGCCTCAAGCCTGTGCAACAGGGCCAGAAAGACTTCGGGATCCCAAGGGACTTAGAGTCCCACCTGGATCTGTCATCTCAGAGATCACTTTGTTTAAAGCACAACGTGTTTGCGTACTTCAGTACTCTGTTTTCAAATCTCCCCCCTTTAAAAAAGAAAAGTGCAGAAAAAATAGTGAAATGGACTGAAGGGATGGGCAGAACCCCCGGGGATCTTTAGGTCGGATCCAGCTGTGCTTTGCTGTGCTGCAGCAGGAGCAGCAGAGGGAGCACAAGCTAACACATCATTCCTTTACCAAGAGCTGTACTGTCATCACTGATGACATTTTGCTCGATGGATGAAGATCAAGAATGAAAAAAAACCCCAGCCTAGCGAGTTTGCCATGGGATAGGGGGATAATATCCCCTATATTAAATGCGGAGGGGTAGCAAATGGAAACATATCCTATTACGGCTTCTGTTTTAAATTTTATGCTCTCTGTGAAGCTCCAGGTTGCATGATGTCAGTGCAGTTTCATGCCAGGCTGCAGCTGAGGGAAGATTGATGCTGTGTGGTTTTGGAGGGCTGTGGTGCCGTCCTGCCTCGTGGGGCTCTCCTGATAGACCTGAAGCAGCAGATTAATAATTTTAGGTATTGGAAAGGAAAATGATGATGGCAAACAACTGCCTGAGTTGTCTTTGGTGGGTGAGATTAGAGCCATGAGCTGGTCAGGTTTTTTCAGCACACTGAAGCCTGACCTGGCCTCTAGGCAGGATTTAAAGCAGAGCTCCATTTTCGTTGAGTTTACAATCATGCACAAAAGTTATATAAATATCTTTTCCTTGAAGTCCATTGCATCCCTTCAGACCTGGGCAGTGTGGGCTCTCTTCATCCATGCAGTCCTTGCCATCCTGCCAGGGCTTTCAGAGTGGATTGTCATCAGCAATGTCACCAACTCTTATTTGTCACTGTTGTCTTAACCCTTAGGCGTGCAATTTTGTCAGTTGTTTTCCCCATAATCAAAACTTTGGACAGCACTGGATTTCCTCCTGCCAGTTCCCAAAGCAAAGTCCCAAATAAGGTCAAAGAGGAGAGATATATATTTCCCTCCCCCCCCGCCCCCCCCCCGGGAGTTTTAATAAATGAAATGCAAGCTTTAGCTTTTTCCTTTAGATTAGAGATTGCCAATAGCAAATCTTTGCTTTGAAGTGAAGGTTACTGAAACGTGCACAGATAGATGGCTGGAGACCCAGAGCGATAAGTTCAAAAAGCCCTGGCAGCGCTGGGCGCAGGAGCCATTTTTGCTCTCAGAGAACAGAACTGTCTCTGTGCAGAGAGTAAAATAAAAGCAGTGGTGTGCTTTGACAAATTCACCCTTTGCACCTTGCTGTTTTATTCAGCGGTCTGCTTTGTTTCTGAGGCCACTGCTGACTGTACCCTGGAGATAGGCACAGGCTGCTAAGAGTCCACAGGTTATCTGAGCAGGTCAGGCAGCAAGGGCATTGTTTTCCAGGAACACTTGTCCAACACGCAGTTGCACAATGCTCAGAAGTTGGATGCACAGATGGTGGCCTTTGTAGTATTCATTACCTGTGAAATTAATTACCTGCTCCATAGATTTTTAGTGTGTAATTTTCTTGATACCTGCTTTTAAATATCTTCTGGAAGTGGCTGTTTATTCTCCTAAGTACTGATTTTTGGGTTTTGGAGAAGCTCCCCTGGTGTATCTCATTCCCAGTTCTCCTGTGAATCTCCACAAGGATCATCTGGGCTCTGAGCACGTAAGCTGCTCTTCACAAATTTATGTAGGGTTGGTTTTCTGTGCTCTATTGCTGCCCAGGAGCCCATCTCCCATGGCCATGAGGAGGGGATTAGTCAATAAATAGCATCAGGCTAAAGACCAAAGAGACCACTGTGACGTCCAGCCTGATCCCTGGCTTTCACAGGCTACAGGGCTCCTCTGCTTATTAAAATGTGTCCCAGAGACATCTCATCTTTTCTAAAAAGCTATTTACCTCCAGCACAAGTAGGAAAACCTTGCCTGGTTTTATTCATGTCGGTTGTTTTCCTTATGGGCAGTCTCATAATAGGTTAGAACAAGGTGAGATCCAGCTACAGACTCGTTTGCGTGAAGAATCTACTTATAAAAACATTGAAAGTCTAGTGCAAGACCTCTGACACTGAATATCTGCTACAAAACACGGTGACCTGTTATAGTCTGTGTTTTTTACATGATTCCCTTTCACTTACCAGAAGCAGGAAACTAAAAATAGGAAGCCACAAATTGACATCACCATGGCCTTTGCTGTTGCCAACCATTGGTAGAAAGGTGACTTTATCCAGTGTTGGTCCTTTACCCATCATACTCTTAAACACAGTAGTTTTAAGGAAAACCTCCAGATGCTGATGTTGGAGAGATAGACTTTATTTTTCTCCTTTATAATGATGTTGGCTGTATGAATATAATTTGTCATGACTCGGTTTAGCTTTAGCCAGCTGTTTTTTATTGCAGACCTGATCTTGTTTCACCAGCAGGAGAGCTCAGAAGTGAGAGAAGTAGCACCCAAAGAGCAAAATTCTAGCATCATCTATAAACTTCCAGCACTGGCTGGTTTTGCTTCTAACCTTTCCTGTTTGTTTAATATAGAAGCTGGAGATTAATCTGTGGCATTTTTGTGTGAGTGAGCTGTGAAGGCAGTTCTCCTCATATGTGCTTCTGTCTTACCAATATCCTGTGTGGGGAAAGAAAAACGGCCATTTGCAACAGAAAACCATTGTAATTTGCGACTTAGGTTATTTTTTGAGGTAAAAAGCATTATATGAGCATACCCACCTGTGCAGATGTAAAAAACCTCTGAGTGTTGGGACGGGCTTTACACAGACGTTTTTGCAATTGAAAGACCTCTCTGTAAATAACAAGGCAACGGCAATTGGCTTTGTCACTTCTCATTTCTTTTCCGTTTTCTTTTTCTGTCCTGAAGAACAGGGTTTGGCCTCTGGGGCTCTGCTCACGGGCAGTGTTTGGCAGTGTCCCTCCCGGTGCTGCTTACTGGTGTTAAGTGCTGGTAGGTTGGCCTCTCTGTCAAGGCCGTGGATGCAGGGGACCTATCACAAGAAACAGCAAAGAACTGAACAGTTGTACACCTGGTAGATCCATTTGTTCATTTCCTTAGATCCAGGGAGAGTTTACTTTACCCTAATCCAGTGTTCGGTTAGTAAATTCTGCTGAGGCATTGATCCTGTTTCCAAAATCATTTTCCTGGGTCTTGAGGGAAATCAAGATGAGCGTAAGACTGCTTGATCTATCAGAGCAGTACTTGAAACAGCACATACCATGTCATCTTAAAGAAAAAAAAGTGATATAAGAAGCTAGAAGCTTGTTTTGTCTCCAGAAGAGCTGGAAGGAGGTGGTTCTCTGCACAATTGATGGAGCTGCACAGTAGAGCTCCCCGCCAAAAAGCATTGTGTGTGCTGGAAGTCAAGATGGGTTCAAGGGAATGCTGGACAATGTATAGAAACCACATCCTGCTCAAAAAATCCTTGAACTGAAAATGGCTGGGAGCTGGGAAGTGTGGGGGGATTTATTCTTACGTGTGTCCCAGTGCTTTTTATATTTCCATGGTTTTACACTTGCCTTTTCACTCAGAATTATAGAATCAGGGAATCATTTCAGGTGAAAGAGACCTCCAAGGTCACAGAGGCCAACCATTAACCCAGCACTGCCATGTCCAAACAAACCCAAACCCCAGCAATATGATATATTTTACTTAAGAAATTTTCTATACATGCTTTTCATAAACTCTTTCACAAGTGATAACTGTGTGGAATTGAAGCTGGGCTCTTTTTACTGCACTAGTGAAGGCCTGAGCAGGTGAACCTTTGGTCTGACTAAGTATGAGCATTCTCATGCTGCTGCATAGCAGCAAAAGCAATGAAAGAATGACTTCTGCAGCTCCATCTCTTTATTGGACAGCAAAATAAATGTTATTTTGAGCTTGGTGCATCAAGGGAGGGATTGCTTAGTCACTTGGACAACTTTTTAATGGCAAAGCTACTGATGCTTTGTAAAGAAATGTCCAGGGAGTTTGTAAAACAGTTCTTAGCACATATATTTCTCAGAGTGCTTACAGAAGTGCCTGTCTGGGATACCACAGGTACAGCTGATCCTCTCTTTGGGCATGGGGATGAACCAGCTAGCTGATTTCCAGATTTTTCCAGTCTTCTTTTGTGTTTGTAATGCAGGACAGAAGGCCTTGGCACTCATTTGAGGACTGCTAATCCTAGCAGGGTTGAATAACTCAGACATACTGAAATTTCTGGCCAAGCCATGGTATAGTACAATTAATAAATTGCAATTCAAGCTGCAGTAGCCTAAAATAGGAACAAATGTGTTCTAAGCTGGAAAATCAATTAAGGTGTTTACAAATGAATTGCTGTCAATTGCAGGAGGTTTTTCTGTGGTGGGTTACCTTTCTCCCTACTAATAACTGTGAGTCCTGTGAAGCTTCTAGCTAGGTTTAAACAAATAAGGACAAGATGTTCTTTCCCCCTTTTCCTCTTTTCCAGTAGATTGGAAGGAATGACTTGCTTCCAGCCACTTGTGTTTCTCTAGCAAATAGTTACCTGGGATATTCTGGTGGTGTGTTAAGGCACATGCAGCCCAGGGCATTGCATTGTTCTGGCAAGAACAAGGGCTGCCAAAAACAATACTGAGCTGAGATTTCAGGTTCATTCCCTATCCACCGCTGCTTTCTTGATGTGCATCCCTTTTTCAGTCAAGAGGATGTGTTTCACAGCCTCAGGAAGGGCAGTGTTTTTCCGGCCCCTGGGTTCATTTCTGAGGGTTTTTTTGGCCATAATTTCTGTTAATAATGAAAGCTTCACACAAATATTTCTTTTTATTTTAATTTACAGTTCTTCAGCTGCTGCATCTGTGCATGGGTAAAAGAGGTTGACTTTTACAGCATTGTGGGAGGTACAGCAGAAATTCATCATTTCAAAGACCTGGGCAGAAGCTGGTTAGCTGGCTGCCTTTCTCAGAGCATCTTCGTCAGTATAAAAGACACCAAAGGTTGTTAAAATATTCATGTACCACTGTAACACTAGGGAGGAGGATCCATCACCCAAAGAAGTCAAAGTGGGGTTAAATAAATAAATAATGCCCCTTCAGAAGCTGTTGTCATTAAGTAAAGGCTGAGGGAGCCATAGGTTTTGTTCAGGTAGAGTGAAGCTTCTTATCAAATCTGTGAAGTCTAAGGTGGGAGAGCTTTCATCTTTTGCTGTCTTTTTGGTATAAGAATATTAGACCAGTATGTAGATCACAGTGTTAATATTGCTTTTAAAGCACATGTTTTGAAAATACCTTCAGGTATGGATACATATATTAGGGAAAGACAGCAAATAGATTTTAACCCCAGAAAGGAAAAAGCCCAACCAGACCTGAGATATTACTTAGTTATTCTTTTTAAATTGTATTTTGATGTGTTTCTTTGATTAGGAATTGAAGAAGCTATCTTCTATCACGTACTCTGTCACCTAAATAGGGTTAATAATTTCAATCCTAGGTAATGATCTGAGTTTTTGTGAATGTTTTGTCACATGATGTAACTGAAGCTTGAAATCCTAATGTCCTTTACAGGTGGCATGACAAAATAGATGATTAATGTTCTCTGAACTTTACAGATGATAATCTGTCTACCAGAGACAGATTTCATCAAGAGAGTGAAAGGGATAATTAGAATGAAGGACAGCCTTGCAGAAAGGGGAGACATTTGTTTTTAAGAGCCCTATAAAAATATTTCCTTCTGTAAACACAGCTGCTGTATGAAATGTTATTTTAAAATATATTGTGAGTGTCATGTAAACGTCTAATTGACAGCTGAGATATTGCAGAATGTAATCTGTGCATGTGGGTCAGGAGAAGAAAGCGATAATTCAATGACGAGACTTTTTTGACACAGTAGTCACAAAACCAAACTTTCTGTGTGCTTCTTGCTTACAGATTTAGATAATATTTAACTTTTCTTATGGCACTTAAGTTGTCCAGGATGTGCCTCCTGCCTGTAATGCTGGTTTGCCTGTTTAAACCCTCTGATAGCTGTTTGTGGAGGGCAGCAGAGCCGTGTTTCCCTGCGTTTTCCCTGCCCAGCCTGGCACAGCCACCTTCAGTTGGCCATGTGTAGATGGCAGCATTTACCTACTGTGCTTTCCTCTTCAAAGACTTCAGGTGATGGGGATGATCTGTTCTCAGTGCTGCAAAAAGTAGTCTTCCAGAAAAGAAAGTTGGCTATTTGGGCTAAAAAAAGGCTGTGCTGGATGTTGGTGGGTCCTGATGAGAATCACTGCCCTTGGACCCTGCCTCTGGACCATCATAGTCGAAGTGGTGATCTTCCCTTCCCAGAAACAGAATTCCTGTTTGTTGGGGTCTCATCTGAATCTCATTGTTTTTCACAGTGAAATATCTCTGTGAGTGCCCTCCAAACTGTTTTTGCCTATTTGAGATTTTCCTTTTTTTATTAAATGGCTGCTTCCTCATTATTCAAGTTTAACTTGAATAAAAAATGTAAGGAATATATAAATTCTTACATATCTCTCTGTAGAATTTTTCTTATTTATTTAAAATCTTTTTAAGTAATTGTGTGCATAAGGATTAGGTCCCCCCGCCAAAAAAAATCTCTCTTGCCATGAAGTCCAGCTTTTGACAAATAAGATACAGTTTTTGGAAACTAAACACTGCATGGCACAGAATTTGAACGCAGCACGTGGCAGCCTTTTTCATTTTGCAGCACTGGGTAAAGCAAAGGAGAATTTTCAAATTTTATTGCTCTTTGCTTTTGACCTAGTCTATCCCTTCACTCTGAACACGCTTATAATCTGTTGAACTATTATTACTATTCCTCCCATCACCTTGCACTTAATAAATCAGCTCACAGGCAGCAGCTCGTGTGCTTCAGAGCAGGTGAGTTCCTGGGATGTGTGTAATGCTGGGAGAAACACTCCAAACTTGTGATAATGTGGGAAACTTACCGAAAATTAAGGATCCTTCTCCCAGGATCCATAATCATAAACCATCAGAATAAGCCATCCCAGTGCTGCCCAGATCCACTTCATCCCCACATGCTCAAAAATACCTATATTTCACCACTGTAAACCTAGTGGTCAGTGAGTTTGTGGAGCTACCTTGATTATTTCCACCTTGTGGAACAACACAGTGTTCAATTTTACTCCCGTTCAAACTTTTGCCATATTGCTAATGCACACACCTGGGGGAACACCTTTTAGCTTTCGGATACCAAACCAAGTCTAGTAACTGGCATGTTGGCCTGAGAGAAAAAGCTGAATCCATGTATTTCCTGTCTTGCTGATTCTGTGTTGTTTCTTTGATTTAAAGAAAGATTGCAGGAACAGGAACTAATGCAAACTCTGTTGTCTCTTGATCAGTAATCTTTGTTTTCAGACTGTGGTTGTAGGAACACATGTTACTCCACTGGGCTCAGCCTACTGGACAACACTTAGGTCAAATGATGAGGAAACATTAAGTGTGTGCTAGCAAGGATCACTATTCAGTATGCTACCTTCTTCTGTGAACTCAGATTTAGAATGTACCGTACAGACTGCCTCTGCCCCAAGGAGTTTGCAGTACAAGTAAAATCAGAGCAGAGTGCACTGAGGAAAGCAGAAAGGAAATACCTAAGATGTAAAAAAAAAAAAAAGAAAAATCTTCAACTTATTATTGTTGACTCATATTTCTGGCTGTTATATTAAATTAAAATGAGAGCAAAAACAATACCTGGAAACTCCACAGTGTCCAAGGGTAGGAGAAATCTCGCTGTACAGGGTTTTAGTATTATAAGATTTTTATAAGAGTCCATGACTTTGCAAGTTCTGTTGCCATAAGGATTGGCAGTGAAGCATAGTAAAGCAATAAAAGGGCAAGGCGTGGAGCCAAATACTTCTGTTTGTAATTGTGGTGGTGATGTGCAGAGCAGCAGGAAGAGCAAATCAAATGCAGATGGTTTTCGTATGAAGGCTTGACTTTTATTGGTGATAGTGCTCAAGGTGGTGCTGATACTCTCCTGTCCCTGAAAAAAGGCTTGCAATGGGGATCATTTTAAAGGGATGCAGGGAAATATCCCACATATCACGGATGGCGCTGAGCTGCAGTCTGAAGCTTCACTTTGGTTATCCTGTTTTCTCACTGGGGTCTCTACCAGGTCTCACCAACCACTGGCAATCACTGTTCACCTAAACTGCTTCCTAAGCTGTTGTGGTATCAACAGAGAGAAGGTTGGGAGGAAACCTGCACGTTTTCCAGCACAGAGGCAGGACCTCAGGTGCCTTTGGTGTTCCTGGCAGTGACTTTTCCCGCTTCTTCCTAGACTCTCCTTCATCCCAGCACTGCAGCACTTCCTCCTAGGTGCTATCCTAAGTTGTTTTTATTATGGTGTAAGTCCTTTGGTTTTTAGACAATTTATTACCTTTCTCTTTGTGCTGCAAGGCTATTGTAATATAATTTCTTCCCATCTTCATTTTCGAGACTGAATCTCATCTCTTTCAATATCAGTCTGTGGGTCATGTTCAGTGACTGTAGTCATCATTGTTCCTCTTTTCTGAGTGTTTTCCCTTGGTTCCACACAGTTACTGGATTCCTGCACTGGAATTTGGTCCAGGGGCTGTAGCTAAGGTGAGCCTGTGAACAGCAGAACAGAAGGCTTCTTTCCCATGCCATACGCGTGGCACTCCTGGTTCATGCCGTGGCATGTTGCTCGCCTTTCCTGCATCTGGGGCACGTTACTGGGCTGTGTTCAGATGGGAAGACCCCCCTGTCATAGAGAGATGTGACATCTGTGGCTTTTCCCCTGTGGCAAGTGTTTGTTGCTCCCTCGCTGCAGGAAATTAGGTCTGTTGTACACAGTTGGCTGGTTTTTATCTCTTTGTTGCCTTCTAGGTGCCTGTGAACCCTTTCCTTGGCTGTCTAGGTGGTATCTCTCTCTTTTTGCATTCCTCTAGAAAAAAAGTGTGCACAAAACCTTTTGCTAATGGCTTTGGAATGAGCAGGTACTCTTTCCTCCTTACCTCCCTCGCTTCTCCTTTAGGAGGGACCGTGACGCGGAATACAACGCTGGGACAAAACTGCTCGGCAGGAGGGACACATTAAACAGCTCATAGCTCCTCTGTCAGGAGCGTGGGTTGGAAGGTTGCTTGTAAAACATCAAATATATTGACTGCATGTCGCCCACAGCGCTGCCTGCCTGCTCAGGAAGGATATTGAAGCGTGCACAGAAGAGCAATTAAAGCCATGAGAAGAGTGCAGGTAGAGAATAAGGCCGGTGAAGAAAGCCTGTGGGAGTTAGGTAATTTTTCAGTGGTTAGAAGACAGATGCTTTCCTAGTTTGCCTACTTAGATACAGAGAGAGGAAGATATTAGTGGCAGGGGAATCAAAGTAGCAAGGTTAAGAAAAAGAAGTAGGCAAGATTTTGGAAAACTGTACCTTCTGTGGCACCGGAATGATAACTCCGATGACCTGTTGTTCTCCTTTCCCTAAGGAAGTGTCAGGCCTTTCAAATCCCACAGCACTGCTAGGTGAATACTCACCCAAGGAAAGTAATTTTAGGCTCTTCATAAATTAATCATGTTTAATTCATACTTTTACATTAAAACACCCATAATCATGGTAACTCAACCCATTTATAACTGTGCAGCTACAAACAGTGGAAGAGACCTCGCAGCCTTTTGCAACAAATGGGATATATTAGCAGGTGGAAGATGCACCCCAAAGGTGTGTGTCACCACTGCTTCAGTAGGACAGGAGAGCACAGATAGACCAAACTGCACATCTGCAAAAATATTTGGACCTCCTCCACTTGGTTCTCATGTATTTGGCAGAGCTGAGACTGAAACTGAGATAACAGCCCTTGTTTGCCAGGCCTGGAATAATCTCAGTGGACACTGGGTGAGGGAGCAGCCACTCCCCGAGGATGCAGCTCTGCATGGTGCTGGCAGCAGAAAATGAAGAGGTGGTCTCTATTAACAACTGAAATTTACCTTGTGTTTGTAAGCATCTTTCCGAGATTTTTGTAGGCTTTGAAGATATTCAGGAGCTTTGAGATATGTCCCATTTTGAATTCCCACCGAAATTACTCGCTTATCCATCCCTCCTTCTGAGATCCCCCTGGGGCTGGTCAAGGCTTGCTCTGAACTAAGTATTTGTGTGACACCTTCAGAAACCTTCTTCCTAAGATGTCAGGGAGGGTTAATGCTGACAGCTCTCTTTGTTTTAAATTGTGGTGCTTTGCTTGTCCTGACCATAAACATTTTGTTTTGAGGAGATTTTTACTAAAATACATTTAACAGAACATTTTTATTAAAGTCTCTGTTTGTAAAACACAATTGCTAGACAATGAGTTCTTATGATGAAGCCTCTCCCATGGAGATTATTCCTTTTGCTAATTCCTGGAAGGCAGCTCTTCAGTTTCACACAAGCCTTTTTGTATTTTAAAACATAAAACCCTACACACACCCTTTTAAAACTTTTAAGTTCATATCCACTATGTGAATTTAATTTTTTTTTTTTTTTTTGCTTGGCTTGAAGTTGTGAGATGATATCTGGTCATGGTTTTAAGGTTATTGTTGACAGTGCTGAGCAGCTGTGCACAAGCAGATGCAAAGGCTTAAGAGCAGATGCCGTAATTACAGAATTACAGATGTACTCATTAATTCTTGTTTTTAAATTTACATCTTTTTTTTCATTTTTTGTCTCTCTCTTTTTAAACTGTACTCTGTAAGCGCCAAGTGTATTTTCCAAAAGTGTCTGCTGAGGATGGCTCTAAAGAACAGCCCCGTATACAATGAAATTTAAGGCTGTATCTGGTAGTAAATGCAGTAATAATCTCATTTTCTCTCCTGTGCATCAGCTCTGTATAAGTTATCTAGGTTACTGGAGCATTTGGCACTCGGCAGGCATTACCTGGCCCTGTGCCAAATGAGACACACAACTTTTTTTTGCTGTGATGCCTGAGTTGTACAAACAAGCTGCTTTTTAGGCCCACAGGAAGAAAAACACGTCAGTTGAAATGGTTAGTCACCTTTCCTTGCTCACATTTGAGAGAAACAAGATGGTATCGTAGCCATTGTGCAGAGTTACACAATTCAAAGGGGCATGTGGTGAGAGTAACATAAATCTTTTCAGTTGGCATTATTCTATTGCATGGTTGCTGTTTTCTGTTTTGTAGCAGATGACTCACATGATGGACCACTTTCTGGCATAGTTACTGAAGTCAGTAGGATTTACAGCAGCAGGATTTTTGATGTAAGTTAATTATGATTTCAATACCAGGAAATAAGCTCAAGTTTAGATGAAAAAAAAAAAAAAAAGGCACTGCTCTGTTTCTGTGTAGTCTGATGCTGTTATTTGTCAAACTGATTATCGAATATGTGGTGTTAATTGAGTTAGTCTTAATAAGATGCATACATGAACGTACCCAAAAACCAGAGGAGCTGAGCTGTCCTTGTACATAAATTAGAAAATTTGATGAGCTACTATGATATAAGTGTGGTACAGGTAGTACCTGGTGAGGTCAGTGACTGTATAGTATAAAAAATTAGTGCAGAATTTGATGGTCTTTGTTGTTTTGAGGTGATTTTATTAGTTCAGCAATGTATTCATAATGTTGTTGCTGTGTATTAAATTAAAGAGCCGCAAATACTGGCGATCGTGGTTTGCATGGTTTTACTTTCTAAACCTGCAAAGTACAAAGTTAATAAAAAACCAACATATACTAAGCCCAAGAACTAAAAATTTATTGTTCTTCAAGCTTGTGCTGAAATGCAGTGAATAAATATGATTTTAAAGATACTTGCATATTTTAAATGACCTTCTGCGCAAAGAAAGTAGTGATAATGTACTTTGTAAGCTGCTTTTTAAAGCTATTCTGATGTCTGTGGTGTTTTACCAGGGGCTGCTAGAAACGTAGGAAAAGACTTTTGTCTAAGATAAATGGAAGAAGGATGTCTTCATGAGTGTCAAACTACTTTAGGTCAGTAGAAAATTGTTTTGGGAGTCCTGTTTGCATTTCTGCTGGTTATTAGGTACACGTTCATCAGCCTGAAAAATAAGAAATGGATTGAGGTGGCAGGTAGGGATTTACCAGAGGTGCCAACAGGTGCTCATGTCTCCTGGGCGTGGGGATGTCCAGGATACCTGGACACCTCAAAATACTGAAGGAATGTCAGAGCAGTTGGGCCCCTCTGGCTCATTCAGGGTCAATTCTGCTTGGTTTTGCCCCTCCAAGCTGTGCTGTCGGTCTGGGCTTGCAAAGTCATATTGGGAGGCTTATTCTGCTTTGTAAGGTTTTTCTTTGCAAGGTTTGTTTTGGGTTTTTTTTGCTTTTGCTTGTTTTTCTCTAAGGGCTAAGATGGGAGAAGCTGTAGAGCCGACATAGGATATAATTATCAAAGGCCTCAATTGTATCGCTCTCTGAAGTCGGCAGATTGTGGGGGAAATGGAGGGGGATTTTGCTCAGCCTGGTTCCCTCCAGCTGTGGGTCAGACCCAGTTTGCAGCGAGGGCTCTGTGGGCAGGGTGGGTTTGGGGAGGAGACGTGGCTCTGTAGCTCAGGCATCATCACAAGGAGGCCATTTGGAGCTGCTCTCCCATCCAAGCATAACATTGATATTATCAAGCCCAGAGAAATAAAAGGATTCCCTGTGCTTTTGCTGCCCCATACACCAGGATGACAGAGCTGGATATAAAGTGAATCACAGAATGGTTTGGGGTGGAAGGGACCATAAAGGTCCACTAGACCAGGTTGCCCCAAGCCCCATCCAACCTGGCCTTGACCGCTTCCAGGGATGGGGCATCCACAGCGTCTCTGGACAGTCCATGCCAGGGCCTCACCGCCCTCACAGCAGAGTTTCTTTTCTGTAGCATTTATTAATACAAGGCAGACTGTAGGTTCTGGCAGTCTAGACAGAACCATAATGTTTCTTCTGGCTTTTCTCATTAATTTTGACAGATTTGAGGGGTTTGCATTTCTGCACAAAGAGGTTTCAATTAACCCTTCTAACTTGCTTGTATCGTAGGCTCATTTAAATTCACTCAGCAGTGTTTGCCAAGTACATTAATCTGTGATATATATATATGTATATATATATATGTTCACAGGAAGGCATTAACCTGGCTGGAGTCTCTTGGGATTTATTTTGGGGTAACTGAAAATAGAATACGAATCCAGCCATCAGTTAGCATTGTTACAAATATTCCCCCTTCATTTCTTTTTACTGTTGTTATTTTAACCTGAATTACTGTAATCATAACCTGTAACTTTCTTCCTGAAGCATATGGCAAATACTTGGAGCACTTTGCACACCATCTCGTGTCAGGGAATTGCCATGGCCTGGTTGGAGGGCATCTGTGACTTACTGGGCTTCAAGAAGTAAGAAAGCTGCTGGGTGTTGTTTGGTGATGCCTATGTAAGAAATACATTTGGAACAATGCACAATTAATAGTTACCAAAAGATGTGTTAAATGCACCAGCAACATCTGATTCATCATTCTGAACAGTACCTTCTTTTGAGACAAAATATGCCGTGTCAGCAAATGGCACACAGCTGGGAGCATGTCATTGATTCATAAACCATAAAGGAAAGGTAAATAACAGCTTCTGCTTTTCTGTGCTGTAGTTTGGTCATAGAAAAGACTGCAAGAGTGACTTCAGTTTACACATCCTTATTGGGGGCTGAGATTTCTTGCAAGAGGTTTCCTTCCTCCCTTTGTTGCTAGTGACCATATAGCTTTTGGATAATGTCACATTCTGACTGAAAGTAAGGAATGATGAGCGCTTAGGCTGGCAGCCAGATCTGCCGTGAACTGCACTGTACCAATCATGTCACCTTATACCTCTGTCCCTTATTTTTCCCCTTTGGAAGACAGATACCATAATATTTTATTACTACAAAGATGCCTTTAATCATGTTGGAGAAAGTCTGCTGGAAGTTTGTAGAAGACAGCTATTGATAAATGCAGAAATTGCCATTATTAACTTCTCACAAATGCTGATATTTCAAGCAATATGTGTCTAGATAGGTGTGGATATTTTCATCCATAGAATGTTTTTAAACGGAACATCTGCATCTCCACTTCCTATGCAATTACTTGTAAGAGAAACAAATCCCTGTAAAGCAAACCATGATGCCTTTGGGGCATAGTGCTGTCCCTGCTGCCCTATCACCAGCTGTTCATTATGGAATTATGTTGGTAATTATGTTGTTGTCACCATTAACACGATGAGCTAGCGGAGGCATTTGAGTTGTTGCCATTTGTTTAATTATTCAGAAATCCTTGCCTGCCTTATTTTCCTTCTTTCTGAAGTCATCACTGCTTGATGACTTTCTCAGAAAACTTTCAGATTTATTACACTTGTACCTACAAAATACTTTTTTTACAGAAAAGTTTTTCTCTGCCATTTTTGTGTGTTATATTTAGGAAATAAAATAAGGTGTGTCACACCCTATGGAAGGATCAAACCAGGCTGAGGCTTAGGAATCCTAGGTGGCAGTGGGGTGGGGGGAAATGGTACAAAAAAACCCGGGAAACAAAACCCCTCAGCATTGTTTCTTAGACCTCTCCATGATGCCCAGGTTTGTTGCTGTAATTTTCATACTAAGAGTTAATGAGCGACTTTCTTTGGTTCTTTTGTATTAAATTTTGCCTACTCTGTTTCTGTTTTCCTGTCCTTTAATGTCATATAATCATTTAACTGTAAGCCATTCAAATTTTGTCCTCAAAATACTTTTTCTTTTTTCTCAATTGTCTATAAAACTATTGAAATGCTTCAATTGTGAGCATACAATGAATGATCATCCCCTAATCTGTTCCACATGGACAGTGGGCCAGTTTGCACATCCACTACACAGCACTTCTTAATTCAGTTAAAACCAGAAAGACTGATACTCTTGCAACCTACAAGATCTATAGAAAAACTGTACTTTAAAAAAAAAATCTCATGCCACATCATAGACGTCCTATTGAAGACACAAATCAAAGGAAGGAAAACAAGGAAAAATGCAAAGAAATTGAGCTTAGGGTCAATCTTCAAAAGACCGAATTATATCTTTAAGTTGTGTATTTAGGGGTTCTTGAACTCTGTGAAGAGTTTCTGAATCCTTTATGGTTACACTTGAACATTTATTCTGATTTGTTTTGTTTAGGGTTTTTTCCTGTGTTCCTTCAGAAGAGAACTAGTGGTTCTCAGCTCTTCTAAAATTTCTCCCATACATTTTAAATATCCAGAGACTTGTAGTAATGACCATTGGCGGTGAACTTCCAAAGGATCAAAGATTTGGCATGATCAGGATAATAACTGAAAAACCCAAGTGCTATAATAGAAGGGGTAGCTGAGTCACTTCAGTCGAGACATCAGACAGGGACCCGAGCAAGAAAAGGTTCTTTGGTTTCTCCTATTCTTGAAATACCATGGGAACCATTCTCTTGTGGTATATCTGCTTCCTGCCACACTGAAATTAAGATATGCAGAAGTGCCAGTGTATTTCTTTCTTCTTTCTTTTTCCCCTTTAAGATTTGCTAAGATTATCAGAACTCAAAGTCTTTCCTTGATTGAAGGGAGGCTTTGGTTTGGTCAGTCTCTGTGTGGAGTAGATCAAGTAGCCCTCTTGACAGCTGTGTTTGTGTTCCAATTGTCAGCTGCTGGCTTTACTTCTGGCCCAGTAATCAGGGCTTGCTTAGGACTATCCACAATAAAACCAACTCAATGAGAGATTGGCTGTGGTGTGAAGTCGGGTGTTGGAGGAGAGAGGTGTAATATAGGAATATGTCAGGATCAGGGCTATTAAAAGTTCTCATTATTGATTGTAGCAGCCAGAGAGCTCAACTTCGTAGTTTGAGGTAGGTTCTGCATCTAGGGAAGATGTAGCGGATATTTAGGAACCAATAAAAGTCAAATCTCTGAATTTATGCTCAAATAAAACACTCCATATTCTTTATTAAAGCAGATGAGTGTAAGAATCCCACATAAGCACACTGTTCCAGCTATTCCAGCTCTTTCTGTGAAAGCCTGGGGTTTTTCACTTGATTCCTCTTCGGTGTGCAAGGTCATGTGTGTATTTACAGATATGGTGAAAGGATAAGTTTCAACAGGTGAAGGTCTTTTAAAAGACCTTTCAGTTAGTCTTTAATGCTTGATTTTCTAAATTTGCTGTGTCAAATCCAAAGTCCAACAGCTCAGTAAGAAAATTCAAAAGGTAAGTGAGGGAAACAAAAATTGTTGGCTGACGTGAAGAATATTCTATAAACTGAGTTTCAGCCACCTTTGCCATTCCTAAGCCAAAAGAAATGTCTTATTCAGCTATTTAAATTATTTTTGGAGATGAAAGTTTGTAGTTATATGTAAATTTGAATCTTCACAGTTTGGTGAAGAACCAATGTAGGGTTTTTTATTCAGCTTCAAGAAGGGCTTTGTTGCAAAACCTCATAATCAGAAACAGCAATTTTTTCAAGAAGAGATAATAACGTAGACATGTTGAATCTAGTTGGGCAGAAAAACTTGGTTTTGGAGGCATGCAGGACTTTCTTTTTTTGTCCAGGTATAGGAGCTGGTCCAATACGCAGTGCATCGGCCTACTCTCATCGTGTAGGACTTTCTTAATGATTGTAGTAAGGGTTGCACAGCCATGGTGGACCAAAAAGATAATTGGGGAAAGATATGCCTGAAGATACAGCTGCCTAAATAAAAATTCTGATACATGAGAGGAAAGTGGATAAGGGAGGGCTGGTGTGCCCAGGGAGCTGAAGTTCTTGACCCTGCCACCGTAGCCTCGATTGTCAGCTGGCTCTGCTGAGGGCGGCCACATGAAAAGGTCCATCTGTGGCCACAGAAAAAAGCCTTTCTGGCCTCAAGTGGCCTATGGCCACAGGGAAGGGGCCCTCCCTCACACCAGATGTGAAACTCCTGCATAAGCCTGCAGTCTGCAAAAGAGAAATATGGTGAGGAAGGCATTTCCCTGAAATTTGTAGGAGGATGCAGAAATACTTGGGATTTCTAGGCCCAACAGTTCCCTGCTAGCAGCCTGTTGATGCTGTGGCGGCAAAAACCTTTAGGCATTTCTCTAACATGGCCTTGTACTTCTAAACGTGAAACTGGAAAGTAGCACATTGGCCTTGTGTGTTTTATTGGCTAAAGTCTATTTAGATTCTTGTGGGGATTCTTCTCAGAAAGGTGCCATATAAAAAACCCTCATAACTGCAAAACATCAGTCAGCATTCAGTCCTGTATCTTTAATTCCTTTCCACTCACAGAAAAAAATCTGTGCTTTCTTTAGAGTCTCTAGCAATGCTTTTTCTACCATGGCTCTGGGTAAAGAGCTTTTCTTTTGCTGTTTGGGCAGCTTTCAAGTGATGGGATGGATTTATCACACTGTCCTGATGACTGCATGTGTCTTAAATGTCACACCTGTAAGTTTAATTAGGTGATTTATTTAATTTAGAGGTGTGACATTCCCATTCTTGAACTTCTCATGCTTGCATTTTCTGACTTTATCCTTTTTTTTTTTTTTTTTCTGGCATGGACTGAAATGTTCTTACCGATTCAATCCATTTCTTATTACATGGCAGTAGACCTCATTTAATTAAATGCAAAGTTATAAACCAAATGGTTCCCAAATGTATACTTCTTTGAGTATTTAAGAAAAAAAAAAATCTAAAAAGAAAAACCTCGCCAGCAAGTGTTTGCCAAGTGTTTGTGTTGGTTTGGCAGGTATTTGGAATTGAGTTTGTAACCAGAGGTAGGACTAGATGCAGAAGTAATGTCTTTATGAGAAAGTCACCCTTTTTATCTGGGGAAATGCCGTAGGGCCGTGTGTGTGTGCAAATCCACCATCCATGGAAAGGGTAGGTGGGTGGAGGAGCTTTTCATGGACCTTAGTGCCAGCCCAGCTCTGCCCTGGTGCCACTGGACTGCAGCTTCTGGGCAGACCTGGGAGAGGTCCTAGTGTGCTAATTAGTCCTGTTGAAGTGGAGTTCAAAACAACTTATTCCCATAATCAATTTTTTTAACTGTATGAACATTGACTGAGCTATACATGTTACTCATTAACCCATTAACCAGTGCTGACAAAATAACCTGTATTTCATTATGGTTCTGGTGGTGAAGGAAAGGAAAACCTAACTGCTTGTGGCATTTCTTATCAGCTTTATCCCTTGTACCAATTTGATGTTTATCTCTCATTTGCTGTGAAGTTGGATCATATTAGGTTTCCATGTTTATGATTCTGTATGTTTTGATGTGTATTTTAAAGTCAGCATGCTGTTACTTTCTTAAATTAGCCGAGGTCTGAGTAGTGCTTTCCATAACCCAGTTTTAATTCCCGCTGTTGCATGTGAGACCGTGTCTCTTCTGAGGGAGCAGAAAATGATGTAGTGCTTAAATTACCTTAATTTCAGAAAGAATGAGAATTTTCACATTGCTTTCTTTGCCTTTAGGAAAACAGTCTTTTTAATCTTCTGGCTTGGAAATGTCAGTGTCCTGTCCTGGCTGGTGGCCTTCTGCTGGGACAAGATTGTTTCTTTTCAGTGTCTTTCATCTGGACTTTGGCAAGAAAAGTTAGATGTAACCACAGTAGGTAACGCATTTCCAGACAATGCCTTATTGTCTGCACAGGCTGGACGCAGAGACCTTGCATACTACTTAGAATCAAGATTAAATTACCAACCTTTTGGGCATTTTTATGTAAAATGCTCTTTATTATGGTTTTCTCATAGCTAAAGCATGAGTCACTTGCAAGCCATAATAGATTTTGGCTATGCTGCATGATGAAGTGTTCTGGATGCAGTGAAACATTTAATCAAGACTCCAGGCAGTGCAACTCCCAGTGGTCACCTTAACAGATAGAAAAAAAAAAAAAAAAAGGGAGAGAAAACCAAACAATTACGACACCTTTTCTTTAGCACTAGGATCGATATTTGTTAGAGACAACAGAAGGAAGTAGGTTCTTTTTGAATTTGAATTTTAAATGATGATGAAAGCAGATTTATACCTGATTTAGACTAGGTGTAAGGAAGAACTTTTCCACGATGAGGGCAGTGAGGCCCTGGCACAGGCTGCCCAGACAGGTGGTGGATGTCCCATCCCTGGGAACATTCAGTGCCAGGTTGGATGGGGCTCTGAGCAACCTGGTCTAGGTGCAAATGTCCCTGCTCATTGCAGAGGGGCTGGACTAGATGGTCTTTAAAGGTCCTTTCCAACCCAGAGTACTCTATGATTTTTCTGATAGTGTCAGTTAAATTGCTGTGGTTTTGATCCCTCTGATCTCCTGGCATTTTATAGCGATGCTTTATGAAAGGGTCAGGGTTGGAAAACATCAAATCACCTTACTAAACTTTACATGATATAATATTAACTCCAGGAAGGTTACTCAGTGTTAAAATACTGGAGTTGGAGCCCACAGATTAAAATTACCTGGGAAATTCCAGCACTACATATTAATCATAATAAGATTTATAAGGCTCCATACATGTTTGTTTAATGGACAAAGCAAAACATGTCTCCAAAATGCATTGAGCCCTAAGTTTCAAAACAATTTCAAGGCTAGTAATCAGTAGTAGTTCCTGATTCTGTGAGGAAAAAGGAAATATTTCTATAATCCCTATTCTAAGTCACTATTGTCATGTATAGAGTTGATGTTTTATTTGCTTTGGGGTGACTGGCGTGGGCAGTGGTGTGGCCTAGGACAGCTTTCACATCCTGTCTTTCATTAAGCTTGACCTCAGACATCAGAATTGAGTCTTTCAAACCTGGCTTTTTTGGGTTTTTTTTCCCCAAACGGTGCCTTTATAGCACTTTTCCCCCACATTTTCTCCCCAGCTGCAATCTTCCCCCTGTTAATAGTGGGATTCTTAACAACATTACATTTCTATTTAACAGGTTTGCTGGCCTGCAGCACAATAGACTAATGTGATTTTTATTGTGCTAGCGTGCGCTGGGATTGTTTGCCTCCTGGAAAATGGGATATTCAGATGCCTCATTCAGCCTCAGCTATTGCCTTGTCCCAAGATATTTTCTTTATAAATGGGCTTTCCATCTTGTTGGGAAAATTGTAAATGTGCATGATCTGTAGTTCAGGTTTTTCACCTTCCTGAGCTCTGCTATTATTGGGTATTCAAGTAATTTTAAAACGTGTTTATTTTTTACCCTCAAACTTACTGTTTCCCAGTGATTTAGAGCAAAGTGGCAAGCTGGCTCAAGATGGGCTATGGGGTTTTATCTCATTAGAAATTTTACTGTAGATATTTTCTAGGAATATGTGTATGTGTGTGTGTGTATGTATATATATACATAACTTTATTACTTTTAAAGAGCGTTTTTCTTCTTTTCTTTCTGAAAATGCATTTTCAGAAATTCATTGTACTCTTGATGCTTAATCTCCCCATTCCCTTGCCTCTCCAGTTTGGAGGAAGCACACATGCGCTGGTCTTCAAGCACTGAGTGTAACCATGACTTCACTGGTGTGAGTGGCCAGTGTGATCACTCAGGTCAATAAAAAAGGGAATCTACACATGCACATGTCTTTTCCAGGATTAGAGAAGGATTGTTTGCTGGATGAAGAGAAAGGCTGAAGTGATGGAGGCAGGACTAGTGTTGGCCAGGTTCTTCAGTCAGTTCCGTGGATGGGGTGAATTTATAGTTGTATTCTTTCCTTTTATCATCATGAGTGATATTATTTAGAATATTTACCAAGAGAGGGGGAAATAAAATCCTTTCACTTTTATTCAGTTCTAATGGATGATGTGCTGCCATGGTCTCCAGCAAAGAAGAAAAAGCTCCTTAATTTTTTTTTAAGATGAAGGATCATCTCATGACTTAAGCATAAACGGAAGTCTTCAGGGTGATTTGTGCCAATGCTGCTGGTAGATTATTAGATGGTATCTCTTGAGAGAGGCAGTGAACGTCACGGCAGCAAGCAAAGGAAAGAAGAATGACTCAACACCATATAAAATGAAAGAAAAGCTGTTGCCTCTCCACTCTGTTTGATCTTTAATCAAATAGTTGTAGCGTTTGAAGAGGTATCGAACGTGGGAGGCATCTGGGAGTTCCTCCCTTCTCAGATCGTGTTCTATCTATAGATCTCTGATCGAGTGTGTGCCATGGATAGCGTGGCTCCAGGCAAGAATTACTCTTTTGGGACTCCCAGGGAAACTTGCTGCTGCCACGTGAGCTCATTCATGTTTCCTGTGTCATCTTTTTTCCTCCTCTCACTGTCATTTGATAGGTAGAAGAACTTCAGAGGACTGTTCTGTCTGTAAACCCTCCTGACTTTGAAATAGAAGAAAACTAAATGTTAATAACTATAATAAAACAGAAGGCTAGGGTCTGGCCAAGTGAGGCCATTGGTTTATGGAAGGTGTTATGATTGGTTAGAATTTGGCACGTTGCCTTGCAGGGAGATGTTTTATTTTATATACCTTTGTAGCTCATAAACCCAGTCACTAAAATAATTTCTTTTTCCAGAATAAAACTCTCATTTTAAGCTTTTTATGTTGAGTGTGGAACTTGTCTAGCCTGCTCAGTAACAGTTACCTGGGGTACTAGTATTTTTGAAGTGGAATTGGTGTTTTTGCTCTAAGAAATGAATCTTCATCTTCTAGCAACTGTTTCTTAATTCAACAAATTATTCTGAATAAGCTTAGGAATAGTTTATGTCCTAAATGCTTAGATAGATCTGTGTGCTTTAAAACTTGAGGTCTTGATATGATTCCTACATCTGTTAGCAGCTGAGGTTTGTCTGAATGCAGAAAGAACTATTTTTCTTACATCTACATTCAGAGTAAATTGAGGCAGAACTGTTTGAGGTGAGTGCTGCCCTGCCTCAATCTGTTCTGAATTTGTTTAGGGAGAAAAAAAAAAACCCACAAGAGGCTAATTTGAGCAGCAAATAAGAATCCTAACAAGATCAAGGCAATTAGTACTTCCTCTGCTTTGAAAATGTCTGTGACAACAGGCTGCAGCAATCGAATTGTCACAGATGAGGATGGGCTGGCCATCTGTAACTGTGGCAGGGGCAGGGCATTATTGTGAGAATGCTATTAAGCCTGTGAAGGAGAAATTTGATTCATGCACAGGGAAATCTGTGGTGGTGTTTGGCTTTCTATATTGCCGATCTCTGTGGTTTGTTGTGTGCCTGCGTTTTTGCGTCTTAGCTTGAGTCAAACATAAAACAAGCGCACAAACAAAACTAATTAAAAAAAACCCACCCAAAGATGGCTTGCATAGAAATTGATATGTAGAATTACTGTGTTTATTTTACAAGGGTTAGTATTTGTCTGAAAAATAAGCTCTGAGGGAAAGCTTTGATTTTCAGTCTTTTTTTTTCTAGATGTATTAAATGTGTGAAGGAAAAGCACTATACTAGAATTTGTACAAAAGTAGAGTAATTTTGTGGAGATTTACATGCACGTGGATTAAACAAAGCTTTCTGATTTTTTCATTTTCCCTTGAACAACAAAAGTAAGACATTATTATGAATCTATTAATCAGTTTTCCATCACAGTCTTAACAGATTTAGAAGAGTCTGTAACTATTTGTGTTCCCATGGCTTCTGCAGAAATTCAAGGCTGTTCAGAGGAGCAAAGCCCCCATCAGTGCCTGGACCACTGGAGAGAGCAAGTTAGAGAATTAAAAAAGGTGCTTCACTACCTTTGCTGCTTCTGTATTTTATTATGTGAGAGTCCTCTGAGTGACAGTCAGAATTTTGGGTCCTGTATTAAAGTAGCTGTTGATTCGAATAGGAATCAAGGAGTTGTCAGACGGAAATTTGCAGAAGTTTTTGTTGCACAGCGCAGTACTTTGGATGCTCTCGGGTGGTTGGTTTGTATGTGTCTTACGTCCCAGATTTGCAGTGAATGATGAGTTTGAGGTCAGGGAAGAATAATCCCCATTTTGGATAGATTTGAGAAGGGTTGGTGATTGTCACTTTTCACATAGCCTGGGCACGTTGCTTCCTGCAGTTCTACAGGCACTGGCATGTAATGCTTCCTTGCTTCCAAGGTTTGGATAAATCCATTCAGCTCCCTTGTTTTCCGTCCTATGGTGTATTTGAGGTTTTGAGGCCTTTGGTTTCCTAGATATTTATTCTTGTACTTGCTGCTGTCACTGGTGGGTGTTTTGCCATCAGTGTGAGCTGACAGCACAGCACATGATCTGTAGACCCTCTAGAACGTGACTCCTGTGGTGCAAACAGCTGGTGATACCCCCATGACCACCTTGTCTCGCCTTCGTTAAGTCCGAGGCAGAATTACACTTAATTTTTAATTGGTAGCATATGATATTAATCAAACCATGTGTTTCCTAAAGTGACACACATTGATATCTTTATGCAAACGTGAAGTGGGATTAGAAAGATAGATGCAGTTGGCTGGGAAAAGGTTTAGTTTAGATTTTTGATTAAAGCTTTGTGGAAAATTTTTTTTTTTTCTTCTGCAGTAGAGATGTGATAAGATATGCTGCAATCTTCCAGTGCCCTGTGGCAGTGGCAGATTTTGTGGTTGTGGTTCTCCTGTGGGCTTCTGCTTCGTGTCAGAACTTACGGAATAATTTCAAAGTGAAATTAATTTGTGAGCTCCTGGACATTCAGTTTACATCCGATCTCATTCAGGATCTAGGCGCTCTTAAATTAAATGTAACAGACTCTTGTTTTGGGGAAAATGTGAATTTTTTCTCCAATCTTCCTCAAAGATGTCGTAGACCAGGCTGGATGGGCCCTGAGCAAACTGGTCTGGTGAGTGGCATCCCTGCCCATAGTGGGGGGGTTGGAACTACATCATCTTTCAGGTCCCTTCCAGCCCACACCATTCTCTGATTCTATGATTACTTCGGTGAAATTTCTGCAAACAGGTCCATCCAAGGATCTTATTCCCTAGTGCTGTGTGTAAGCTGAAGTAGTAAATTCTAGCAGAAGTAAAAAGATAGCTTTAGACACAGATGTTAATTAGGCTTAGCCAGTGGTGAATTGTGAAGCGATACACATTATCTAAGCCCTGTAGATAAATAATAAATCATGGTACAAATGCTCTTTAAAAATGTTGTGTTATTTTCTAAAAAATTCTCATCCTTATTTGAGAATTTCATATTTTTCCACTATCTAAAGCACGTCTTCAGTATAAAATACAGCTTCTTTGTTTACTTGTGAACTGATTTTTCAGATTAAAATCACCTCTTTTATTCTTCTCCTTTTTTTCAATCCTCCAGAATCTGACTTTATAATTCATTTATTTGTCCCCCAATCCTTAGCCACCTGTATTCTTGGATCCTCACTATTTTATATTATTCAAGCTGTAGGCGATGCACAGCTCCTATCCCAAACCCCCCAGAAGTTGTCACATATTTTTCATATGATTTGTACAAAGGGTAATCTCTCATCATGAAAATGGGTTCTGGTGGTGAAATGTCACCCGCAGCTAAAACATTAGCTGTGAATGACATGTATGGTAGGAATAAATGAACTGCAGATCTGATCTCTGCAGCTGCTTTACCTTGAAACCCTGTCTGGGGAAACGCTGCACTTTGGGGAGGAAAGCAGGAAGAGTGTGCTGTGCCAGTTCATGGGCAAGGAGGGCTGGCAAAATTCTTCGTCTGTCATTTCTAGCACTTCCCTCCCACTTCTGTGATTAATTGTCACCCAGACGCAGCAGTCTCCTTGAAAACCAACCTAGGCTGGTTTGTTCTCTGAAAGTTTGTGTCTGGTGAGGTGGTTGTCAGTCACTGCTCGAGGTGCTCTGCTCAGCACTCCTTGTGCTTCTGTTGTCAGGGATATAAATTTAACGATAAAAACCTTCTGGGTTAATCTGTCTCAGGCTGTGAATTGTTTTGTGTACTACTTGTGAATGGCCAAAGGGATTAAATAAGGGATAAATAAATAATGGCCTTCTATAAAAGACCATGATGCCTAAAGAGACCAACCTGGAAACAGAGACTAGGCAGGAGTAAGGGAATAAAGGTGGATATTTATTGGAAAGGCCTTTAGAGGCACATCCTGGGCAGGCCAAAGGCTACACCCGAGATGGACAACAAGTCACGAGTTCTTCACACTGTTATAGGTTTGGTTCATTTGCATATCAGCACAAATTCACCAATTAAGCTTTAGCTAATGATGGAACTGCCCCTCAGCTCGCCCCCCTTCTCAAGGTGCTGGGTTACACATTTTGGGCCTGGGACGGGCTGGGTGTCCTTGGAGAGCAAGCCTGGAGAGGCTTTGTTATGTCTGTGTGAGCATGAGAGAGCAGCAGCTGACAGGCTGCAAGGCAGTTCAGAGTCACACACTGGGAACACAGAATTTGGAAAATATAAGAGTTAAAACCTAAGGCATCAACCACTCTTTTGTCTCCACTTCCAGCGCATATAGCTATTATATTAATATTACACTAATATTAACATTAATGTAACATTTCCTCTCGAGTTTGGATTATCCTGGTGATCAAGTCAGAACAGCTTGGCAATTTATGGTCCCTATGAAAACAGAACAGAGAAGAAAATGTTATGACGGGGGACTAGAAACATTAGAAATCACAGACTTTGGATCACCAGCCATGTCTGTGTTGGGTACATCCAGAGCAGCCCAATCCATATATTTTCAACTAAATGTAGGGAGAATCCTTGTGGATAATGGCACATCAGATACTGTAGTGTAAATATTATTTTGTCTGTCAATCCAGGTACCTTCTTTAAGTCATCCATACCTTTGCCTTTTACCTTTCTCTGTTCCTTGGTAAGACTTCTTTCAGCTACTCATTTTCTCCTTAGTGGGTTTTCAGAGTTTGGTGACTGTTCAGTATTTTGGCTCCAAAACCATACCTTTTTTTTCCATGACAAATATGAAACAGCTGTGTCTTCTTTTTCTATTTTGGAATATTACGTTCCAGACCCAGCAACAAGAGAAAACGTAGCTCTGCCTCTTTTTGAATTAGCATCAGCAGGGCAGCAATCTTGCTTATGAAAAACTAGGGATAAAGATCACAAAACAACCTTTCAGGAACTATCATTCTTACTTGGAAAGGCATACAAATAGGGCATGTGAAAAGAACATTTGTCGAGTTTTGGCTCGGAGAGTAGATGCTAGTGGGTGCTCCTAAAGTAACGTTTATGTTTGCAATTAGAGGGGAGTTTTGAGAGAGAGAGAAAAGCAGATTATTTGTTATAAAATATATTAAGTGCAAGGGTGTTTTTTCCCCTCTCGGAACGGAGAGTTGCCAATATATAAACATTTCAGAGAGAATTTTACACCACCTCATCTTTATGTCAGGCAGCATTTAATGGTTGAACGATCTCCTGCCCCAGCACTTGGCAGTTATTCTCCAGGGGCTGACTTTGAGGATTACAATGACAGTCTATCAGTGGATCTTTTCCAACGTAAACTAGACTAGGACCATTTAAAATCAGTTGCTATCAACAAGTCAAATTAACTTTATTTGTGTTAGAGGTTTTCCGAGGAGTATTTTATAACAACGTGGAATTTTAATATCCGGACGGGCTTTTCCTATTGTTGGTGTGATTTGGGAATGTGCTAATTCATGTGATTAAGAGCAATTTACCTGATTTCTTTCAGAATTACGGGATTAGTAACATTCAGGTCCTATCAGCATCCAGCGCTCAGTCAACTTTTTTTTCCCATTCCTGCTTTTTACAGGTAGAAATAACACTTCAGGATATCAATGACAACCCACCAGTATTCCCCACGGACATGCTCGATCTGACGGTAGAGGAGAACATAGGAGATGGATCTAAAATACTGCAGCTGACAGCCATGGATGCTGATGAGGTAGGAGCATGGTTTCAGTTTTGAATGTTAGGTACTAAAAGTGCCATTCTGGACATGTTTTTACCTGTTTTCTTCATCCCTTTGTGTGAGCTTGGCCTTAGGAATTATGGCAGCCATTCACAGAATTCTGTTCAGTGTCGTGAAGGTCTAAACTAACTTTGAAACCAAGATGTTGTAGCTGAGCCCAGTTCTAAGGTGTGCAATAAAATTATTCTGAGACAAGCCTTGGAGAACAAGAAAAATTGTGATAATGCCTGTTTTCCCTTTGACTAGACCTAACAAAGATCAGTATTATCCCTTCCAAAAGAATGTTTTATTTTACCAAAAAGAGGAGGAAATAAATAATGCTTAAATGCGTGCCCTGTACATGAACCTGTTTGCAAAATAGTTTTGCCCACTTAGATTCATTACTATGAGAATGCTGCAACTAAGGTGCTATGGAACAACTACAATGCTGTCAATGCATTCACTTATTTTAGAAGCTTAAGTTATAAAAATGTTAGTCTTGTTATTTTTGTTTACTTGAACTGTTTCTTTCCATGAGGCAAAGGCCTAAAAAGTCAATATAATCATGCAAAAATTTTGTGTTATTGTTCAAATATAGAGTTACACTTGACAACAACAAGCAGTTCTTGCTTTCAAATAATAGGGCAGTTCAACCTCCTCAAGAGAATTTTATTCCTGGCCTTTTTTGTGTTAGCTTGGTTAGTCTTCCTGTGATTGTTAATTGGTGTACTTAATCTTACTACTGCAGCGGGAACCACGGGAGCACCCCCGGGAATGGTGAGAATGTGATTGTAAATATTTTATTTTTCCCTTTATTTTCCAGTAGTAGCCTGATATACAGACAAAACCCAGGATTCTGGAAAGGTGCACTTCTGTAACAAAAATTCTAGCTGTTTGTCTTTATTTTAGGAAGCAGTAAATACTGAACTACCACTCTCTGGTGTGGTATGGCAAATATATCTAAGATTTTAGCAATGTCTTATGCACCAGCCTCTTTTTAGCCATTCCTGAGCTGCACCTAATCTGTTACCCATTCTGAAGCACTCCATCCAGTGGAAAGTGATCTGTTACCTTAGAGAGAAATCAGTCTTTTTATCAAAACGAATGATTTCAATTTCCCTACCAGAACATTTGTAACCGAATTCTTTACGAAGAGCCCAAATTTCCCTAGCAATGTGCAGTTTAGGGTCAAGATACCTTTTTATTCCCACCCCCTGCTTTTTGAAGCTGTAAACCAGTATCACACATGGCTGTGGTTTCAGCTGCACTCTGTTGGGACTCTGTCTGGTCAAACACAGGGTAAAGAATATGGTCACCTCTGAAAATTCTCATGAGATGTGATGGCTAAGCCACACAATTGGAGGAAATCGTGTGACAGCCTCTAGGCACACCTGAGAACACAGCTGAAGCTCTGTGTGCAACTCTTCAGGGCTGGGCACCTGCAGAAGCCTGTTTTCTTTCTAAATTTCCTTTTAATCAGTTAGCTTAGTCTGACTCTTTGCAACAACACCCCAGAGAGAAAGTTTGGCACAGGAAACTCTGTAAGGTCAGGTAACTAATGCTTGTCTCTCCGCTCACAAATAAGAGCAGGTGTTTATCTCTGTTAATTTGCTTTTTTAGGCAGGAGTATTTGAAACAGCCATAGCATTTCTTTCTGCCTGATCTCTTTGATCTGCTGTTCATTGCAGAAGTGCCACTGGCATGTCAGCAGCAGGTTTCAGCTGTCAAACCCGAGCTCTGGCCTGGTACCAGAGGAGGGCACAGTAAATATCTGCTTGCATTTCCAGGCACCATCAGCACACAGGGTTTAGGTACTGTATCTGATGTTAGAGGCTACAAAACCTTCACCATCCTTAAGCCTGTCTTGGAAAAAGAAGTACCCAACATTTTTCTATGCAACGTTACTCTTCCTTAATTTTCCTTTTGACAAAAATGCTCAAAGTCCACATGAATGCTTTTTTTCCCCCCAAGAACACATGAAATGTTTTGACCCAAAAGCAAATGCTTTTGACTTGCAGCACAACCCAAGAGATCAGAATTGTGATTTTAATGATGTGTGATTTGTCACTTTGGGGCTTTTTATGTACAGGGGTAAATATATATCCATGCAGAAAACTGACCTTTGAGGGGCTCCTGCAAGCACAGTCCCCATGAGTTTCTCCTGACCAGGAGCTGTGGCCCTTGCCATGTGTGGTGGCTGGAAGAGCTGCCACGTGGCTGCCTCAGGTCCCCCCTCCTTCCATCTCTCCCTCCCTCTCCTGCTCTCTCCAGCCCATCTCCAGAGAGCAAGAAAGGCAGAGCTGATCCCACTGCCAGGGATTTAATCTAACCTTCAAACATAAAAAAAGAATAAACATTGATCCTTATTAAGATGTCACACTGCTCGGTGATGCTGGCTTGAAACTAAAACAGGTAACAGAGTTTTTTGGTATCGATTGGATGAAATCCTTTTATGAACAGTGGAGCACAAAGTCATTTCACATCTCATAAATAAAAACTGTGTGCGTATGTGTCTTTACTGTGGGACTGAAGCAGAGACTGGCCAGGAAGGCTGTTTATTAAAGGAAACTGTTCTGAAAAATAATCTCCAAGTGCAGTTACTGGAACGATCCTTGTCTTACTGCAAGTTATGATGTGGTTTTCCTGGCAAATAATGTGATTTGACCACTTCTGTTTCGACTTAGGGAGCCAATGCCCTGGTCACATACACCATTATCAGCGGTGCAGATGATAGCTTCCACATTGACCCCGAGTCAGGGGAGCTGATAGCCACCAAGCGCCTGGACCGGGAGCGCCGCTCCAAGTACTCCCTGCTGGTCCGTGCCGACGACGGCCTGCAGTCCTCAGACATGAGGATAAACATCACTGTCAGCGACGTTAATGACCACATCCCCAAGTTCTCCAGGCCAGTGTACTCCTTTGACATCCCAGAAGATGCCACTCCAGGTAAACGGGAGATGGAAATATGACCACTGACCTCTCAAGTGGTTGTTTTCTTCTTTTTAAGCTGGTTTCATATGCAAGAGTGTTTTTTGATTCTTAAAAGGCGGGTTATAAACTAGAAAATATTTTGATCAAAAAGAGTTTCCAAATACTGTGTGCTATTACATGTCCCCAGGTTAAAAATGAGTATCACTTCTGAGATTCTATAGAGATTGCCAATGCAAAAGCAGTATCTGCTAGTAGCATCTTAGAGGCTTATTCTAAAACACGAATAAACCAAGGAGATGCAAATGACATGGTGATAGCTTTTAAGCTTTTATTAGGGCTTTCGTAAGCATGGGAGTCTCAGTTTTGGATAACTAAGATTACCCCCATGCCTCCAACTTTTGCATTTTGCCCCACCGTCCCTGTCCCAAAATTTGGTGGTGTTTTGCATTAAAAGTCTGCAGCACAATCAGCTGTGCCTCAGAAATCTGATCTGGAAGTAATTGAAATGTCTGTATAGCACAGAGTGCTTTGGTTGCTGATCCCCAGCCATGCTCTTTTCTCGTCAGAGCCTTGAGTCTCGATCTGTTTTAGCAGGAATAACCCCAGAAAAGGCAAGCCTAATTCCCTCCACATTAAAATGAGACTTCTCTCCTTAATCATTTACAGGCTGTACATTAGTGCTTTATACCCAGCTTAGCAGTGATGGATGCTGAAAGAACAAATAGGCTAATTTTGTATTAAAGTACTGCGTCTTCTCCTTTTCTGTTCTCCAGCAGTCCTGGAGCAGCTGGCAGGCTCACCCGGAGGGGAAGGACCGTGAGGTTTCCCCTTCAAGGTTCCACTTTCTGTCTCAGAGAGTAATCCCTGTTCCCCATGCAGTTAAAGAAACATTAGAGTTTGAGATAATCAAATGGGTGTGAAAGATACCAGTATATCCAGCTGAATTAAAGGGGCTTATAGCACTTTTCTTTGTTCCAATGGTATAAGTAGTTTTCATTATCACATTGCTTGAAAATAGTTAACTGTGCTGCACATAGTTCATCTAGTTCCAGGGAAAGGAAATTTAATGATTTATTTTCTTGGAAATGAGCTGATCTTAATTATAATTAGTGTTCGAAATACTAAAAAGTGACACTTGATTTCCAAACTCTAGCCAGATAGGTCAGTCATGCGAGGGCAGCTATGCAGAAATGAAAACACTGGCACAAATTCACAAGGCGTTGAATTTCAGAAAACAGCAGAGAACGGACCCCTATAAGGTTTCTAGTTTTCTAACCACAGTTACCCTGCAAAGGCACTGTTTCAAAAAGCAGAGCTGGGATATGCGGTCTGTACTCACATTTTGGTTTCTGCATTTGGAAAGAAATATCTAGAAGGTTCCAGAATTTGTGATTGTCTGCGGCAAAGGGAGGGTCCTTTGAGTCACAGAAAGACAATACCTAGCAGGAGAGAAGCCCCTGTTGATATCTAATCTGCATAAAGATAAAAAACATTCCTGGCCATTTCTTATGGTGTTTGAGTAGCCCCTTAAAGAAGGAATACGTTGTCCCTTTCAGCTTTGAAAAACCTTTTGCAGTAGTTATTGAGACAATGTTGAGGCTTGAATTTCTGTTGGAGGACATCTCTCATCTGTGGATCTGCTTGATGCTGAGCTGGCTCTGGCCAGCCCAGGGAGCTGCCTGTTGCAAGTGCCTGATGATGCTCTGCTGTTGTGCCGTGCAGGTTCCTTGGTGGCAGCCATTCTTGCCACTGATGATGACTCGGGTGTCAACGGGGAGATCACGTACACCGTAAGCGAGGATGATGAAGAGGGAATCTTCTTCCTGAATCCCATCACTGGGGTCTTCAACCTGACCCGGGCCCTGGACTACGAAGCACAGCAGTACTACATCCTCACCGTCCGTGCTGAGGATGGGGGAGGCCAGTCCACGGCCATCAGGGTGTACTTCAACATCCTGGATGTCAATGACAACCCGCCCGCGTTCAGCATGGCCTCCTACAGCACTTCCTTGATGGAAAACCTGCCCCCGGGATCCGCCATCCTCAACTTCAGCGTCACCGATGCCGATGATGGTAGGAGCTCCCTCACATTCTGTATCTGTGATCGTAAAGCTGTGTTTCAACTCAGCAACTTATTAGAAGACTTACTAAAGAGGGAAAATTAGGGCTACCCGTAAGTCACTGCTCTCATATGCTTAAATTCACATTTAAAGTAGACCCAAGTTGGCCAACTCTTTTTCTGAAAGTTTATTATAAATTCTAAAGAGGGTTGCAGTAATACCAGATGTTATCTGCAGTCATCATAAATGCACTGTAACTTTTAAGTCTATCATCAACAGTCATCTACAAGGTGTTGATAGTGGAGCTTAAAAAAACCTATTGAAAGAGATCTTAGGAAAATTTCCCATTGAAATAAGCTTTAATATTGGGATTATTTATGGCGTCTAGAGGGTGTTAATGTGGTGAGTGTAAAAGGTATGATTTTTATAGCTTGCTTAACCATTTTGCCATACAGTTTGTGCCCAGGCAAGAATAATTATAGAAGATGACCATAAAATACGTAAACATCATTCCATCATATACTGCATTTTCTGAAGTGTCCACAGACATTACCCAGTGTGACTGAATGCAAAACTCTTCATAACACTCACAGTGACTTTACAGGTGAAGGTTATTTTTGTGACATGTTGAGCAACCTTGTCTCCTCTCAACTTGACAGGGGCTCAACGGAGCCCATGGAAGTGTCTCACACTGAAATGTCCTTCAAGGACAAAGCACCTACATGCTTCGAGGAACCCCAGTTTGTGCACCTAAACTGACTGAACCTATCAAGATTACTCAGTAAAGCAGTTTTTCCTCAGGAAATGCCGAGTTGTTGACCTCCAGCTTTTTTGTGGGGAGATAACTTTTGCGCTGATGGATAGAACTTTCCATGGTAAAAATTGTGTAACTGGTTTTGAGATCAAACTGAGGAAGGGAGAAGAGATTCCATAAGATAAGCCAACAAATCAGAAGCCGTAACTTTGTGATACTGGCTGTTCTTGCGTGAATCTCTCTTTCACCACACTTGTTAAGGCTTTTATTTTATGTAAACTAAACATAAGTTGGAGGAGGAACTTGTTCTTGTATCATGCATACCCAGGGAAGGGATTGTTCCTTCAGACTTGTAGATAAATGGGTTTGTGTCTATCTCCTCCTTTATTTCTTATTTTCCTGTCAAGACTACAACACTTGGTTTCAAATCTTTTTGGAAGTTAATTTCACTTCACCATTAAGGGTCTGTTTTCCTTTTCTCTTGCACCTCATACATTAATTTCCATCTGTGCACAGTGGATGGGAGCTATATCATAGCACTGACATATCAATTCACATTCATCATACACTCAGTTATCAAGGGGGCAAATGAGTATTTGAGGAGCAATGCAACGAGAAGTCAGATATCTTGCCTTTTATATTTTCTGGCACACTTGCTTTTCTAGCAGGCTGGATTTAAAATTAATAGGGCAGAAATATCATTCCAGGAGCATGCCAGGTTGAGTTCTCCCATAGGACTGTAACTTAAGCAAATGTTATGATCTATTGTTGTTTCTGTTTCAAGCCCAAAGTTGTTATCTTCTGTTGTCTTCTATTTATCTAGAGCACAGAAATAGCTAGTGCTAGTATTATACTCTTCTCCATGTGCTCACAGATAATGCACTCAATACAAATACAGTTTTGTTGATTATTTATGTTACATGATCCCATAGTTTGAAGGAGCTCTGAAAAGACATTGTTTTATAATGAGGTATGGCTGTTGTTTTAGGAAAAACACTGATAAAGGACAGAAATATGATAAAGGACAGTGAAACTGCTTCAATTTTCATTTTCTTGTTCAGCACCCCCCTTGGGAAACAGCAGCTGTTTATCTCAGCTTGGACTGTTTCATATACAGATCCATCGTAAATACCAGCTACAGCTCTTGGATATTTAATAATGTAGGAATATAATAATATATACTAAAGAACTCAGTTACCTTAAAGTCATTCATTTTGAGAATCAGATTTCATTTATTTCAACAAAGACTTAACAGGAAAAATCTCAGAGGAAAGCGTACACAGTTTATTGTCAGTTTGTTAAAAAGTATGGTAAGGCATTCTTCCAGGCAAAGCTGGTGTAATTTCCCTGGTAAACTCTACACGTATTTATAGAATGGCAGGGGGGAAGTAGTTTTGTTGGGTCTTTTTTTAGTCCCATTAGTAAATAAATAAAAATAGAAACAAAACCCTTTAGAGTGTTATCGTGAAATCGGTTGACTCCATGTCTGTCCTTTCAGTGTTTTATCAGATTAACCATCAGATTAAATAAACCTAAAGTTCAACAAAGAGGATATCCCTACATTCTCCCTAAGAAAAGCCCAGTTCCAAACCTTGGAAGGGGGGATGGATGAAGTGCAAAATGCCAGCTTGGCATGCTGTGTTCAAAAAAAAAGAATAGTTCATTAAGTGGCCTTCCTGGCTCCACTGATATTTAGGCAACCCTTCTGTTTCACAGTTTAGTTTATATTAGCATTACCAGCATGGAAACCCATTAGAATACAGGACAAAGAATGAAAGATTCATGGAGGTGAGATAAGGAAGAGCAAACTAATTTTTTCTTAGGAATAAACACCATAGAAAACACCGGGGGAGAGGAGGTGGGTGAGAAATGGAGTATTTTTTAAAGTCGTTTTCTTTTGCAGGACCCAAATTGTACCCATGTCCAAAAATTAACAAAAATCTTGAATTGCCAGAAAGTACTGAAATCAAGACTTTTATCCATATAATTAGTCATTTGAAAATACAGCTGAACAAAAAGCAGAGTAGCATTAAACTTTCACCATCCTTCACTTGATCAAAGTAATGGAGAAACACTAATATCTAGTAGATAAATGTATTAATTTCTTTAATTGCATTTACCTATTTTGTCTTTCATGTTTCGTTCTATTCCTTTTATAATTTAACTCCTACAAGAGGAAGAAGAGAGAGGGAAAGATGCCAATTAGAGTAGCCACTGGAGGAAAGACACATAAGACTAGATTTCTCAAGTCTGAGCATAATAAACAGCGGAGATTAATAAGTCTGATGCAGGAATAATTTTATTATCAAAGCAATTCATTCGGAGAGAAAAGAGCTTCTGAGTAAAAATGACAAATTGCACAGCAATCAATGGAGTGGGCAGCTTGGTTTCTTTGCATGAACAAGCTAGTTTGAGGGGTAAATTAGTAGCTAATGGTTGGTTAATTTACTAATCCTAAACACAGTCTTGAATATGCAAAACAAGAACAAATTTTTGAAATTAATTAAAGTAGGAGGAAGATAGAGGAGAAGAAACTTGTGTCACAACTGGATATTCCCTATAATTAGTTATTTAGAGCAAACTGTGGAATCTAAGCAGTAGCACACATTGTTTCCTACGTGGAATATGTAAGGATGTTTCCCAGCCCTGTCCAGGTTCAGGATGTATTTCCCTTACTGGAATGATAAATCTCTCCCCTGACCATAATTGCTAGTTATGTTTTGATCATGAGATGAGTGAGGGCTGTTCATCTGATATTTTGGAACACCATGCCATATATGGGAAGCATACCTTTCCCCAGTATTCACTCTTGGCTTGCTCCAGCTAGGCTTGGGAGTTTCTGCTTGTGGCTTTTTTAATTGAGTGGAAGAATTCATGAAATAATTACATTAATAATAACGTTGCTTAGTTGAACTGGGAAGAACGGAGGAAACCAGATGTTCAATGAGCAGCAAAACTACTCAGTCTTGGTTTCTGAAGGGAAACCCTTCAAACCCTTTATCCTCAACCATTGTAGATGGGGAAAAATTACTCGTGGTGCCACCGTGCAGCCCCTGCTGAATGAAATGCAGAGATGAACTCTGCCAGACATTCCCTCTGTGGCCTCTCCAGTTAACATCCTCCCTCTCTCTTTCATGAATATTATCCTGTCAGAAAATAATAATTTCAAAGGCTTCTGCTCCATTGTGAAAGTTGCCTGAAATTAGCAGATGCATTCAAAAATGGTGATGAGGAGGCAGAACACTTATCTCGGTTGTATAGGAACCACATGGTTCATTTCCATAGGAAAATGAAGGAAAATTTCCTGTGGAAACTAGGCCAGAAATAATGATACCTAGATCAGTGGGATGAAGTCACATTATCTACCTTTTTTCTCCCTCCCCAACCAGGCCCCAACTCTCAGCTGTCCTTCAGCATCGCGTCGGGGGACAGCGCGGGACAGTTCGGCATCGACAACAGTGGGGTGCTGAGCATCCGGCAGCCTCTGGATCGGGAAAGCCAGTCCTTCTACAGCCTCGTCGTGCAAGTCCACGACATGGCCCCCCTCCCAGCCTCCAGGTACACCAGCACAGCCCAGGTTTCGATCATCCTGCTGGACGTGAACGACAGCCCTCCGAGCTTTATCTCCCCTAAGCTGACCTACGTCCCGGAGAACACGCCCATAGATACGGTTGTCTTCAAAGCACAGGCAACCGATCCCGACAGTGGTCCCAACAGCTACATCGAGTACAGCCTGCTCCGGCCTCTGGGAAACAAGTTCAGCATCGGCACCATCGATGGGGAAGTGAGGCTCACCGGGGAGCTCGACAGAGAAGCCGTGGCCAACTACACCTTGACTGTGGTAGCCACAGACAAGGGCCAGCCGTCCCTTTCTTCGTCTACGGATGTGGTGGTGATAGTCCTGGACATTAATGACAACAACCCGCTCTTTGCCCAAAAGCTTTACAAAGTAGAGGTGGCGGAAGATACTTTGACAGGGACGGATTTAATCCAGGTGTTGGCTACGGATGGAGATGAAGGGACAAACGGGCAGGTCCGCTATGCCATCGTGAGCGGAGATGCCAACAGTGAGTTTCGGATCGATTCTGTGACGGGGGTGATAACTGTGGCCAAGCCTTTGGATAGAGAGAAGCAGCCCTCCTACACACTGACTGTTCAGTCATCTGACCGCGGGAGCAGCCCCAGGACCGATACCACGACAGTCAGTATTGTTCTGAAGGACGTTAATGATTTCATTCCCACATTTGAGCTTTCTCCCTACTCTGTGAACGTCCCCGAGAATTTGGAGACGCTCCCAAAAGTTATTCTTCAGGTGAGTACATTCAGCAATAAATATGTGTCTCTGACAATTAGTAGCATGCCTGCATGGTATTAATGCCCAGTGTCCTTCCTCCAAAATTAAAAAGGGGCAAAACAATGGAAAAGTTGCCTCTTGGCTTTAACTGAACCTGCAGTCGTTGTTGGCTTGTTTTCCTTTTCATTTGTATGGGTGGGGGTTTTTTTACCAAAAGTTTATATTATGCTTTGGAGTTATGTTAGGTGTTTTCCCTACCTATCCTCATGCTCCCACTGGGGCTTTAAGAGTTTGCTCTATCTCTCATCTCATTCTCAACTTCCATGCAACAAATCTCTCAATCTGGTCATTGCCTACATGGGATGAGGCTGTGTGCCAAATACTGAGAGAGAACTAGATAGATTCTGACAGCAGGACGTGCAGTGCTTGCTCTCATGCAGAGCTTAGCCTGTACCAGGTCATTTGTGGTTTTCACTGAGCCCCGACACAGTTTTGCTGTATTTATGCTTGAGAAAAATAGATAATCAACTATTTAATATTTTCAAACTATGTTTTTTAAATCCACCACCACTGTGTTAAATATTCTTTTGCAATTACAGCTAATTTACACTTGTAGCATTTGCATTAATTCAGCCCGTTAATTTGAATTATTATCATAGAGAATGCTTCCTCTATCCCAGTATAATTTTACAGACCCCCTGCGCTCATCAGGTCTTTGATATCTCTTGTTTGCATTGCTTGTATAGGTTGTAGCGAGGGATGATGACCAAGGGCTGAACAGCAAGCTGACCTACGTGCTGGTGGCTGGCAATGAGGAGGGAGCCTTCACTCTCTCGGGCAGCGGAGAGCTGCGCCTGGTGCGGAGCCTGGACCGGGAGGCCAAGGAGCAGTACCTGCTGCTGGTCACGGCTGCTGATGCAGGTGAGGCAACCAAAACATCTCTTCTGCGGAGGTCGTGGGGAAAACATCGCATTCTGGACGGGAAATAAATGTTTTCGTGGTGGTCTGAAACTTTAGTGGATGGAGATTGTGTAGCCGCGTTGAATGGAGATCTCTGTGGGGAGAGCTGGGCTTACCTGATGTCAAAGGGAATTTGGTTTCTGGAAATCAGGATTTCATTCCTATGTCCAGTTGTCTGCTGTTAGTGGT
Source organism: Oriolus oriolus (assembly GCA_013400235.1). Classification (NCBI taxonomy): domain Eukaryota; kingdom Metazoa; phylum Chordata; class Aves; order Passeriformes; family Corvidae; genus Oriolus; species Oriolus oriolus. Next base: position 689,300 of record VXBT01005032.1, read on the forward strand.
ACCCACTACAGATTTAGGTATGTGGATTTTTGCCCTGCAGTAGTAAGTGGTCCTACCTAAGTCATAAGAACTTCATGCATGACTACAAAAAACCAATTTAAACAGCAGTAAAACCCTATATAATGTTGGCATCACAAATGTGCAGAGATCACATCTGTGGCCAGAAAATAGCTATGGACTACCCAGTTAATCTTACTGAAATGTTAGCCCTGAAAAGTAACAAGAATTTGCATTTCAATATTTTAGTTTTCTGCTTTGCTCAGCATCCAGTCATATGTTTGCTCCACAATACCAAATGTATTCCAAGTTTTTTCATTTTAAAACAGGATGTGAAGTCTTGTTATGAAGATGAATTACACTTTCACTTGAGGTGTCCAAGCACAAAATTTTGGTTTCAGATTTTGGTGTGAGTATTATTAACAAAGACATCCTGCATCATACTTTGGACTGATCTCTGGTCTCTCATGGTTTGATGGATTTAATTCACTGCAGGACTTGTTCCTGCTTTCTAGCAGTAAAAATAGAACCAAACCCGACTTGTTGACAAGTGAATACAGTTTTGTTTTCTGCCATGCTGTGTGCAGTATCTTGTGCCAGTGACAATAGCTATGGCTTATATTTTCCTATTGCAGCAGTGCTCAGGTATTCCACAGTCTGAGCACAGCTGAAGCTGCAAAACATTTTAGGGCTTGAGGTATCATTTGTCTTGTACTTTGGCTGGAGAAACTGTGTGCTTTATGGTTTTTACACTGGCTTTCCATTACTGTGTAGCCTCAAACTGCTCACTTGTGACTTGGACTCGTTTGGGCTTGAACGTCCTGATGTTCCTTCAGAAGCTGAGGCTGGATTTGTCTTGATGTCTCTTTGGTCCAAGCTGGCAGAAATCAGTGAGGGCTGTACAGAACAAAACACACAAAGACTAAACTGATAAAACGGGTGTCATGCAGCCAGCAATTATTGTCCTTCTTGGAAGAGGGAGGGGAGCAGAACTCAGCTGTACCCCATGCCTAGCACTGTGTGTAAGCCAAGAGTTTGACCAGAGCAGTCTTTTCCTAGACTCTGGTCCCTAAAAAGAATACAGAATCTAGGAGATTTAACCAACAGTTAAATCCAGCAGTCCCAAATGAAAATATTTACTTGTGTTGGGAGATCTCTGAATTTCAGGTAATCCAGGGAGACATTAATACATGAAGTGTGCATGGGACCCTTGCCATAAGTGGCTGACAAGAACGGCAGCATGTTTTATGAGTTCCTGTGTTTAAACACGTAGATATCACACTGATTAAACACTGTTTGAAACTTCCTTTTTAAATTTGCTACGTTCTTGTAAAGCTAACTCACAAGTTCCTATGCCCTCCTGCCAGTGTTAAAATGTACTAGCAAGTGTGTTCAGAAGCAGCTGTTCAGCACTAACTTTAAGCTAAATGTAACTGCTCTGCTGTGCTTAAGTTTACAACCTGACTAATCCACAGCTGGTGTGATTTGGGATAGTTTTCAGCCAGGCTGGTGAATAGCATTAGCTATCATCTTCTGGTTGCACTGAAGACTTGTTCTGAATTCATACCAGCAAAGAATACATTGAAAACTGCTAGCCGTGATTAATCTAAAACATCACAGGAAGGCAGAAGTCTTCAGCAGAAGTCAGTGGCAAAACTTAACTTGATTTCATGGAAGCAGGATGTGAACTACAGGCATAGTTAAAATCCAGGTGGTACCACACTGGCTGCTCCTAGTCAGTGCCTGCTTCATTAAATGATGTATTTCTTGCCATGCTAGCAAAAAGATGGGAATGACACAATCTTGAAATGGATAATAAAAGTGTTTAGAGTATTTATGTTCTTGAGCAGCTGGTAAATGTTTATAAAAGAAACTCTCACGGGAGTGTCCAGCTCTTTTCCTAACATGACCATTTCTTTTGAGTCTCTTAGTTTGTGTTTGTTTGATAATTCTTAGAAAGAAGTAGTTTGCATACAGATCATTTATCCAGAAATACATACGCAAAACAGGTAGGGAAGCTGTGCCTGACAAAGTGTTGAACAAAGCAGACTTGTCTGAAATTGTCCACATCCATATTATCTTTGAAAATGAATCACAGAAAAGGTACTATCCTTTGCACTTTGAGGTTGGCTTTTATTAGCTGTAATAAACAGTCTTTCAAGTAGTCTTTAGCAGCCCAAAGAACAGTCTTGCCATATACGGTGCATCTGATTTAGGGTTTGGGGTTTTTTTTAACAGGTAAAAATCATGGTACACATCCAGATGCAGTTAACTCTGGAAAAGTCTATCAAGAGCAAATTTCTGCCTGTCCAGCCCTCTTCCCATTTTTCTTAGGGTCTGCATCTCAATTTTTATAGGCTGCACTGACTGGTTGAAAATATTCAGAGATGATATCCTGCTCCTATAGATGTCTATGCCAATTATTCTTGTTCTTTCCAGGAAGCAGACACAATACATACTTAGAAGCACCATTAGACATAAGAACTCATGTATTCCCAGCTTAGTTTTGGCTGTTTTCCTGGTCTCCTTATCCATAATCAAGGATTTCTTGCTTTTCTTATGTTCATTTTCACTTCATCAAGTTGTGACTGTGGATTCTTGCTGTGTTACCTTAGCCTGTGTAAGGGGAAGTTGCTGGTAGAAGGATGACTTGTAATTTTTCATTATTTTTATCTCGAGGTGTCCATCCAATGCACCTTTATAGGTTTTACAGCGTGTTTTGGCAGCAGGTACACTGAGTATAACAGCAAGGGAAGGATTAGGACGTGGTAAAGTGTGGAGCCAACAGGGCTGCAGAGGATACAGTGCCTGTGCCCTCAGGGATCTCTGTGCTCTTTCACTGCACACAGGCGTGCTCTCCCAGAGCCCACATCTTAGTCCTGGGCATGTGAGAAGAAATTGTGAGCAGTGAAGAGCTGAGCTGCTCATAAGCACTGGGGACAGGTCAGATGGGGGACCGCTGGTGGGACCACGTGCGCCAGCAATGGAAATTCAGGTGGTTGTTGAAGAAATGCTTTCCCAAGCAAGAGCTCCCCTTAGGCCCGGAGAAGTCAGTCATGATATATGCATTGTCCTGGCTCTGGCCCAGCTATTCCTTGGCCTTGGCTGCTAATCCTCCACCCGGTCCTCAGGGTGGATCGTGGGTCGGTGGAGAGTCTTCCCTCTACGCTGGGGGAGGGAAAAGACGGACAAAATGACTTCTGGCGCTCGGCTTAGTGATTTGTGTCCGTGCAGCCTGCCTCGTGCCCAGTTTCCACAGGACAGTCTGCACAAAGGGTTTTGATTCCTACCTCGGTTTATCATCACTCTTCCCTCACTTCTGCACTTCCACCGCGCTCTCACTACGGCTGGGTCTCGGATACTAGACCGCCACTCTAGGCAGGGGGAATTTATGAGGACACGCAAAGCATCCATCACTGGGAACATTCAGCATCTTCCAGAGCTGTACACCTGTGGCTTTGGTCGAGAAATGAAACATAATTCAACCCCGAAGCGTAGCCATCCCAATTTAGAGACCCTCTTGCAGCACAAGCTGTAATACTGGAGTGCATGAATTATAAGTACAGCGACAAGCAAGGTGATGGACTGTGGAATAACAGGATAGTGTTTAGATTGCAGATGCTGCCCCAGAATGTCTGCTAACATAAATGCCAAGAAACCTACACACAACTATTCGAATGTGTCTTCACGGGTCTGCTTCTACCACATAAATCTATTCTGCTTTGCTACACCTTTCTTCATGGCAAAATGGTTGGGAAAAGAGAATTTCTACATTTTTTTTTTCACCCCATCTGGTGGGGATGCGGCACTAGGTAAACATTCAAATCTGGCAGCATGACAAGAACTGGTGCAGCTGCTTTTATCATCCGTGTCTTTAACTCTTTGAGCAATTTTCTGGACAAATGTTAGCATTCCAACAGTCCTCCTCCTTTTATTTATTGATGGCAGGGATGTGGAGTAGCACATCTGGAAACCTGCTCACTGTCCAGGACTACTGTTTAAATAAACTGCAGCCACCATCTCTTGATTGGGTTGGTCAGAATGGCACGTTGCCACAATAAAACCAAAATAAAATTGTGTTGTTTCTAATTAGAAGCTGTGTTCCTGTGTTTTTGGGGTTTTTTTCATTTTATTTTCTTAAATAATCCACTTACTGATTTAGACAAATAGTCCTGAAAGAAATGAATCAGTGGACTGATTATTATATTTAGTTAGCTGTTCTTTGTATACATCCCTGGCCTGGATGAAAAACAACCATATATTTTTTCTTTAGCAAATGTTGGTCCCAACTTATGCATTCTTTCCTTCAAGAATGTAGGAGGGCAACCAAGCAGAGAGGTTATATCCTTCTCAGGAATTCTCTTCTGAGCTAGGCTTTTGGTTCCCTTCAATCCTAAAATCAGATTCAAGATGACAGTGCAGTTGCATTGTTTTTTTAACACATTTCAGGATATTTCCCAGTTTGGGGTGACAACAAAAGGACAGCTGTATTTTCTAGTAATGTTGAGAAAGTCTTAAGACTCAGCATTGTGTGAGATTTAAGTGGCTAGGCTTAAAGACATTTGTACTCATCCTGTTTCCTTAGCAGACACTGTCCTTCTACCTAACATGGAGTCTACAGTGTGAATAGATGTTGCCTGAAAAGAATGAATATTATTTTTAGAACAAATTTAGCTATTTTTAAATTTTTGTGCTGTCAAAATAAACAAGCAACTTACTTATTTCAGCTGGAGATGTCCTGTTTGCCAGACTTTCTGTGCAATGTTTGCTGAGGCTTTGGTGAGCTAAATGAAGCTCATGTCTGCTCACCTTGGTGCTTAACAGTTGACAGAAGGATTGCTCTCTTCTGTGGTCTTGTTTTATAGCCACAGCTGTTTCAAAATGAATATTGGGTTCTGTCACAGCTCTATTTATTTCCTTTTGGAAAGGAAATGTGGAAGCTCTTCCTTGTGTCATTGCTGTCTGCTCCAGTCTAGTTTTAGTGGTTTTCTCTTTCACTGGCTTTATTATTTTTGCTCTTTTAATACTGGTACTGAAAGTATTGTTGCAGTAGTTCCGCATGATATTTTAATTTATTTCTAAATGGCACCGTGGGAGAACTGAAATGGTGACACCCATCAATGAGTTCATAGTGTTCATACTGTCTTACCATCATCTAAAATCAGGAGACAAGAGAATTGAGAGTGGCATTTTGTGGTTGTGGGAGTCTAATAGCAGGGTCTTGCCCTATCACGGAGCCTAGAAACTGTTAGCACTTGGACATTTTTCTCTAGAACACAAAAGCTCCAAAAAACTATTTAGGAACAGAGTTTGTGGCAGAGTCAGTCTGATATCCCCTAAGGAGTTATTGTCAAGGAAGAGAGCATATCAGTGTCTATAGGATGTGACACATTTCCTCCCCAAAGGAGAGGAGGGCTTTAGCCCATCCCCTCAGAGAACCGCCCCACGAGATGCACAACACAGCCCCAGAATGCCATTTGAGGGATTTAGTCCTCTTTTTGGACTTAAACCTTCATTATTAGATCACTATTTTCAAAATAGTCCAGCAAGAGTCTCTGGGCTGGGGTGCGGGAGAGACATATTCAGGCTGGCAAAGGGCTCAGGCTGGCCAGCTCAAGCTGAAATATCTGTGAAAACAATGAAAGATTTTCACTCAGATTAAAACAATGCATAGCACTTCATTTTCAAACCAACTCAAACTAGTTTCAGGGAGGGAAAAAACCAGGTATATCTCCTAAAAAAAAAAAGATTCAGGCTGATTTATTTAAACTGGAAAACAAGCTAGAACACAATGCTTAATACGTAAAAATTTTCAGGTTAGAAAGAATTGTCTGTTCTTCAGTTTTCAAGCTGTTACACTTCCTCTCTTACCTCTTCATTCATCCATCTTGCTCTGATTAGTTTGGAACTTCTACATCTAAATTCATTTTAAACTGTTGTTCTGCTTACATCACTTACCTGTGAAATTCTTTTTTCATATCTGCTAATGAGATCACTGAATGTAATCTGTTTTGCAGAAGAATACTTAGAGTAGTTGTTAAGCAGTTTATCAGCCTTTGAGAAATACTAAGATTTTTTCCAGCCTTGGTGATCTTAAACCGTTTTTTAAATTAAACATTACACCTTATAAATTGTAAATCTGCTAGCTCAATCTTCAAATACAAAGCTACAGTTTCAGGAAGCCTTAATTGCAAGGATAAAACAAGTAAAACATGCACATATGGCCCGAACACTTAGCCTGCTGGTTAATCTTCTCTATTTATACAGGGTGTTTTTAAAGCGTAATTCAAAATTGTGCATTACAGGAATTTCGCTGTGGGATATTCAGGAGTCACAAGCCGTCAAAAATTGCCTTCGTCAGCAGTCCCTGCAGGAGCCAGCTTCTCTGTGTTCTCTGTTTACACCAATAACTTATAACAGGGAGGCGTAATTTGGTAGTTTTAAGAAAATATCTTTTTAAATGGCTCTGCCTTTCTTCTGAGTTGCAGTTCCACTTTCTTTCAATCTCACTTGGGTCACCAGAGGCCTTGGGTGGGGCACATGGCCCTGCCCACTCTCCCAGCACCGCCTGCCTTGTGGGCATGGGGAGATCATAAAATGGTTTGGGATTGGAAGGGACTTTAAATCTCATCAAATTCCAACCTGCTGCCACAGTCAGCGGCACCTTCCACTAGACCAGGTTACTCCAAGCCCCATCCAGACTGGCTTGGGACACTTCCAAGGATGGGGCAGCCACAACTTCCCTGGGCAACCTGTGCCAGGGCCTTGCCACCCTCACAGGGAGCAATTTCTTCCTTGCACCCTTACAACCAGTCATATGCCACGATTTTTATGAACATTAAGTTCAGCATTTTCCTTAATTGTTCTTGTTCTGAAACATGTGGTAGAAGGCAACTTCTTGCTCTGGCAATAAATGCGTTTCTGGCTCAGAAACGTGCAGTGTGTACGTGTGAGGTTGTTGAAAATCTTGAAGTTATGGTAAATATGCATGGTACTTTTTCGTTATTGCATGTGTTTTGTTCTCAGTCAGTGTCTGTGCTCCCGTAGGTCTGTAACAGTGCTCCGGGTTTTTTTTTTACCTCTCTGGGTTAACAGCTGCAGGAAACTGCTCCTGATCTGAGGAAGAGAACAGGGATAGGGAAATGTGTATAAACACCAGAGGCCTTAAAACTGCCTCTCTGTGTGCCTGCAAGTCCTGTTCTTTCAACAGCATATTAAATCTATTGCAATGTGATGTTGCCCCTGTTCTGAAGCTCCAAAGCTTAATGAATTCATAGGATGCAGTCAGTCAGGAATTTTGGTATCCAAATTTAAAACCCCTGTGGATAAAACCAGATGAGAGATGCCATCGTGCATCACTGTTTGGGACACAGTTTTCTTTTGCACTCTCAAAACAAGTGGGTGTATCTGTGTTTGTGCACATGCACCAGCCTAAGCATGGCTGGACATGTTGTTTGAACAAGGTTGGACTCTGATCTAGTGATTAATTTATTATTTTGTTTTCACTTTTGATGTGCTCAATTTTAGTTTTGTTTGCTCCCAGCTTATTTAGGGATAAGCTAGATGGGGATGATATTGACTTTTCTAATACCTGATGTAGTACAGAAAGTCCCTTTTTTTTCTTGTTAGTTAATCCTTGCAAAAGTACAGATCTGTCCTAGCTATCAATCTATTCTCTTGGGTTTTGAAGTACAAGTTCTGTTAAATCAGCTTTAGGAACAATTCTACTCTGTACCTAACTATGAGAAAAACTCAAATTTGACACACTCAGAAATTTTGAAAATCTGAGTTTCTTCCTGCATGGTCTCATTCACCACAGTCACCAGCTGACCTGACTGAGAATACAGCTTCTAACTTTTTAATATCTTTTATTAGCCACTTATTTGAGCTTTTGTCTCAAAGTAATCTAGGCTCACCAGTTTTTTTAAGACTTAGCATGACAGCCTGTGGTGAAAAATTGAGTAAGAAGAAAACAAAGCGCAGTCAACATACCGAGCCAGGACAAATATTTGTGGTGCAATCTTGTAAAAAGAGCTGCTTCTTTTTCTCATTTCACATACTCAGTTTCTTCTGTGTTTTTGGAAAATAAGTTAAAGTCATCCATGTTCCAAATCAAGGTTCGTGTGCACTAGGAATGCAAAGTGTAATCCAGGCTTGTTGCATTTTCACTTAGTCTAGCTCCATATTTATTTTAGAACTCACGAGTTGAGTGAGGCTCAGCGCTCTCTGTCTGCATTTAAATGCATTTAGAAAGATTGGCCACTTGATTGTGAGAAAGGCCTTGTTTACTTGAGTGAAAAAGTTAATTCTCTGTGATAGCACATACAAGTCCTAGTCCTGGGACTCATTCACTGAGTGTTTGACTGGAGAAGTGAAATCCGCTTTGTTGCAAAGCAACACATTTCAGTGAGGCAAAAATTCCATTTCTGTTAAATCGCTTTCCAATTTTCAGGATAATGATGTGTTTAATTTACCACAAAACATGGTAAACTGCCTGCAGTGTGAGTCTTGATTAGTCATTTAGATTAATTTTATTTCCTTTTAATCCTTTTTTTCTTTCACTTTAGTGAAATGTATCTGTGGGTTTTTTGCTTAAGTTTATTGTTGGTTTTCTAGCACGTGATTTTGATATTTTAGTGCTGGCAAAAACTTTTGAGTTCCTGCTTTCTGAAAGGAATGATGGTTTTACTATCTGCTGTGCTAACCATGGTGCAGACAGGACCTAGAAGCCATTAAGGCTTCAAACAATATGTGGATGGTGTGCTGGACACATTCTCCTATTTCTAATTTTTGCTGTGAGCCAAACAGCACCCCACAGCCGAGATAATTTCCGATAGCATCATCTTTTCCTAAGCTTTCTTGAAGAACTTAAATGGCTTTGCAAGTTTCCTTCCATGGTTTTTTTCTTGCTGCTCCAGAGCACTAAGTGCTCTGATCATTCCCCACTCACCCAGATGTGGTGTGGAGAGCTGAACATGTACCAGAGCAGCCACTGCCATGTGTCTGGGGATTCCAGGGAGCCCAAACAGCTTCCCTTCCCCATTCCCCAGGACAAGGGGCAAGCACATGGTGCTCCCTTCTTCCAAGGGTGCATGGATAGACCAAAGCAAAAATGAAAGCAGTCTTTAGGTGCATCCCTTGTGAGTGACTTGTGGCTTTGAAGCATCAGCATAAGTGGGGGGAATGAGTGGCTTATGGTGAGTTCATCCAGAAAGGTGTATTGTCATCTCCTTGCTGGTTATCCAGCATTTGAAAAGTAGAGATGGTCAGATTAAATGGTATTTCTCCCCACCATCACCTTCCTGCATTTTGTTTCCTTTCTTCTACTTGCATTGCTGCACAGAGCCAATATTTTTCATCCCACCTCTCCTGGACAGGGAGAGGAAAAAATTGAGAGGGCTTGTTGTCAATTTCTAAGTTGACAAATTACAAATATCATCATATTTTTTGTGGTGATCAGCTGCAAGCGAGCATGGGTGAACGGAGCAGAAAATCTGCTCGTAGTTCTTTGCCAGTCCCATCTTGCTGGGACAAGAGAGATCCTGCCCCATGCTGCTGCATGCCTGACCCACATTCCCCACAGCTGTTTCTTCATGTCACTTCCTCCAGTGTCCCATGCAGAGAGGAGAGCCACAGCCCAGTGCTGGCCGAGCCCAAGGTGGCCTCTCATAACCTCTCTCTGTAACTCAGCCTCCACCACGGGCCCCAGGGAGCAGGCTCCCAAGGTCTGCTCCTTCTCTTCCTCCCCAGACACGTTTACTTGCAGATGTAAGCAAAAAAGCTGAAATTTCTGGGAGAACATCCGTGGGAAGCAATTTCCCCCCTGAACTCAGTGTTACTATTTTGACACTATCCCAGGTTAATCTCCATTTCAACGATGACGTGTGTGGACGTCTGTGGGACCGTCTGCTTAGTGTATATGTACAGCTGCCACCTAGAAAATAAACTGTGCAGTTCACAGAAACAGACCTCAGCACACAGTGATGGAAAATTCAGAATAATAATGTTAATAATATATGAATGGCACCATCTTATACATTTTAAAGATTTGATACTCACTGAACAGGAACAGCCAATTCGATCTCTCCCATTTAGTTCACATAATGAACTTGATGTTCTCTGATTATTCATCATTTGATGGTTCCTTCACTCCTCAATCCTTCTAGAAAACCTTTTTCCAACATGGACATTTTAAGCCTCCGTGAGACATGGTATTTTGGGATTTGGGAAGAAACCTACTAGCTGTATAACACTAGAGAAATGCTCTAAATGAGGAGCGTCTGACAAAGAAATAGTTGCTGCTTCTGCTGAAAAACGGTTCAGGCTATCATGAAAAATCACAGAAGTTTTTAATGGAAGTTCACTAAGGGAAAAGTGTATGTTTATCTGTGGCTTTAGCCCTCAGGGCTGTTTTTAAAAGTACTCAGAGGCTTGTGTGGCCGTGTACAGCAATTTTAGATAGGTTGTAATGTGTCTGGTTTATTAAGAATGGTTTGGGGTCATCTTGTGTGTTTGGCTAATATTGCAGAATTTACACTAAATTTACTGCCCTTATTTATGCAAAATATTAAGAGCAGTTTGAATAAAATAGGGGTGATGCTCTACCATAATAAGAATAACTGACTCGGGGAAGATTTGCTATTGAAGCAAAACTGAGAAATCTGGGAACTCAGCCTGACCATGGAAACTACTTCTCTCACCACAAATATGACATGTACATTTTATGAAACCTGCTTATTAGCAAGGGCCAAATTCTGTGGTCCTTATGCAAGCACAGCTTTCACTGGAAGTTCACTGAGGACGGTAGAATTTGGCCCCGAGCTATTTCTTTTCCATATGAAATTACTTCATTTGTAATTTCCTCTTCTTATATTTCTCAGTAACTGCAGAAATGTGAGCTAGTCATTTAATTTCAACTGAGTAAAAGCTTTGAGGGCTCTCTGTGAAATTGCAACTTTATCTTTCGGTGTAATAGAATAAAGGAGTAAATTTGTGGACGTGATATTTTACTTAGAGGGAAAAAAAAACATATTTGGATAACTACACAGACAGGAAACCAATGTAAATACATGAGTTTTTCCATCTAAGTAAGATGAGAAAGGTTTGGGGTTTTGAACTGAGGAGCAGTGACTTGGGATGTTACAAACAGCTGAATTAGTGTTGGACTTCTGGGATGTCTCTGTGAGCACTCTGCAGCCACGAGCTAGTGTTGATGAGGTCTGGGTTACTTCTGTTACCCCAGCTAATTTTGTTAGTGTGGTGCTCAGCCTTGGCTGGTATAGTCCCTTGCCTGCAGCTGACACAAATGAGCCCGTACTGCACTGCATGGTGCCTTGTAGACACTTCCAGGGAGGAAGGGGAATTGGAGAATAAGGGATTGGGGTATGAGGCAAAGGTTGGGATCTAAAGGCGCTGCCACCTCTGTTCATTTTTGTGACTAAACCCACGGCATGAATTTTCTGGCCTTGGCTTTGTCTTAGCAAATACATTTTAAACAGCGAGTTTCAGGTTTTAGCTGTGAGCTAGCTTTCTTTTCCAGGCTGAATTGCATTACTGATGCGCTTTGAATGTGACTTACCCAAGATTAATTTCTGAATTATATATAAATTGTTTAATCAGCTGCGAAACTTTACAACTTTCAACCTTTCATTTCATTAGCTGTGAGATGAATGTCAGTAAAATGCGTTTGGAAGGCCAGAGCTTGATGACACACGCAGCAAACGCCGCTGAGGACTCTCTTTCATTTAATGCAGTAATAATAAACACTTCACAGGCAATATTTCAGCAATCAAGAACACTTTTGCAGGCTTTTCTATCTATATGTGTTTGGCTAAATGACAAAATTGTGAGTTAAAAAAAAAAAAAAGGTTAAAAAATGAGTCAGACTTATTGCTTTAATGTAACCTTCCTGGCTGAAAGCGTATTAATTGGCAGAGTGAATTACCTCAGACTAGAGCAGAGAAAGGCCTCTATTGTGTGATGTGAAACCTATACTCCTTGGCTTGCATGTTCTTTCCTCGGCATTGCGATCCTTCCCCTCTGATCAGCAGCCTCCAAACCCGGCCTTGCTAGATTTATAACACCTTTCAGTTGGGAGCTCTGTCACTCAGCCCATTTGGGCATTAAACCACGTTACTGTGAAGTGTTTTGCGGTGAAAAATCCTCCTTCCCATGCAGAGGCTGCTCCCCGCTTCTTCCCGCGATGCAGTGCGGTGCTTCTTCAGCCTTCAAGGGTTAACGTGTGGGAAAATGGGTCGTTATCTCTCCTTTTATATAAGAACTTTGTGTTTGGAGCCCTTGCCAGGAACAGATGAGACCCAAGAGCAGAGCCTGCCTCCTTCCCAGCCCTAAGGTTGAGCTCCAGCAATAACCTTGGATAGCAGTGACCCAATCATCTGCCGGGCTGGAAGGACTGGGGCGGTCACAGAGGGCGGCCTGCGCTCCATCAAGTGACAGCTCTGTGTAATATGCCTGCCTCACGGCAAGGACTCCGCCAGTCTCCGGCCCAAAGCATTTCATTATCGTCGCTTTTTTCCTAGTCCAGCGAATGCTGAATTGTTGTATCTGAGATGGAAGGGGAAAGCGATGCAATCTTGGGTAAAACAGGCATGGTCATCATCTGTCTTCTGAGTAAAAGGGGCCATACCTTATGTGTTCTATGCTCTGCTATCACTTTTTCCTTCTCCTTCCTATGTATTCAAAGAAAGGAATAATCCCTTTTTCCAGGGGACCCTCAGTGAAGAATTTAGTTAGCAGAAGATGTCTTGCTGATTCTTGGCTGAAAAGAAGTGTAATGAATGGACTGACAAAACTAACATGAACTTGTAAAATTCTCCATTGTCTTTTTTTGGATTTGACAAAGGAAAAGCTTAAGAGGACAAATACTGAGAGATTGCACATGAATAAACATGCTATTTCATGCTCGTTGCTGCTCGTCAGAGTTAAGTTTAGAATAACAAGGAGGATGAAAGCCCTGGGTTAAGTAAGTTCAGTCTGATTTCCCGTAAGCCAATATCCCATCGGAGTGAGCATTATTTGCTGCTATAGATGGTTGCTTCTACGGAGAAAATGAGTCTGAACAGGGCTGGAGACTCATTGCAACCTTCTCACCCGCTCCCAGAAGGTCTCCCCAGGTCAGGGGTGCGACTGGCAGTGGAAAGGCCACGCGGAAGGCTGGGTTTTGCCACTGTTTCCACTCTATTTGTTTTGCGGACTAATAAATTGAGGGCTGGAGTCTTCACGTCTGTCAGCATGCCACCTTTGAAGGTCTTCTCACAGAGAAATAGGAAAGTCAACCACATCTTCAAATTGGTCCTAATTGTTACAGGAAGGCTCTCTGAGCAGTTCCAAGACCATCTTTTTCCACTGAGCTTGTATTACAAAATATTTCTGGAATTAGATGGAGCAAGAAAAATAATAACTTTTTTTTTTTTTTTGTCTTTCACAACTTGTACTTTATGTCAAGATGACTTTGAAACAAACCTGACCCTGTCCTCTCTTTTGAGCTGGCTTTCTTGCTCTGTGAACTGTGACATGCTCAAGCGCTCTGCTCTAAATCAGGGCTGGCAGACCTCCGATTAGCATGCTGGTGTTTGTAACCTCTAGCATTTTGTATCCCCCCTTTTCCCGCAGGATCTCCTGCCCTCACTGGCACTGGAACCATTGCTGTCACAGTGGATGATGTCAATGACAATGTCCCCACGTTCGCCTTTAACATGTATTTTGCCACTGTTCCGGAGGATGCTCCCACGGGGACAGATATTTTGCTCGTAAACTCCTCAGATGCTGATGCTTCTACAAATGCTGTTATTAGGTAGGTCGATTACTGTTGCTCCATGGCATACTGCCTCATATCTTGCCTGAAGTTTTCTTTTTCCCCAGTGTCTGTCACCAACGTGCTTTAAAGCTATAAGACAAAATAGAAAGCTTTATGTGTGTAACTAAATTGCTTGGGCAAAATCTGTCTTTTTGTTCTTTATAGGCTTTTAGAGTTATATTAAGGACAAATAGAGTTGTGGAGTTACTTTATTTTTTTTACTGAGTGAAAAGCAAACCAGCTTAACTTGCACCTGCACCCACTACCTGCCTTGTTGCTGCATTCACACCTTTTCATGTAGTGAGCAATTTTCACTGCAAGCCAGCATGTTCCTTGAGTAAATTTTTGGTCAATTAATATCTTCAGTTTAACACAAAAATCACACAAGGATAGGCATTAAGTTTATGCCATTCCAAAAACCAGTAAAATTTAGAATCTCGCATTTTTACACTAAATGCCAAAGGGTTTGCAGGGCTGAGTTGATGGGACTTAGCTGGGCACTGGGCTGAACACTGGCCATTCCCAGTTCCACAGACAAGAGTAATGAAGATGCTGAGTGGCAGTGACAAGCTGAAGATTACCCGCTGAGGACAGATACATTGTGAATGGAATGCAAAGCAAATTTGTATTAGTTCTTAATCTTACCACATTTAACTATTGTGGCTGCAAACATCACTGTTTCCAAATTCACAAAACAAGATATAAAAGTAGCTTCCTTATTTACCTTTGTTAGTTCACCTCAGTTCCTTCTTCAAACAGCATAAGAATACCACTGTGTCACGTTTTTATAAAGTAAGTAAAATAAAACAGAACTATTTTATGGCAAAGCAATGTCTATAAAATACTGAAATATTTTCTTTCCAACTAGCTACAAGCCAAAAATAGACACTTGACGCTTAGACATCTCTAGATATTTGAAAATCATCCAAAATTACCATTTATTAAATTGTGAAACAATGAAGCTTTTAATTCTATTCACTCTTAGTCTAAGAAACCATTTCTGGCAAGCTCCTTTTGGGAAAAAGAATTCCATGCAAAGCATGAATGACTGTAATGATTGCATCCCATAATCAGAAATTATCAGAGTGCTCTTGGATTTCTTTAGTGTGGCTAAATTGCTTTAATATCTCTGCCATTAGTCTTTGTCATTCACTCAGTACCTCATCATAGAATTAGTTGATAAATTTTTTTTTCCCCTTCACAAGTAGCTATTAAAAAATTGTGTTCAGGTTTTGTTTTACACTCTTTAGGCTCAGGAACAGACTTTGTTTTTCTTGGACAGAACTTGTCCAGATTCAGCATTTAAAGTAGATCGTAAAATATGACTGGTATTACAAAACTGGTGAAAGCCAGAAGGACCAGAACATGCAAGGTCGTCTTGTCAGAGGTGTTGAGCACTCAGAACTCCTTTTCAGTCTTGTTAAAGTCTGTTTCAAAATTAAACCTTTGGTTTCCAAAAGGGATATTTAAAATCCTTGGCTAACATTTTCATGTAAAGTCAAAAAAATGTGCTGTGTTTTGAAAGAAGTGGTTAACCTTCTGGAAAACTGTCACCTGTCCATATGTGCCACCTCTTCTCTTATTTCTGGTGATAACCTGTGAAGTCATTAAAGGAGGGTGATGGGGTTGTAAATGGCAATGCACACTTGAGCAGTCTTGTTAAATATAGCAGACATAAGAGTCAAAAGGCCAGATTTTAAGTGTTTGGATCAAATTCCTTTTATGCCACTTGTCACCATCAGAGTTTTAAGGGGTTTTTGGTTTTGGTTTTGTTTAGGTTTTTTTGGGTTGAGTATGGATTTTTTGCAGTTATGTTGAGACACATTTACAGTGTCTTGTTGGTTTACATGCAGGTATAATTCAGAATATCTTATGACAAATGTAATATGTCTTTATTTAAAAAAACATAAATTCATAGTATCTTTTTTTAAAAAAACATAAATTCGTAGTATCATGCCAGTGCTAACATTTGAATCACTACATATATGTGGAAACACAGAAGAGAAAGTTTCTGTCTCTGCAACACCTCACTTAGGGTTAAATCACTGCAAATCACAGATGAAATGTGCCTGTGCTGCTGCTGTTTAGGGAGATTTAAGTGGTGCTTTAGGCTTTGTGCACATTCTTTCTATTCTAGATGCACACTGCTATGGCTGGAGAACAATTGCATATGGCCATCACATTATATCATAATTAAGCAATTAAAGTATGCTGGTGGCGTTGTGTAGAGATTAATGACTGAGCAGGAGAAGTTGCCACAGCTTATTACACAGGCTGGCTCTCAATCCTCTCGGTGCAGCTTTTGGGCTGTGTTATTATTGCTGTCATAACCTGTTCTGGCCTTAAAGAGGTGAAGATAGGAATATTAATCTCTTTCACTAAAGGCACATTCTTCTGAATCTTTCACAGAATTACCTAAAAAAGCTGCTACTGTGCTCTACCAGAGGAGCAATGCTAACCACAGCTGTGTTGGCTTATAATATTGAATATGAGAATTGTTCATTTTAGCCAGTTTTTGTTTCCATTGTTTTCTCAAAAATCCATTACATGAATTATTAAAAACGTTAACATTAACCAAGTACCTTTAAAAACACATCTTTGAGATTCATTCTGTATGAGCACAAGCTGGATAAGCATTCCAAGAGAAGGGACAAACTCAGTGTGGTAGGGAGCCAGAGGTAGCCCGTACGACGCGCTGCAGTGAGCACACAGTCAGTTCTTAGCAAATCACTGTGTGCACACCCACACCCACCAAGGGTCAAACTCTGGTCCCAATTAGTCTCTGTTAACAGAACTCTCTGGTTATTAGTTTGCTATGAATTGCTATAAATTAACATTGAGATCTTGAATAGCAAAACTTAGCATCAGGAAACAATATGGATATTAAATTCTTCTTTTATTTTGTGAAACCGTCATCCTTTTATTTCAGACAACAGTACGTTTTCTAACTATATTCTGCAGGTTAGTGAAGAGGTACATCAGCCTTTTGGAGTAACACTTAATGCATTAGCCCAGGGAAATCAGCACTAGAGGATGCCTCCAGTAGGCAGTTTTGAGAGTATGTCCAATGGTATCTTCAAATATCCAAAGGCTCAGTCAGCTACTCATGTATTAGCATCTGTGTTAACCAACTATGCTTGGAAATCCCCAGAAATGTCATTTCTGACAGGTCTTGAAACATGAAAAAGTAAAGCAGTGAGGACAGATGGAGAGTCAGAAGAAAATCTGACTGTCAGTATTGATACCCATCAGCATGGTGGTCTGAAGAGTATAGAAAAGGGTTATTATCTTAACGCAGCAGGCTGCCTTTTGAAATACTAAACCAGTTTTTCTTCCTTGGTTTTCCTTTCAAACAGCTACAGGCTTATGGGCGGCAATTCACAATTCACCATCAACCCTTCCACGGGACAGATCATCACCAGTGCACTCCTCGATCGAGAGGCGAGGGAGAACTACACCCTGGTGGTGGTGGCGAGCGACGGGGGCTTCCCCAGGGCTCTGTCCAGTTCCACCAGTGTGCTCGTGTCCATCGCCGATGTGAATGACAACCCACCCAAATTCCAGCACCACCCCTACGTCACCCACGTCCCATCGCCTACCACTTCAGGTAACCTGATCACTGGCAGTGCATGGGATAAAAGCACTTCCATAAGCAGAGAATCAAGGAGTGATTTTAATTGCAAGGGACCTTAAGGATCATCTAGTACCAACCCACCTGCCGTGGGCAGGGACATACTCCACTAAATTAGATTGCTCAAAGTCCCATCTCAACTAGGCCTTTAACACTTCCAGGGATGCGGCATCCACAGCTTCTCCAGGCAACATCTTAATGAAGTGCAAATCTGTGCCACCAGAAATGTTTGAGATATTTTTCTGCTGCTGTTTTCCTGGTATTATCTTTGTGTTCCATGGGAATGAGGGAAAACAAACCTCAATTTACTATCCACAGTTTAGCAGGTTTTTTCTGTTGTGTTCCTCCCATCCAAATTCAGTTATGTTCCTGTAGTTATGTAGACATACTGTAAATGAGCACCCACTCAAAAAAGTGATTATTTTGCCAGGGTTAGGAGGACAAGGGCCTGTTTTTATTTCTGAAAGTCTCCTCTGAGCAATTCTTTAAGAGGATTTTGACAACCTCTTCCAAAAATGCTGTGTCTATGTCAGATGTTAATTATGTTGCCTTTCCTTGAGCCAAGTGGGGAAGTAAAATAAAATAAAAGTAAATCCAAGCAGCAATCTTCCTTTTGTGGAGCCTACACCCAAATTAAAGTTATTTCACTCAACACGGGAGTTAATTTCTGATTCAGTTCATGTTTCATGTTTTCACATGCATACACATACATGGATATGTGATGCCTACAGAGAGGATTCCATGACAAATGGTTTACAAAACAAATTTTCTTCTAACAAAAAAAAAGGCTTATTTCCATGTCTTGGATTTTGTCTCTAAATTTTAAACAATTGCAAATACTTCTCCTTTTTATGGAAGAATGAATTTGTTTACAATTCCTCCCTGTTTCCAAAGCAACATTATGAAATTGTTTTATTATTGCCTTGGTGAAACTTCGTGTAATCTGACTAGGGCACAGTGACATTCTCTGGTTGTTTTTGGGGTGTTTCTTTAAATTCTTTTCATGAGGCGTACCCATGGGTTGACCTGATGTTTTCTGGCAATATCTTTTTGGGTGCTTTTTTGTAAAAAATCTTGTATAACTAGAAACCTAATCTATGTTTACTTTGTGTTTAACTTAGCAAAAACCTAGAGATGCATCTGCTCTTTTATTTACAACTTTCTTTCCTTTTTGGTATTTTTTAATCAAGTTTAAAAGGGGGAACTAGTAATAATATTAATAATATAATTTGAATAACTGAAGCAAAAAAATCTTCATTTCTTCCTGTCCCATTTCTCGCATGAGTTTGAATACTGTTCTTGTCTAAATATTCTTGCCCCTGGAGTACAAATCACTGCACATGACAAATAGTGACATGAAGTATCGTTTTATGGGATGCTGTCAAAGTCATTCCTGCCTCTAAATGATTTTCCCTTAAGAGGTTGAAAACAGCATGATTTTTATACAAAACCAGGTATTTTCGAAATTTTAGTAACAGTAAAGCATCAACAGTGTTCTGAAAATCGGTTGGACAGTGTCAAATTTGAAAGACGTGCCGTGCATTAGATCTGTAAAGTCCAGCGAGGAAGAACACCCTGGGTTCTCCTTGCAGATGGGCAAATGTAGAGATTAATGCAAATGGTGCCCATACAGTCAAGCTTATTGTGAAGCATA
The DNA here is from genome assembly GCA_013400235.1 of Oriolus oriolus. Classification (NCBI taxonomy): domain Eukaryota; kingdom Metazoa; phylum Chordata; class Aves; order Passeriformes; family Corvidae; genus Oriolus; species Oriolus oriolus. Next base: position 708,398 of record VXBT01005032.1, read on the forward strand.
AGTTCAAAAGACCTGAAAAGTCTGAGTATAATGATGTTACTGTACTTGTGTGCAATAGCTTTACTGTATTTCTATTTGACCGCTTTCTCAGGGGACCAGTATGCTTTTAGAAATGCAGTCCTCTTAGTTGCTGTCCTTGGAATACTCTTAGAAAATTAGAAGTAAGGGGCTGGTGGGGAGAAAGGAGCAGCACCTGGGGAAAAGGAAGAGAAGGGACTGCAAGGGATGGTGGGTGTGTAGGGTAAATGTCCATGGGTGCTGCTTGCTCACTTACATAACCTTAATAGTCCTTGAATTCCAGGGTGGAGTTTTATCATAGATAAATAAGCTAAGAGTAATTTTAAAAATAAAAATAGCATTCAGTCTTACTGGCTTTGTGGCTTTTATACTGTGAATGTTCTAGAAATAGGATGTCAGGCCTCCAAACTCCAAAAGCAGTTCATTTTCAGGGCAGTGTAAGGAAGAGCATGCTGCTCCAGGATGTGCTTCCGAGTGAAAAGCTGGCATCACGTTTCTCGCAGTCAGTGCATTCATTAAAGGACTGACCTAACTTTGTTCTCCATTTCAGGCTCATTCGTGTTTGCTGTGACCGTCACCGATGCAGATGCTGGCTCCAACGCCGAGCTCCATTATTCCCTCATGGGGAAGAACTCTGAGAAATTCCACATTGATCCAGCAAGGGGGGCAATCCTGGCTGCAAAACCACTGGCGGGAGAGTCCGAAGTCACCATTTCTGTTCACGTGAGGGATGGTGGCCGGTACCCCAAGACAGACTCTACCACGGTCACCGTGAGGTTTGTGGACAAAGCCGAATTTCCTCGTGTTCAAGCAGATCAGGAGACCTTCACGTTTCCTGAAAACCAAGCAGTCGGGACACTTGTCACCACGGTCTCTGGATCTTCAGCCAGAGGAGGCTCCTTGTCCTACTACATCGCCAGTGGTAACCTGGGCAGCACCTTCCTGGTGGACCAGGTGACAGGGCAGCTTTCTGTCGGGCGAGCTTTAGATTTCGAAGCCATTCAGAAATACGTGGTGTGGATTGAGGCCAGAGACATGGGCTTTCCCCCCTTTTCCTCATACAAGAAATTGGAAGTATCAGTGATTGACGTCAATGATAATGCGCCAGAGTTTGAGCAAGATCCTTTCATTGCAGAAATAGCGGAGAACCTGTCCCCACGGAAGATACTGATGGTGGCTGCTGTCGACAGAGACAGTGGTCTAAATGGACAGCTAAATTATGAAATAATCGAGGGCAATACCGAAAACAGTTTCAGTATCAATCGAGCCACTGGTGAGATCAGAAGTGTCAGGCCCTTGGACAGGGAGAAACTGTCTCAGTACACGCTAACCATAAAAGCTTCGGATAAAGGCACTCCTCTCCAGAGCACGACTGTCAAAGTTATCATTCGTATTTTAGATGAAAATGACAATGCGCCGAGGTTTTCCCAGATATTCAGTGCTTCTGTGCCTGAAAATGCACCTCTGGGTTTTACAGTAACGCGAGTCACAACATCAGACGAGGACATTGGGGTGAACGCGGTCAGCAGGTACTCCATAAGGGATACGAGTCTCCCCTTTACCATAAATCCCAGCACTGGGGACATCACTGTCAGCAGACCACTGAACAGGGAGGACACTGACCGCTACAGAATCAGGGTCTCTGCACATGACTCAGGGTGGACGGTGAGCACAGATGTCACCATATTTGTCACAGATGTCAATGACAACGCCCCGCGATTTACAAAACCGTCCTATTACCTGGAGTGTCCCGAGCTTCCTGGGACTGGGCTAAAGGTCACCCAGGTTTCAGCCACCGATCCAGATGAAGGGTCAAATGGCCAAGTCTTCTACTTCATAAAATCCCAGTCCGAGTTCTTCCGCATTAATGCAACCACAGGGGAGATTTTCAACAAGCAGTATTTAAGGTACCAAAACTCCAGCGGTTCCAGCAATGTCAACATCAATAGGCACAGCTTCATCGTGACATCATCAGACCGGGGCAGTCCCCCGTTAGTGAGCGAGACCACCGTCACCATAAACATAGTAGACAGCAATGACAACGCACCGCTCTTCCTGGCTCCCAAATATTTCACTCCTGTTACTAAAAACGTGAGGGTTGGCACAAACTTGATTAAAGTCGCTGCAGTGGACGACAAGGACTTTGGCTTGAATTCTGAAGTGGAGTATTTCATCTCTGATGAGAGCAAAACTAATAAATTCAGACTGGACAGGAATACAGGCTGGATTTCTGTGTCATCTTCACTAATGGCTGATTTGAACAAAAACTTCCTGTTTAAAGTGAAAGCCAAGGACAAGGGTAATCCCCCACTCTCATCTGAGGTAGCTGTTGAAATAGTAGTGACAGAAGAAAATTACCATACACCTGAGTTTTCCCAGAGCCGTATGAGTGTTACTATCCCGGAGAGTCACTCTGTTGGAACAGTGGTCAGGACAGTTTCGGCACGAGACAGAGATGCTGCTATGAATGGATTAATCAGATACAATATTTCCTCTGGAAATGAAGCTGGAATCTTTGCTATTAATACAACCACCGGTACACTGACACTAGCCAAACCACTTGATTTTGAGTTACACCAAAAGCACGAGCTGGTTGTTACTGCCACAGATGGAGGATGGGTGTCCAGAACAGGCTACTGCAGTGTCACTGTTAATGTCATTGATGTCAATGATAACTCCCCAGCATTCAGCCCTGAGGACTACTTTCCCACCGTGTTAGAAAATGCCCCCAGTGGGACAACTGTTATTTGTTTAAACGCCACAGATGCTGACTCCGGATCTAACGCTGTGATTGCATATGCCATTCAGTCCTCAGACAGCGACCTCTTTGTCATTGACCCCAACACGGGAACCATCACCACCCAGGGATTCTTAGATTATGAAACAAAGCAGAGTTACCATTTAACGGTAAAGGCTTTTAATGTTCCAGACGAAGAGAGGTGCAGCTTTGCTACTGTCAACATCCAGTTAGAAGGCACAAATGAATATGTGCCCCGTTTTGTGTCTAAGCTTTATTATTTTGAGGTTTCAGAGGCAGCCTCCAAAGGTACTGTTGTAGGTGAAGTTTTTGCAAGTGATCGTGATATGGGAATTGACGGAGAAGTCCACTATCTGATCTTTGGCAGCAGCAGAAAGAAGGGCTTCCAAATAGATGAGAAAAGTGGCCAGATCTACGTTTCAGGACCTCTTGACAGAGAAAAAGAAGAACGAATCTCCTTGAAAGTCCTTGCAAAAAATTTGGGGAGCATTCGTGGTGCAGATATAGATGAAGTAACTGTTAATATCACAATCCTGGATGCGAACGACCCTCCTGTTTTTACCTTGGGAACCTACAATATACAAATTAGCGAGGGTGTTCCTCCAGGCACCCACGTCACATTCGTCAGTGCCTTTGATTCAGATTCTGTCCCCAGCTGGAGTAGGTTTTCCTATTTCATTGGGTCTGGCAATGAGAACAGCGCCTTCTCCATCAACCCACAGACGGGACAGGTGACGGTCACTGCAGAGCTAGATCGAGAAACGCTGCCTGTCTACAACCTATCTGTGCTGGCCATCGATTCGGGAACGCCGTCTGCAACAGGAAGTGCCTCTCTGTTGGTAACTTTGGAGGATATCAACGACAACGGCCCTACCTTGTCCACCAGCCAAGGAGAAGTCTTGGAGAATAACCGTGCGGGAACTCTGGTGATGACGCTTCAGTCATCAGATCCTGATCTCCCTCCCAACCAAGGTCCTTTCACATATTACTTGCTCAGCACTGGCCCTGCCACCAGCTACTTCAGCCTCAGCACTGCTGGCGTCCTGACAACGACGAGGGAGATTGATAGGGAGCAAATCAGCGATTTCTACCTGTCAGTGATTACAAGAGACTCTGGCGTTCCTCAGATGTCTTCCACAGGAACTGTGCAGATCAAGGTAATAGACCAAAACGACAACCCGTCTCAGCCCAGAACAGTAGAAATCTTTGTTCATTATTATGGCAGCCTCTTCCCAGGTGGAATTTTGGGCAACGTGAAGCCACAAGATCCAGATGTTCTAGACAGCTTCCAGTGCTCCCTCACCTCAGGAGTCACCAGCCTTTTCAGCATTCCCGGGGGCACCTGTGAGCTGCACTCTCAGGCGAGGTCCACAGATGGCACGTTTGACCTGGCTGTCCTCAGCAATGATGGGCTACACGGCGCCGTCACCAGCAGCGTCCGCATTTTCTTCGCGGGCTTCAGCAACGCCACCATCGATAACAGCATCCTCCTTCGCCTGAGCACCCACAGCGTGCGGGACTTCCTCACCAACCACTACCTGCACTTCCTGCGCATCGCCAGCTCCCAGCTGACGGGGCTGGGCACGGCCATCCAGCTCTACGGGCTGTACGAGGACAGCAACCACACCTTCCTGATGGCGGCCGTCAAGCGCGGCAACAACCAGTACGTCAACCCCAGCGGCGTGGCCACCTTCTTCGAGAGCATCAAGGACGTCCTCTTCCGCCAGAGCGGGGTGCGGGTCGAGGCTGTGGACCACGACTGGTGCCTGCAGAGCCCCTGCCAGAACGGAGGGAGCTGCCTGAGGAGGCTGGCGGTGAGCCCGGCCCTGAGGACCCAAGAGAGCGTCCCCGTTATCATCGTGGCCAACGAGCCCCTGCGGCCCTTCGTGTGCAGGTGCCTGCCGGGCTACGACGGGAGCCTGTGCGAGACCGACATTGACGAGTGCCTGCCGTCCCCCTGCCACAATGACGGCACTTGCCACAACCTGGTGGGGGGCTTCTCCTGCAGCTGCCCCGAGGGTTTCACTGGCATGGCTTGCGAGAGGGACATCAACGAGTGCCTCTCCAACCCCTGCAAAAATGGTGCTGCCTGCCAGAACTTCCCAGGAAGCTTCAACTGCATTTGTAAAACCGGGTACACAGGTACGCTTTTACTCCTCTACACCTTACAGGCGAGAGTGTGGAGAGGTGCCTTCTTAGCCCAAGATTGTCTGAATACAAGCATCCCCAGCAGATGAAGATGTCATGCAAAATGAGGTATTAATAGTGTGAAAACTCAGAAGATCAGGTGCCCACAATATTATTTTATTTTAGCTCTGTCCCCAGGCAAATCTCACTTACCTGATTTGCATTAGAACAGAAAGATTTTTACGAGAGCTATTTAAATTTATTAAATGTGTAGAAACCATTTCCAGTGCTTAAGTATGATTTTTCTGTACATGTTATTGTTATGCATATTGTGGGAGCATTTCAAATCTGCTAGAAGTGTGCCAAGCAAGAAAACCAGCCTCTGCCCCAAATTACTTGCAGGACAGAAAACAGATGGAGGATATGGGAAAAAACAGAATTCAGGCAAAATGGTCAACCTCTCTGTTCTGTTCTGTATTTTGTCCCTTTGTCATTTATTTTTTTTTCATTAGGCACAGAAATGTCTGCAGCATTCCTACCCCTTCTGAGTATTTTTTCTCTAATATTTACTAGACATTCAAACACAGCAGCACTGTGACCTTAGAAAAGCAGGCTGGTCTTTGCTGCTGCCATGAGTAGGATATTTAAGGAAGGTCTGAACAATTTTAACCAGTGCTTACAGCCACTTTTTATAGAAACCAGAAAAAAAAAATCTAACCAGAGGAGATTAGGTAAGGCTTTCAGTGCCTTTTCTAAGGAGTATTTCTGTACTGCCCATGCCCCAGGGTAGCCCAGCTCAGCACAGCTGTGTCCATTCTAGTGTGGGACTTGCCAGCACCACAACTTACCTGTAACCCATGGAAGGATTAAAGGATCCATTGTTCCTCTGTTTTTTTTTTCTGAAACCAGATCAGTGCAGGAGAGAATAGAGGAGAACATTTATTAATTTCAAAGTAAAGGTTTAACTACTTAATTTAAATCACAGCTGCAGCAGTGGGTGCATATTCAGTGCAGTATCAAGGATGCTGATGAGATCTTTCACGTGAACTTCACAAATGTTCTCCTGAGCCTCAGGTCATGAGCAATTGTTGTTAATTGACAAGCAGTTCTAATTAAGTTACCAGTCCAGGATTTTATTTCATGTTGTATTGCACATCAAATTATTTTGCCAGGAGCATGGCAAAATAATTCTAGGGCACTTACGCCCTGTAACTCTTGAGGTCATTAGCACCAGAGAGTAAATGGGCATATGTTTGCTGTTGCAGTGGAGCAAAACACTTCATTAACTCTAGCAACCAAACTATGGTGTATGCCTCTAGACTGTAATTTGAAACATTTATGAAACATCCAGCTGATTTCTTCTGGTATTAAAGCTCATACCTTAATGCTCAACCCTTACGTCAGCTAAAAATCAAGCTCTGCATGTGACAAGCTCAAAAAAAAGATGAGTATTTTTACTAAGAGAATGTGATGAGAGACTCTTAGAGTGTGAAGTGTTGGATTTCTTTCATGCCATGAATTAAATGTGGCATCTCATAGGAGCTTTCTTAAACTCCTTGTCAACACAAATAACCTTAAAATAGACTGCCACGGAGGCAGACGTTTCTATTTGGGAGTCAGATGTTGTTTAATCAGTTGGCCATTGCAGAATCAAGAGTTATTAAAGTGTCCTGAGATTAATTGATCAAGACAGAAAACAAATGGCACCAGTGTAATTAAAAGACAAAATATCTTTAGAGTTGAATATCAACAGAGCTTATTAGATAAGATCACAATTAACACACGGTATATTTAGACATTTTATGTCTGCAAAAAGCATATTTGAAATTCTGCAGATTAAATATTCAATAGGTTCTGCAAACAAAGTCAGTGTACTGATTGTTTGAAAATGCTTGACATAGAGGCTATTATGTCATTATTATACTGCCAACAGAAAGAGAACACAGCTGCTTGGGCTCTTAATTTGCATTCATATGTGATTAAAGATAGCCACAGTGGATGTAGAAATAAAGCCTCAAACTGTTTCTTCATGAATATAAGCCTTGAGTGCCTCAACAACAACAAAAAAGAGGCATCCAAAATAGTGGATTTCTAATTCAGTTCACCATATACATAGTTTTGCTGCTTCTGTTGGAATGAAAATACAGTCTCATAATTGAATTTGCATGCTTGGTAAAAAAATATTTACATGGTACTGCATGCAAGTAGAAATTAGTGTTTTCTGGGACAGACTCTCTGTTCACTGTAAATTAGAGTACATGAGCTGTAGACCTTTATAATGGTGTACCTCAAAACTGAGAGTCTTACTTTTCCTTGATTTATTGTGTTTTGTCAGCTGCATTTCACTTCATCATACTGCAAAAGGTAATGTCATTCTTTTCACTGGATAGGATTATAAAGACTGATTACCTCAGAGCATCATTAGGGTTTAAACAATCTGTTATAATTATATCTCTTAATGACGAACAGGTTTTGTTTTTAAAATAATCACTTTCTGGAGGGAATATGCTTGGTGATTTACAGTAGTTGTCTGCCCTTCCTTTGAACCCTTCATTTCCTGTTTTCCAGGATTCATTAAGATGAAGGAATGTAGGTTTGTGAAGTTGTTTCAAATGCAAGATTAGAATATTAGAACAACCACTTTAAAAGATGGACACAGAGAACCACAAAAACTAAAACTCTCAAATCAGCTGAAATCTTAACTCAAGAGCATTGAGCTGGTATCTGTTCCTGTTACATTTTTCAATTAAAAAAGTCTGAGGAACTTAGATTTTTGCATAAGCCCCTGCCTGTGATAGCATCAGCTGGAGGTGATGAATGATAAATGTTGAATGCTGTCTGTTAGCAATTATCCAGCATTCTCCTAATTTTCATGGTCTTCAGAAAAAGATCTTTCTGATGCAGAAGTGAATACCTTGCATCTTTCAGAATTTCAGCTGATAATTGATCTATAAACTCAGCTAACTGCAATTTTCATCAAGGCAAGTTTGGATGGGATTTTGAGCAATGTGGTCTAGTGGAAGGTGTCCCTGCCCGTGGTAGGGGGTTGGGAAAATATGGTTTTTAAGGCTGTTTCTGACCCAAACCATAATTCTATTATTCTAAACACACTTCTGTTGCCTTCAAGAACTCTTCAAACAATAGTTAAGCACGAAGATGCTGTTATTCACTGGTTAAAGTAAGTGCAGCTGAAATAAACATCCATATTCTCTTGCTGACTCAGCAAATGTGCCAGCTTTAATGTTAGCTGAGAAGAAGAAGAGTATTTAGTTAGATTGAACTGCAAAAATCTGAGTAAGCCTTATTAGCTACACTTGATTTTTGTGAAAGCTAACCAACACCACTGAGCTATTTTAAGCATGTCTGTCTCACTCTTGCTCTGTGCTCTCCTTCGTAAGTCAAAGATCTCTACTACGGACCATAAATTGAAAACAAAGAAAACAGCAAAATCTCACATAAAAAGTTAGCTCATCCTTCAGTCATGCCCATTAGAGAATAAAACATAAATAAATACCCCCAAAGCATAATTAGATTCAGACACTGGAAAAGTTTCCTGGATTTATGGTGCATCTACAAGTGACGTATTAACCGCAGGAATCCTCCAGCGCTTCATTTCCATCCTGCTTGCAGTCACACATGGAGAGCTGCTGCTCACATGGAAGAGCTCCTTGCAAACTGAAGGTTAAACAGAAAAGTAGAAGGGGGGCAGGGGGAGGAAAGGGTTTTCTTCATTAGGTGGCTCCAGTTGTGAAACTTTGAAAAAGGTAGCAGAGTTCATAAAGCACAGTCCTGATTTTCTACACTTTTAAGCACCAGCAACCTCTAAGGACTGCCTATTGTGCATTCCTGTCATGGGAGATGTAAAATTATAAGATATATGTGACATACAAGAATGGACACCCTCTGTGCAAGCTCATGTTGTACTCTTAACTTAAACATATACATATGGTGTAAGAAATAAAATAGCTCATTATCAATGCAAAAAGAAGCATTAAGGCAGTCTTAGCCCTTGCTTTGTGCATATATCCTGGCTGAGATGAAGTTCAGGAGAAGTCTGGAAGACTGTGGCTGGTTTTGTGAGGTTTTTGCAGTGAAACAGGGAGGACAAACATAACAATACTTGGAAGTTTTTGCTGAGCACAGGCAGTGAAGGCTGGCACTGTTGGCAAAACGAAGACAGGTACCAAGAGGGGGATGTAGCGGAAGTGTTGCTAAACTCATCAAAGCCAAGCAATGAAAACCTTAGAAATGAAGACCAGTACTTCTTAGTTAATGTTTCCATACAAAGAAAACTTTAGTTTTGTACAAAGAATCCCCGTGTCCGTATTTGGCATCTGTTAAAATCTTCATTTTTTCTCTTGCTTCCCTTCCTTGCTGAAATGAATTATGTGATTTCAGTTTGTTCTCTGGGGAATAATATTTACCACATGTGACAATGTCTGCTTAGGAAAGGACTGTATCCAGGGTAGCTTGTTTTAGGTCCAGAGGACTGTGGTCTTTCCAAGTCAGGAAGGAGGTTGTAATTGATGAGGAAAAATAAGAAAAATCATATAATGTATAATAGCAGTCTGTGTTCAGCATGACCTGCTTGTACAGCATCCAGCAAGGGCTGTCTGTGTCTCCTTTGCACTCATGAGTATATTGCATTCAACAGGGAGGAATAAAAGATACATTTTTAAAGTTTTTTTAGTTCAGCATTGCCTTTAATTTCATTATCTCTCTTTTATAGACACCAGTTAATAAAATAAAATAAATAATAAAATTCAGTTCAATTAAAACAACAGTTCACCAGTACCTATAATCAAAATGAGACACTTGAAAAGTAAAGTTGCTTTCTCTGGGCATCATCACAGATTATGCCCATGGCAGGGCTGGGAGCAGCCCAGCATCCTGTCTGTGATTCCTCTCTCCATCCCACAGCCAGTCCATGGTACCCTCTCTCCTGGCCATGTGTTCAGCATTGGTTCATAACCTCATTACCTACAGCACCAGCCTGACTTTCCTATTGCCCTGAATAGTCTGACCTGGAAATTGCTTTTGTTCCCCCATCACAGGGAAAACGTGTGACTCCACTGTCAACTACTGTGAGTGCAACCCCTGTTTCAATGGTGGGTCCTGCCAAAGTGGGCTGGAGGGGTATTTCTGCCACTGTCCCTTCGGTGAGTACCCTTCTCCTCCTCTCCTCCTCATCTTCCCTTTCCCTATTCATATTTCTCCTTTTTTTTTACCTGCACAATGATTTCCGGTTTGAAAATTATTCAAGCTTTGGAAAAACAGGAGGTTTAATTAACTCATTCTTCTTTAAAAGAAAATTTAAAAGTGATGTGGTCACCACAAATATTTATTTGTCATTCCTGGTAGCAGCTTCTTTCTCTCTCACACAAAAACATAACAAGATCCAGCTAAACAACTCAGTGCCTAAAACTTAGAAAGAATATTTCTAATGAGATAGATGAATAGATAGATATGGATAACTGACCAAAAGTAAGAAGGGATGCTTGAAATCTTCAGATCATGGCCATTGACTTCCTAAAGAAGAAACTTAGCTCAACCCCAGCTGGATCAGGGGCTAAAGTACCTTCACCACCAAGAATATTCAAAGTTCAGTCTGAGGGAGGAGGTATGATGATAACAAAGCTCTCCTGATGAATAGCAGGCGCTTTTAGTGGAGCTGAATGTAAGACCACTGTAAATAACATCAGTACTTTACATCAGAGAAGCATAGAGCAGTGCCAAAATAGTTTCATAATTTTTAGAATTTAATTATCCCAGATTCGGTTTGTGGAACAAACCCAATAAAAACATAGAACAACATGGATATTTTAAGGTATCGTGACACAACTGCAGCAAGATTGAGTCTGAATGCAGATTAATCCAGAATTGTCATTGTTCATATGGAAAAGTATGAAAGTAAATGTAACAGATTAATAAAAACCCAAAAATGTACAGAAACCATCTACATTGTTTTAAGGTTGCTGAAAACCCTCTCACAAAAGTATGGTTCTCAATATTGCCGCATTTGTAACTAATGCTGAATAAGTTTTTCTATTAACATGTGGAATAATTTCTCTATTCCCTTTAATTTCCTTTATTGTACATTTCCTCAGGGTTTATTCATTTCCCATATAGACATAGTCCATTGTAAATGTAACTAATATTCATAAATTAAATATTTTTTTTTCCCATTGTCGCTGCAGTGAAAGAAAAATCAACAGAAATTACGTGACAGAGATCTGAAAAGAAATATGTAGAATGCACCAAAATATTCATATAAGTGAAAACATGAAAAGGCATAATGTGTTAATCACATGCTTATTTCACAAGTGTAAAAAATGAACCACCCAGTGAGAAACAGTTCAGATAACAGCCACAGAGTGAAAAATAAACTCAACTTGCACATTTATTTCCATTTATTTCCATAACTGGATTAATAAATGTGTGATGATAATTAAGAATCATGTCTTGTTCTGGTGTTTTCCAAAGAAGCCATAGAGCTCAATGAAATGTTTTTCAATAGATGTATCTATTTGTAACTTGTCCTTTGTAACTTGAATTTTTAACTTTAAATATAATGTACCTCAGCACCCAGCTGTGGGTAATAGCATTCTTCTGTTGATTGTGAGTTTTTAATTTTACATTAGAAGTTCCTTAAGGAGCCTGTGCATCACAGCCATGTGGAGAGCAAATCCATACTTTGCTCCTGGGAGAATGCACGGTGAGGAAAAAACTCCGCGATTCCAGATTTTGCTTTTCATTCTGCAGGTGTTTTTGGGAATCACTGCGAGCTGAACAGTTATGGATTTGAAGAGCTGTCCTATATGGAGTTCCCCAGTATGGATCCCAACAACAATTACATCTATATAAAATTTGCCACTATAAAGAGTAACGCCTTGCTGTTGTATAACCACGACAACCAAACCGGAGAGCGGGCGGAATTCCTGGCCCTGGAGATAGCAGAAGGGAGGCTGAGGTTCTCCTACAACCTGGGCAGTGGCACGTACAAGCTCACCACAGCCAAGAAAGTGTCTGATGGACAGTTCCACACCGTCATTGCCCGCCGGGCTGGAATGGTAAGAAATGCTAAAATGAGGATTTAAGGCAAGTTCAGCCAAATCACTTTGGCTTCCAGGGGAACTCAGAGAAACGTAAATTAGTGACATTGTGTTTGCTAGCAGAAACTGCAACTTTGGGAATAACCTCCTTCATTTCTGTCGTATTCCAACTGACTCAAAGCCCTGTGGTGGTTTGTATAGTATGATGATGATAAAGTATAATGAAAAAAACATGTGCAAAATGCCCCCATACTCTCAATGTGAAAAATGAGAGCCAGGAATAATTAATGACATAGATGACTACGCACGGGGCTAATTAACTGGTGTAGATTACAGGGATGATTATCAGGGAATGCTAATTAACCACAGTAATTGCAAAAAGCCTCAAAATAATTTTTCTCAACATTTGGAAAATAGAAGTGGACAAACTTAAAATTCCAGGCATCCTTGTCCTCCTTGAGCTAATTCAGCCATTTTACCAATCCCATCAGACTGGGAGCCTGGTTTTCCTCTGTAGCATACATGTAAAGAGTTAAAAGGTGCTACATTAAGAGAATTTTTGAGGGGAAGGAGGGAAGTTACTTTTCTCTTTGTCCCCCAGAATGCATCTGAGGTGAGGAACTCTGCCAAAAACTGGGACAACTGATTGCCATATGCCTGGCACTTTGACCCCTCTCCTGCCTTCATTTTATTCTCCAGTAAATGTTTTCTATTCCTCTTCTCTCATTTTTTAATAATATTTCCAAAGCAGAACATAAACCAAATGCTCTTTGAATCCAAGCCAAGTTTTTTGACTGCACAATGTTTGAGTTAGAAATGAAACCAAATCTATTTGCCATCCATAATCAGTAACTATTGCCCAACAGTTCACTTCTCAGGCAGAAATGGCCAGCATACGTGGAATTCCATATTCTTCCCATGTTTGAAATTAAAGTCATAGAACAGTAATATATGGGGGGGTTCCCCATTTTGGTTTGTATATTTCAAGCTAGAAGTGATGTAGGGAATAAAGGCAATGAACTCTTCTACCCAGTGTGGCTCCCTTCTAGTCCTTGCAGAGTCTTGAGCCTGAAACTCCATTTCAGTTCAAAGTGCAAGATCTGATATCTCCATTTGTTCTGGGTGTTGGTCTCTCCTCCCAAGTTACCAGCAACGGGGCAAGAGGAAACGGCCTCAAGCTGCAGCAGGGGAGGTTTAGATTGAGTATTAGGGAAGAGTTCTTCCCCAGAAGGGTTGTCAATGCCTGGAACAGGCTGCCCAGGGAAGTGGTTGAGTCACTATCCCTGGAGGTATTAAAAAGATGTGTAGATGTGGCACCTGAGGACATGGCTTAGCGGCAGCCTTGACCGTGCTTGAGAATGGTTGGATTCTTAGAGGTCTTTTGTAGCATAAAGGACTCTGTGGTTCTGTGAAATCCACTCTTCAGCTGGATTTGCAAATCCAGTTTGTTTGTGTTTGTAGGACTGACATATCCAAATAAGATGAAGAGTAATTGTGATGTTGAGCAATGACTTCGGTTTAATGTTCCTTGATATCAGATATCAATTTGCATCTTGCAAATTTAATCATTTACATCCCAGCTTCCTAAGCCCAAAGGTGCACCTTAATCTTGAGATGCACCAGGTTCCCATTTCAGTAACTAAAGTAGAATGTTACTTCTATAAATAAGATTTAAATGGCTAAGTATACGGGCACACAGTAAAAATTGCAACAAATAAATGAAGTACACTGAAGAAAAAAAAACAGAAAGAAAATGTTTTACTTGTCAGTGTGCCAGAGGACTATAGAAGAAGAGAGAACATGAAAAGGGCTATTTATAGCAAATTTCAGCTGTGAATGCTTCAGGCTGAAAGCAAACATTTAAGACAACCTTTACCTTTGTATGATTTTTTTGTTTTGTTTTGTTTTTAATGTTTAAACCTTTTCAGTAATGTCAGCTGTTTACAAACAGTATCTGAAGAGAATGCCTTGCCTTTGTCTTAGATATTTCTGCTGCAGGAAAAATGTCTCCCAGGTGTCCAAAACTGTATAAAATAGGCCCCCTTCAGGATTCCAAATCTGTCATTTCCTACAGCACAGTGGGATTTTATCGGAAACTGGTAAAATCATTAAGTTGTCAGTCCTGAGCTATTGCAGAGTGACAGGATAGAAAGGCTCATAATGTGGCAAGGTAACTGTAGAGTAATGCTTAAGTAACAAGCAGGAACATTTGACTAACATTAGAAAATAAATTGTATGAACTCTGGTCCAAGTAAAATATATTCTCAAATGTCCAGCCCTTCAGCTGGGGTTGGAGCTTGGCTTGCAGAGCACATAGCGATGTAAGTTAGGGAGATTATGCTGATTGAGCTAAGAAGAAAAAACTCATTTCAGTTTTTGTTGTTGATGTTCTGAAGGAAAATATGTATGCATGTGGTGGCATACAGAGAAGCCAGCTTATTATTCTTTCTCTGAATTGTTTCATTTACACGGGGCTATAATCTGCTTTGGAACTGCAGACTGACTTTTCTGGGAGAAGCACTTTGCTCATTTGTATGGAAAGAAATTCAAGATAAGCTTTCATTAAAAATAGCAAATTGAACAATTTAATCGTACTGGAGGGCATGATTTAGGGCTAAGAGCTCTGAATTTATTTGGTCAATACAGTGCGTCAGCTTGCAGCGTGTATTTGGAACTAGCGCAGACAATCTGTGGGGATTTCAACAGGCTGTTGTTAGCAAACTTATTTGCAGGCAGTAGAAAAAACCTCTGCAGAGTAATGATGTACTGATAGCCAGTGCTGCTTGCTCAGCTCCCATAGAGTAATCTAAATCAAAATATAAACCCAGCCATTTTTAAAGGTGGCGTTTGATTTAAATTTGCTGTAAAACTGTACCACACATCTAGCTGAAACATGAGGAGATGTGCAATGTGGAGATTATGTTTATTTTTCTGAAAATTTGTTTTAAAGAATAACTAACCTTCAGGGTTGGTTGGGTTGTTTTCTTTTTTTCAGCGCATCTGTTATTAATAAATCACTGTGGGGACAATTCTTTGCTAAATAAGGAATAAAATAAAAACTCCTTTTTAAATCAGGAGTTATTTCATGATTTTAGTGACAGCTTTGGTTAGACTTTTATAAAGATTACAAATAGAAGTGCCATGAGTAGCTTTAGTGTAAATAAATTGGATGAGAAGTCTCAGAATCACAGAATGGTTTGGGTAGGAAGGGACCTTAAAGATCATCTGGTTCCAACCCCCCTGCTGTGGGCAGGGACACCTTTCACTAGACCAGGTCGAGGCAACCTCGTTGTCTGGGACTTGATGGCTTGGGGGTGAAAACAGTAATGGGAATAATAAAGAGTAAGACTGCTGTAAGTACTGGTAAGGCCTGGTACTTCTCTAAACATCAGCTCAGTCCCACTCTTGGTGTCCAGATGCTTCTCCATTATCAAAGTCAAGATCCCTCATGACCTCTTAGTCAAGGGGTTACCTTAAGCAGGTCCATTTGGTTACTTTCGGAGTTTTATTGAGTGGTTGGTTATTATTTTTTACTAGTAATCTCACTGTTTGTACTCCCAGCTCTTGTAACATGCTTTTTATCAAGTTCAGTATGTTTAATGTCATGGTAAAGTCCCTGCAAGAATGCCCTTTGTGACTGGAGGGAGCAGGTTTTTGCTCATATTATCTGAACCTTATCAGGAATAGGATACAGTACAAGTCAAAATAACTGCAGTTTCAAGGAGTAAAGCAAATAAACATGAAAGAAGCCCTACCCAAATGTGAGAAACTGGTGTTTAACTGCTTCTCTGTATGAAGCAGACAGCTGGCTCCACACCTGTTCATATCCACACCTGGGTGGTGTCCTCGCTGTGCTGGTGGAGTATGGAGCTGAGCCGTGGCTCTGAAGCACCCTGCAATCCTGAGTGACATCGTAATATACAAGTGCTCCCTTCTAGCCAAGTCCTTGATACAACACACTTAAGCATAAACAGTTAATGTGGTTGGGGACTAAAGCCTTGTAATATTCAGCATATTTGTGTGCGTGCCTTTTGCAGGCGGCATCCCTGACGGTGGATTCCTGCTCTGAGGATCAGGAGCCAGGCTACTGCACTGTTAGCAATGTTGCTGTTTCAACTGACTGGTAAATATTTCTTTGTTTCATGGGGTTAGTTTGGGGTTTGGTTGGGATTTTTTTTTTGGAGTAAAATGAAAAAGAAATCTCCCTGTAAAGCCAGAGAAAATTGGAGTAATGATAAGGCTCCCAAGTGTCAGTTTCTTCCATCTCTGCGGAAGCAAACTGGATTTTATACGTGTGCTGCTACTTGCCAGTTCAAGCTACATTTCTGCATGGAACTGCATCGTAACAAGGGGTTTGCTCAGAAATCCCCACTTCCTGACACCATTTCTGTCCCCAGGGTCCAGTGGCAGTCCAGAAATGCATGGCCATGAGTGGTCTGTACTGTGGTGTAAATGAGGATAAGATCTATTGCCTAATGATTTGGGGTCATGTATTTATTTAAACTGCACCTCTCATTTCTAATAAAGACATAGGAAATAAAATCACCTGATTACTGTTGTCTTTAGAAAAGTATTAACATAATTACTTTGACATTGTTTTCAGATGTTTTCTGTTACAGTTTTGAGTTCATAAACAGTGTCCAGTAAAGAAAGCAAACTTTATTTCTGGTGTTTACTGTAACTAACTCAGTAGCCTTTGGGTTGCATCTTTGGAGATAACAATAGCTTTAATCCCAATCACTTTGGCTAATTTCTTACTATAATCACAGTCGTGTTTCCTGCCACACAGGGTTTCTCTGCTAGCAGAGGTGTTACATCTTTGTAAACAATGAGTCCATCTTCCTGCTATTTAAGTATCACCTACAATCTAAATTATAGTTGGGAACAAAAGCTTATTCGTTGTGATCTCAAGCACACTGCTCAGTCAAGTGAATAGAAATTCTGACGTGCAAACTGAATGAATTTAGTCATACCCACTACAACTGTTAAAGTGCTATTGATCTCTCTGTCTCCCATTTTAAATGTAAAATACCAGTTTGGGAAGAGGAATTTTAGCTGCAGGCTGTAGCTGATGGTTGAAGTTCCTGTGCTGTCATTGCTCTCCTAATGTCTGGTACTGATTAGGTATTCTTCTCTTTTGCAGGACTCTCGATGTACAACCAAATCGAGTTACTGTTGGTGGCATCAGGTCCGTGGAGCCCATCCTTCAGAGGAGAGGACAGGTGGAAAGCCATGATTTTGTGGGCTGCATAATGGAGTTTGCAGTCAACGGACGTCCCCTGGAGCCCAGCCAGGCTTTGGCAGCTCAAGGAATCTTAGATCAGTACGTCTGCTATATATGGGATCAAATGGACCCCGTTTGCAATAAAGGAAGCTGTCATGAATGTTATTCCATTCAGACACCAACAGATATTTTATGTTAGAAAAAAATTACTGTAGAACCTACTGTAAAATGAGAAAAATGTAGGAAGAAAGTGAATTTGGATGACAGGTTCACTAAAGATTACAGAGTCTTCAAAAAAAGCAGCATCATTACATTTCTGTTGTCAATGATTATTCAAGTTGCTTTGCAGACTGAAATTGAGTAGCCCCTGTTCTTGGGTTTCTTTATAAATTCCACCTCGGTTTGACTGTACTCATACTGTTTGCTAACCCTCTACTCCCTTTTATTTCCTCTCAATCCACCATGTCTGTTCTCTCACTTTGCCTCTCAAGTATCACAGAATTTCCCTCATATCCTATGAGTGATCTTTCAGAAATGATGGACTATCTGATTCTATTGTTTTTTCCATTTCAGTATGTGAAGTCACAGTTGTAGCAATAATTTCAGCCTTCCATCCAGACTTCCTCATTCATGCTTCCTCTCTCAACCCCCGTGTTTGTGCTGGTCATTGTAATACAAAGGCTCTGGCAGTCCGCAGCATAAAAAATGCCTAAAAAAGTTTTTTCTCTCTTGCATAACAAATAATAGGAGTTTGCCTGTCTCTGAATTCCTTCCTCTTTTGTAAGACTGTTATAACTTGATGATGAAAATTGGGATCTGCTTAGAAACTTGTGCTGTCTACAGAGATTCTTAGAATCACACAATGGTTTGGGTTGGAAGAGATCTTAAAGATCATCCAGTTCCAACCGCCTGCCGTGGGCAGGGACACCTTTCACTAGACCAGGTTTCTCAGAGTGCCATCCATCTGGCCTTGAACACTTCCAGGGATAGGAAGAAGAGCCATTTTTGAATCTCTGAGGGGAAGAAAGGGAGTACCATTTAAACATAGGACACTTCCCAAAACGTTTGCTCTGCTTCTTTGTGTGCACTTTCTTCAGCATCTACTTTTCTGATTTCTTTCAGGTGTCCCAGACTGGAAGGTGCCTGCACAACCAGCCCCTGCCAACATGGTGGCACTTGTGTGGATCAGTGGTCATGGCAGCAATGTCACTGCAGGGATGGACTGACTGGAAAGCACTGTGAAAAATGTGAGGAGGAGGTTTCTCTGTCTTTAAAACACACCTAACTATGGCTCAACCAAAGGCCATTAAGAGTTTCTTTTCAGGGCCACTGGATAATGAATTTTATAAAATAATGAAGACAAGCAGCATGGTGCCTCTTAAGTAATTTAAAAGTCCACAATGCAATGTTGTCCTTTCACGAGCTAAAAATGGCAACAACTTAAATACATAATGTTTTCTGGTCTGTATATTGCATTTCAGGTAACTTACACTCATTTAAAGTCCTGCTTCCCAAAAACATGTAACCCGTAACTAAAATAAAGGTATCCCATAGGAGGGATTTGTCTGCTATGGGGAGGTAAGAGGGTAATCGAAAACCCCTTCACGTAAACATTGAGTTCATGTGCTTATGCCTTCTCCAAACTAAAGTCCTTTTCATCAAACTGACTGTGGATTATATGCAAGAAAATATTGTAAATGTAAATGAAAACAAGGCATTTACGCTCGGGAGTGATTAACTCCCATAGGGATAGCCCTGTAAATCAATACGGGATTGTCCAGGAGAGCAAAGTGATTTATTTCCGTGTAGTTGTAGTATAATGACTGGGCTTTGTTTTTTTACATGTCCCATTATTGTTTAGCTGATTTATATGCTTTTATTGCACCGGTTTACAAAAGAGTTTAGCCATAATTTTAACAGCATTTGGTAGTCAATGCTCTGCCTTTTTTATTCAGTTTTTTTTAATGCCACAACAAATAGAAAGTCATTATCTCTGCCCTGAAGAGCTTAGAGTTCAATATATCATGAAACCCTGCTTGCAGTAATGGAAACAGTAACATCCCTGGGAAGGAATTACAGTTCTGAGAGCCAAATTTTTTTCTCTACTCCCTCACTTGTTCCCTAGTGAGTTTTAATTTACTATTGACTGATAGCAGCAGTAAATTACTCGCACACTCCCACTCTCAAACACACATTCTGGTGGAAGCCAAAGAATAGAGGGGCTGCAATTGCCATTCACTCCTGCTCCCCCTGCTTGACCTGCTCTGAACTTGATCTCTGCTCCGAGGGAAAGCGGTCGCGATCAGGCAGATGATGGCTGGAGCTGTAATGAGCTGCATGCTCAATGCTTCCCTGTCCTTGTCCCAGATATTACTGCTGACACGGCCTTGTCGCTGGAAGGCAAGGGACGGCTCGACTACCACATGAGCCCCAACAAGAAGCGGGACTACCTGATGAGACTTGGGGCTCGTGGCGCTGGCGAGGGCCCCCCCGGCGTGGAGCGCTTGGAAGTGAAGTTCAGGACAAGGAGCGAGAATGGAGTTTTACTCCATGTCCAAGAAAGCAGCAACTTCACTACCGTGAAGGTAAGATTACAGCTAATGCCGAGTTTGATTTGATTGGACGGCCTCGTGTGCAGTGATCAAAATCGCGTTTTTCCATTACTCTTGCTGTTTCCTTTATAAAATATTAGGTCTTTAACTGAGGCTAGGCACTGCTCCAGTATCATTCATCTTCTCAACAATTCCCTTCCTATTTGCCAAGGTATCAGAAGATCTTGATGGTTTTGTATCTAATCAGTTTTGTCTAGACTCCAAATAGTGACTGTTTTAAGGCGGCGAGAACGGTGCTCATTGCCATGGTTATTATCATCGTTACACTTTACAGAACAAACCATTTTGTTATTGGCCTTTTATCTCCTGATTTTTTGAGCCTTGAAACCAGACCCTCCTTAAGCTAGCAAATGATTGCCAAAAAGTTTTCATTAATTCCTACCAACATGGCTCAAGCTTATCAAACTAGGAAGTGAGGGATAACTCAAATTCATGAGGTTACTCACAGACCAGTGTCAATATCAAATTATTTTGGCATACATAGCTGAATTAATGCTTCAAATGCCACACTGTTTTGGGGGTTTTTGTTGTATTTTCTTTCCTCAAAGAGTTTATTGCTGCAGAAGTTACCTTTCTCAAGAGAAAGCGATGGTTCAGTTCCTGGTGATGACTCAGTCCATTTACTCATAACTCTAAATGAGTACAGCAGTGATGTTGGCAAGCCCCTTTATTGGGTTGGTGTAAGCTCCAAGTTTCCTTGACTGCTGCAAGGCTTTCCAAGTTTTTCTTCCCTGACTTTTAGAGAAATTCATACAGAAATTCACACTTTCTAAGCTTCAGCCCCATGGATATTGTCCACCTGCCTAGTCAAGAGTTACAAAGCTTTCCTGACACACCGGCTGCATTTAAGAAGCAAGTCTGCACTACTTCCCCAGCATATGCTTTTACCACACCATTTCATAGGAAGTTCCTGCCTCGCTCGTATTAGCAGATAAGATCTCATTATTTTGACTTCTGGAGAGAAAAAACCTTTTTCTTCCCCCCTAGCAGAATTTGGTAGGTGAGCTCTCCAAGCATTATTGAAAAAAAAAAAAAGGGAGAGAGAGTTGCCTTTCCTGGCTAAAAGCACTGGTGCTGTGTTTATGCAAACACTCTTGTTATTGTTAATATTGGTGAAGTTATACAAGCAAGCAGAGGGTGTCAAGTCCCAGCCCCAGCTGTGCAAGGGCAGAGAGCAGAGGTTTGCCTAGTACCAGATGCAGAAGTTTGAGGAAAGAGAGGTAACATCAGTGTGCCGGTCGTTGCCAAGCAGTTCCCAGGTGATGCTAGTTAGTAAAACTGTAGTAATTTAACTGTGGCTAGTACAGTATGGCCTCTGCACTGCTCCTCATTCCCAGAGTAGGTATCACGATGAGTATTCCCCTCAGTGGTGGCCCGAGATGCCAGTGAACCAACCCAGTAAAGGTATTCTTGTCATCTCCATCTACTCCTGGTGCAGAAGTTGGGCTTTAGGGACCCGTCTTTATAATTCATGTCAGTCTTCAAAACAGATAATTTTATAACTTGATTTTTGAGTCTTTTGATATGCTTGTTATCCAAAGTATTTGCATTCAGAGAAAACCTGCCATGTGTTTTTAATGTTAAACCGTGCTAGGGAAAAGCTACGAGTCCTGTGGCTACTTTCATGCCTTCGCATTTTTTCCACTTGTAGCTAATTGGTTTTGGTGTAGCTGGGATTGGGGTAGAACTAGAGAATCTCAGACCCACTGAGATTGTGAGCAGTTGAGTCACTAAATAATGGATGTAAACACCCCCCAAAGAACCCAAGAGGGGGCATTATGATGTAAAGGCATCCTCAGTCCATGAAAGATAGAAAATATTTCAGGTTACATTAAATAATGGTCAAATTCAGATGGAAAATGCTTCCTCCAAAATCCACAACAAGGAAGAAGGTGAGGGATTCCTTATTACTAAGGCTCTTCATCATAGCTTATTTTCCTACAAATGCACATTGCAAGTAATTCATTTAGAAGAAGTGGGATAAATACAGCAGGTTAAAGGTGAAATTGCCTGTCTTGTCTTGCTTTATCTGGAAATCTCATCTGCAGTCAGGTTAAAGGGCTCTGAATTGTACGGGTAGAGGATGTGGATTACTTTTTACCTATATTAGCTAATGTACTCCTGTGTGAGGGTAGTCAGGCACTGGCAGAGGTTGCCTAGGGAAGCTGTGGATGCCCCATCCCTGGACATGTCCAAGGCCAGGATGGGTTTTTGAGCAACCTGGTCTAGTGGAAGGTGTCCCTGCCCATGGCAGACGGGTTGGAACTGGATGATCTTGAAGGTCCCTTCCAACCCAAACCATTCCATGGTTCTATGCACATACCAAGATGCAGGAATTAATCAGAACATAACCCTTTTAAATGACATCCCATTCGATGAGCTATAAATCTGTAAAGGCTAGTGCTCAGTTGTAACACAAATAAAAACCACTTTGTTCAGTAAATGAGACTCAGAATACTAGTACAGTTGAACCAGCCCTGTAGTTAGGAATATGTTTGCTTTAGTGGTTCATTCTTTTCATTGTATTCTACTTGTCAGTTGCTCAGCCTTTTAAATAAAACCCAGAAATTCATGTTACTCAATACTGTCAGCATCAGCCTTTGTTTCAAATTTAGAAACATGTTCTGCTTCAAGGCACCAAGAAGAACATTCCTTATCTTTTCTGGGCTGAAGCAGTCATGGACCAGTCTCTGGAAATTTTCTTTTCCAAATGCCCCATGTATATTATTTATGAGTCTGTTAGCATTAGTCACGTGCAGTTTTAAAGAAACAGAAATAGAGTTAAAGAATCATAAATCAGTATGGAAAATATCAGTTGCTGACAGGTAAATAATTCTACAGTTCTTTTCTAAGGTGGAATTAAAAATTTCAATTCTGTGCTCAGTCTTCCCTCGAGCTGGAGGGTATTGGAGGGTGTTGTCTGGCATGGTGTTTTCCTTTCTGTTTACATAAAGACCAAAATACAAGGCAGTATTTTTTATGGGGCATAAAAGACAGAATAAGACATAACAAACCAATTACAGGTTGCAGACATAAATATATGTATACATTCGTCTCAGTCAACCTTTTTATAAGTGATTATGGGAAATGGTGTTTAATATGTTTTAATAGTCTGTGTGGCTGCATTTGTAAATGTGGGATTTTCCTTGGGCTGTGTGATAGTTTAGACACAAGCCACTTGTGTTTTATCAGTAACAAAAGCATCCTGTCTCCGAGGGCAGCTTTATCAAACAATACATTTTCAAACAGTCCAAATTGCTGCCTTCATAAATGAAGTGGATGCACATATTAACCACTGCATCCTCCATCCAAATGGAATACGTGCTAGAGGCATTCATTCAGGCTGCTGCCAAGACATGAGCGTGGTCTTACAGCCTTATTAAAGCTGGAGTGTCTGAACAAAGTGCTCAGCTTGCATCACTGGAGAAGCAAATCCAGAGCATTTAACGGTTTCTGGAAACGAGAGCAGCATTCTTGTAGCCGGTGTGTCACCTCGCAGTTCTTCCCAGGTGAGCGTTATTTTTCCTGGAGCAAAGGATGCAAGGCTTTGAGAGCTTTCATCAAACCTGGGGCTTTGACCTTTCCTGGGCTCTGCCTGTGCACATCCCGCGCGCTCGTGGTACGGATCTCGGACCGAGCCGCAGTGGGGAACACGGGACGGAGAACAGTTGTTCCAGTTAATATGTGTGACCAAACACGCAGAGCGCGGAAGGAAACTTGCAGCAAGTTTCAGAGCCATCCTTCGTGAGCTTACACAAGTCTGTGCACCCTTAGGAGGTCAGCCAACATACCCAAATTCATGCAATATTTGAGAAACCGGCAGGGTTGGATGTTAGGGATTCTTTTTAAGCCTCTACATCTTAAATGCAGAATTTGCACTGATCTCATTTTGTGATCATAATAAGAGGTTTGAAATCCCGCATCTCGTGACTCATTAGAATTGTGAGGCATTATTCTTAAGAGAAAAAGCCAAAATATTCTTCCTTTTTTCCCTAGCAGTTCACAAGTTTTAAAGCGGTTTGTTCAAGAAAGCACTAGTTGAAAATTCTCACAAAACCATGCGCTTTGCAACTCTTCAGAAAGTTTTCTGAAATAACAACTGGTTTTCTGCAAAATACCAATTAGCAGAAAAAGCAGATATGAAATGGGACTCTTGCTCAAGCCCTGCCATGCCTTATGCATTCCTACTGTGTCGTACTAAAAACTGTTTGCAATTTTCTTGGGCAAGGACAACATCTGTTCACTCTGCAAAACATTTTCCACACTTGCATTGAAGAAGGAGGAAGAATTATTCTTTCCCTGGTTAAAATGTGTTGTCATGTGCATGCCCTATAGCTGGCTTCTCAATAGGATTAGCCAGGGAATGAGTGGGTGGCAGCTCTAAAATGCAATTTTTCTGCAGAAGTTTCTACAATGTGATGTATTTAATTCTGGCCAAATTTTTAGTACTAAATAATTAATGCCTTTTTAGTACAAAGCAATTATTTGGGGAAAAATACACCCGCCCCAGCTTTCTGTTACACCAAAGCTACATGTCACTGTAGCTGTACTGAGTGGGCATCGCACTGGTCACGTTTGTGTAGGAGTTGTTACGGGACACCATTTTAAAATGACGCCTCGTGTTCTTCTGACCAGATAAAAGGTGGGAAGGTGCACTACATATCCGATGCTGGAGTTGCTGGGAAAGTGGAAAGGAACATCCCTGAGGTGTATGCTGCAGATGGCCAGTGGCACTCAGTCCTGCTGGAGAAGAACGGCTCTGCCACCGTCCTGTCGGTGGACAGGACTCACAGCCGGGACATCCTGCACGCCACACAAGACTTCGGTGGGCTGAATGTCCTCACCATTTCTCTGGGAGGAATTCCATCCAGCCAACCTTTCAAGAGCACAGTTGCAGGTAATTCTTCTTTTTTTTTTTCTAATAGAGCGCACATAAACGCATTTGAACAGACAGAGAGTCTCTGTTTGCTTTCAGGTTGCACAAAGTACTGTAATTCTTTATTAGTAATTAATGTATTTCCATCCTTTGCCAGAAAAAAATGCAAACTGAATGAGCAAGGATTACAGACCTCGTTCCTTTAGTACACGCTGCAGGCTTGTTGTTTCCAAAAGCAGGCACTCCATCTGCAGGGCTTTTTTGAGACATGGGGGTTGCTTGTCTGTACATCAGTTGCTATAATTTTGTTACCCTAATGGAGAAGAAAGGATCTCTTCTTTACCTGAGTCAAATCTGGAAAATCAAGGCAAATCTTTCATTTGGGCAAAAATGCTAAACAAAAACTTTGTAGGGATTTGGTTCAGTACTGCAGGATTTAGCCTGTTATTAATATGATTAAAATATTTTCTGCAACTCCAACTTCCTCCTGATTTATCCTGCTGTCACATGAAGAACAGGATTTATTTCTGAGCAAGGACAATAAGGAACCACTCTCTGACTGATGTCTAACTGTTAAGAAGTAAATCAGTCTCCCTTAAGAGTTAAAGTAACTGTCTCAAACCCTGGCAAAAGAAGTAGATAACACATATTTGGTATCGTTTCCCAAGTGCTAAGTAAAGATGGAAGTGATTTTTAGCTGCAAAACATGAGATTCTCCAGACAACACAGATGTATTTTTCACATATCTTTATATTGAAAAATCTTCCTGGCTTCATGAATTGTGACCAGATAAAGTATTTTTGAGTGGAGCAAATTCACGCTTTACACTTGTGTATTGTGAATATGTATGAAATCTGGTACGAAATCATGTGGATGCTGTGCTGACCTTTATCCTTTTCACATGTATGTTTTATGAGCAGCGTGTGCATGGAAAAAGCAGAGGCTTGTAGGAAAACTGGAACAAGGAAAATTGAGGACACTAACTTCTCACCACTGCCCAATGCTGTGGCAGACAAATTAGGAATGTCTGGCTTCCATTAAGCACACACAGTCCAAAATCTCTTATTCATATGATTTTATTTTATTTTAATATTGGATTACATTGTGTACGACATACCAAGGATTTACAAGGCGCTGGTATAAAACTCTGCATGAACTCAGAGTCAAAAATATCTGCAGTGCTGTTAAAGGCAGACAATGCACGAGGGTGACAGGGCTGTGAAGCTGGTGTGTCCAACAAAATTTCCAAATCCAGGTAGATGTGACAAATTCCCCGTTGCTGTTGATCACATCACTACTGCAAGGAACCACCACGCATGCAGTAAGGTGATCATCACCTTTGTCTGGGCTCCCACCTGAACCTAAATCTTCAGCTCTGAGGATTATAAACCTTTAATACCATCTCATACCACTCAAGTATATTTGCTATTTCATGACAGAGTGGTATCTATCTCTGTGTACCATTTTGCCACAGCTCCAAGCAAGGATCACTGTAAGGTTGCACTACCTCAAAACCCTTCCAGAAAGGATTTAGGCTGGGGAACACAGAGGATTATTAGGCTGGCAAAAGACTGGATTTTCCTGTGACCTCACTCAACCACTGCACAGAACCTGGGGATAATTCCATCTCCCCGGGCTCTCACAGCACTGAAACTTGTTGTAGGGTAGGACTGCAACCAAGGTATGAGAAGTTTGGGAAAAGGCCACTCAAGAGTCAGAGATATAAAAGCATTGTCATGAATTTAGGAGATGGTGAGACAGGAGGAGACTTAGCAGTAGCATGATAGGCAAACTGAAATAACGTTTGGTGCTAGCACAGCCAAGCCAGCTGCCCACAGGTTTCTCTGTGGGAATGATAAGAAGTTTTAGAAATATGGGAAAATCAGGAGACAAAAGCATTTCAGTGTATTGAATGAAGTCGTTAGAAGGCATATTTATTCAAATTCAATTTAAAGACGTTAAGTACTGCTAGAATAGATGTTTCCCTACGGTAACCATGTGAATTCTTGTCTTACTTACTGAACAGTGGAGCCTCCACTGCGCCGCTGACAGTGCACACTCAGCCTTCAGCCCCCGACATGACTGTCCCTTTTTCTCCTAGGCTTCGACGGCTGCATTTCCTACATCAAGTACGGCGGGGAGAGCCTGCCCTTCGCCGGCAAGCACAGCCTCGCCACGCTGTCCAAGACAGACCCCTCGGTGAAGATCGGCTGCCGCGGCCCCGACGTGTGCGCCAGCAGCCCGTGCTGGGGCGAGCTGCTGTGCATCAACCGCTGGTTCGCCTACCAGTGCGTGCCGCCGGGCGCCTGCGCCTCCGGCCCCTGCCGCAACGGGGGCACCTGCGAGCCCGGGCCCCACGCCGGCTTCACCTGCAGCTGCCCCGAGGCGTACGCGGGACGGACCTGCGAGACCGTGGTGGCCTGCCTGGGCGTCCTGTGCGCCCCCGGCCACGAGTGTAGGGCGGGCATCAGCGGCGGCCACGTGTGCCTCCCGTCGCCGCACCCCACCGAGCTGTCCCTGCCGCTGTGGGCCGTGCCGGCCATCGTGGGCAGCTGCGCCACGCTCCTGGCGCTGCTGGTGCTCAGCCTCATCCTCTGCAACCAGTGCCGAGGGAAGAAGTCAAAGGGGCCGAAAGAGGAGAAGAAAACAAAGCAGAAGAAGAAAAAAGGGAGCGAGAATGTGGCGTTCGATGACCCTGACAACATCCCGCCCTATGGTGATGACATGACCGTCAGGAAGCAGCCTGAAGGGAACCCGAAACCCGACATCATCGAAAGGGAAAACCCTTATCTCATCTACGACGAGACGGACATCCCGCACGCCACGGAGACGATCCCCAGCGCCCCGCTGGCATCCCCCGAGCCGGAGATCGAGCACTACGACATCGACAACGCCAGCAGCATCGCGCCCTCCGACGCCGACATCATCCAGCACTACAAGCAGTTCCGGAGCCACACTCCCAAGTTCTCCATCCAGAGGCACAGCCCGCTGGGCTTCGCCCGGCAGTCCCCCATGCCCCTGGGCGCCAGCAGCCTGACCTACCAGCCCGCCTACGGGCAGGGCTTGAGGACAACGTCCCTAAGCCACTCGGCGTGCCCCACTCCCAATCCCCTGTCTCGGCACAGCCCCGCACCCTTCTCCAAATCCTCGACGTTCTACAGGCACAGCCCGGCCAGGGAGCTGCACCTCGCCATCAGGGAAGGGAGCCCGCTGGAGATGCACAGCGATGTCTGCCAGCCCGGCATCTTCAACTACGCCACTCGGCTGGGGAGGAGAAGCAAGAGCCCACAGACCATGGCGAGCCACAGCTCCCGCCCGGGAAGCCGCCTGAAGCAGCCCATCGGGCAGATCCCGCTGGAGACGTCTCCTCCGGTGGGGCTGTCCATCGAAGAGGTGGAGAGACTGAACACCCCTCGCCCCAGGAACCCCAGCATCTGCAGCGCGGACCACGGCCGCTCCTCTTCGGAGGAGGACTGCAGGAGGCCTCTGTCCCGGACGAGGAACCCGGCCGACGGCATTCCCGCGCCCGAGTCCTCCTCCGACAGCGACTCGCACGAGTCCTTCACCTGCTCCGAGATGGAGTACGACCGGGATAAGCCCGTGGTGTACACCTCCAGGATGCCCAAGTTATCCCAGGTCAACGAGTCGGACGCGGATGACGAGGACAACTACGGCTCCAGGCTGAAGCCCCGGCGGTACCCGGGGCGCCGCGGCGAGGGCGGGCCCGTGGGGGCACAGGCGGCCGGGGCCGGGGAGAGCTCCCTGCCCGGGAAGCTGGGGCAGCAAGCGGGCAGCTTCAACTGGGACAACCTCTTGAACTGGGGCCCGGGCTTTGGGCATTACGTGGATGTTTTCAAAGATTTGGCATCGCTTCCTGAAAAAACAGCAGCAGCAGTAGCAGCAGCAGCAGCAGTGAGTGAAGACAGCAAAGGTGGTACATCGAAGCCTGTTCCCAAGGAAGGGGAAGCAGAACAGTATGTATAGGCTTTGTCTCCTGGTATTGCCCCAGTGCAAAGCCGCGGGGACTGCTCAAACCATTACATGGTTGTAGAAAAGCCAAGGTCAGCATCTGAACCCCAGGCCAGTCTGGTTGAAGGAGACTTTAAAAATAATAACCATTATGCTGCTGAAAGAGACTTAAGACATTTTTAATTTAATTATGCTTGGATGAATTTATTTCTCCTGCATGCATTGTATTTGCAAACCAGATAGTTGGCATGCAGCCTTTGGAAAGGGTTTCCTATTTACCATTGTTTGGTTCGTGATTCTTAAATTAATAATGCTTTGTTCTGAAAATGAACTAATTTTTTGTTTCAGTTGTGAAGGATGTGCATATTGTCTCCAGCTACTAACATGCTTTACGATGCAAGAGTACTGAGGATTTCATTTTCCTTAAGAAGCGCATGGAAGTAAGATGGTGAATGAAGGGATTAGAGTAGTGAATTGTCCCAGAAAATGTAGTTACCATGTCCTGCAGTTGCTCACATGTGACTTTATGGATGAAATCAGCTTGAATAATTGCTGGCAACAGTGCTTGCTGTAAGTCTTATTCCATACAAGAGGTGCTAGAAGCAGCTCAAGCCAGTCAGCACTTTAGGAGTTTTTTTTTCTTTTCAGTTCGTTTATTTGTTTGTTTCAGGTTTCTTTCTCTCTCTTTTTTTCTTTTTTTTTTTTTTTGGGTTTTTTTTTCTCTCTTTTTTTTTTTTTTTGGGTTTTTTTTTCTCTCTTTTTTTTTTTTTTTGTTTGTTTTTTTTTTTTTTTGTTTTGTTTGTTTGTTGGTTTGGTTTGGTTTTTTTGACAAAGTTGTGTGAGAGCTTCTGAATCTCTATGAAATATTTTTGGGGATGCTTACTTAATCCTGGTCCCTTCCTGCCCCCCCCGCTCAGTGATTCCTGGTCATTTGTCAGCCCAGCCCAGCCCCGTGGCTCACAGCAGCAGGAGTGAGGGACAAACCTCTCAATTCCCTCATCTCTTGCCCTCTCAGCTTGGCTGTGCTGCTGCTGCAGCCTGTGCTTCTCCCCTGATTCCATTTTCCCATCCATACCATGGAAAGGTAGGAAAAGCACTCAGTTCCCTGCCTCACAGGGCTGTTGTGAGGGCTAATTAGTTAACTCATCTGAAGTGCTTCGACATTATAAAGCACTATAATAAGTATTATCATAATTATTATTAAAGCACTGCCTAGCCTCTGTGACCTTGGAGTGGCATTTTCTGCATTCTATGATTTTCTGTGATGGAAACTTTGAAGAATTATTTATTGTATAGAAAATTACTGCACTCTAGCATTTTGGAGCGGATATGAGGGAAAACTACTTGTAGATTCATTAATGTAGCTTACCAGTTGCCCCCAGTTCCCTAAAGGTGTAGGTAAAATAGGACCTCACAAAGTTCTTACATCTTCATGCAGATCTGATGAACCTATTGTACTGTGTAAAAACTTCAATTTTTTTTTTTTTTACCTAAGCTGTGTTTTTATATCAATATTTTCCTATGCTGAATAGTTTTCTTACTTTCAGGGAAGGTAAGAAAAATACTTTTTTTACATTTGTTACTTATGTAACATCCATATTTTTCACATTTTGATAAAATTGTAACATACTGTATGCTTTCTACCTGTAAATGCCAATAATAGAATTAAAATATTTATTTAAAATCTTTAGTGTGTGTTATTGGAAACCTTTTTTCTTTTCTCTCTAATTTCCACTCCTTGATCATCACTTTTGGGGTTTAAATTACAAGGTTTTTAAGCTATATAAACTTCTTAATCAGAAAACAGATTTTAAGGAGCAAGTACCTATCTTAGGAAGATGGAAAAGAGTATCATGAGGTTGTTGAGCCTAAGATAATGTCAGAAAGCACCAAATCTACTTTCACATTTCTAGTAAAATAATAAAAAATTGTATTTGAGTCCATGGGGTTTTATCAGCAGCAACTGGTTTCCCATTTGTTAACCACAATTTCCACCCCTGCTCCAAGCTGGAGCTTTCCAGTACACAGACAGTGAGGAGTGTGAGAAACAAGAGCTTTCTGTCATAAAGCAGCAGTTGAACAATAAATAACTGCATTCTTTTATACTTACAAAGGGATAAATCAGAGCTTGGACAACTTCTTGGAGAATGCAGAGAGTGAAAAAGTTAAGGCTGCAGGCAAGAGGTGAGTTCTGAGGTTACGCTTTGAATTAGTGGTAAGTGTAAAGAACTTAGAGAAAGGACAACAGTTCAAGGGGGTTTTATGTGTTACTCATTTGTTTTAGGGTTTATTTTGTCCCAAAAGTGCCAATTAGGAACCAGCTCCTTTTGGCTAAAAGTGCTCCCACTTTTGTTCATCATGCCCCACTAAAGTGAAAAGATAATGGGCCAAAGTAGCCCACATTGGTATGTAAGTAGTTTCATCTGAAATAACATGAGATCCACAAGTGATTTCAGAGTTTGAGGAGCTGCTGTAATTAAACATCTGTTAAAAAGCTGTATGTTTAGTTTGAATATTATCCTTTAATACAAACTGTACCACATCCAAGCAGTGATTTTAATAACACATGAAAACTTTAACAAATGAAAGCTTTTAAATGTAACACCAAACATATTGAGGGCTGTGTTATGCCAGTTAAGCATTCTGAAATTATCAAAAAGTTTTGCTAAAAGAGAATAATATACAATGTGGACTTACACAAAATGTATGTCATAACTTTAGCAAAGTTTACAATTTATCGAGTGGTAGTGTGTTCTTACAAATTTTGACACTTCATGGTAGACAAATGTGTATTTTACTGGTTTCCTTGTTTCCCTTTTTCTGAGAAGCGTAGAGATGTTTTTGACACTTAAACATATGATCCATTTCTGCCCTTTTTTTTGTAATTCTTTCGTGATGAGGATCAGCAAAGGATTCCAAGTGAATCATGCAAAGCAATCATCCGAAGTTACCAGTTGGGAGGGAGTGAGCTGCATAATTCCCCTGGTTCATCATCAGAACTACGTGGTCCCGTTTCAAGATCTGGGACGTATTATAAGTCGTAAATATGTGGAAAGAAAAACAGTCCTGCACCGCTCACTGCGGTGCACAGGAGCCTCCAAACACATCTCATGTCAGCAATTTGTCTCTGACCTATCTTTCTGCTGGTGGTTTGCTGAACGGTCGTTGCCATCTCAGATGGAGATGTTTCCTCCTGATGATGTTGCTCATTCGATGACAGCGGACAGGGAAATGGCAGATTTACTCAGCATTCTCCTGTTTACCTGTGAAAAGGAAAATATAAGAATATTGTGATCTGTGGTAGAGGAATAAATGAATGAAAGGAGTGGAATCTAGATTTATCTGATTCAAGACTTTTCAGTATTTTTCGTAAAAGTTTTGTAGCTTTAAAACCACGAAATTAATAATAAAACGCATTACATTGAAAAGTAATGTAAGGTCCAACATTTTGGTGAAAACGTCCCCCATCAAGAATCAGACTGTGAGTCTACGCTGCAGACCACAACCTGTGTCAGGGAGTATCGGTTAGCAGTGCAAAATCCAGCTGGAGCCATGCTACTCCAGTCTGGGAATGAGAAGGCTTGGGGCTGGAAGGGGGTGCGGGATCTCACTGATGTCTTCAAAAGCAGGAGATGGAGCCAGCCAAAGGACTTGAGCTGCCAGTGTTCATAAGGCAAATTGGATGTGGTGGAAGCTCTTTTGGAGTACTGTGTGTTCTTATTGTAGATTGTGTTTTTTGAAGCACAAAATTCAAGTATTACTCTTCAGTGTTAGGATGTGTAAATGGTATTTTCTTTACTGCATTCTGGAATAGACTCCTAATTATGGATCCTTTGAATCTGGGAAGGAGAATGAGGAGAAAAAGAAAAAAGATTTAATCATCTTTTTCTCCTCATTCTCCTTCCCAGATTCAAAGGATCCATAATTAGGAGTTTGATTAAGAGAAAAGTTTGCTATTTTTTGAAGTAGGACTGAGGGAAGAAAGTGAAAAGGCTGATCTCTTTGATTTATCATCCCAGCGTTTTTCTGTTCACCATTTTATCCTTTTCCATGACCATCTGTGTATTAATTCCACCATCTTTCCCTCTACTCTGTGAAATCACAGTGAGTGCTGTGTTCATCTCAGTGTGCTCACTTTGGTTTTCTACAAATAGCACTTCATGAGGATGACTGACAGCATGTGGTTAGGTTGCCAGTCAGCATGGCAACCTGTCCTTTTAAAAATTTAGATACTTGAACTCAACTGGCCTTTCCTACCTTTTGCATGAACCTCACCTCCCATTCAGCCATCTTACAAGGGCTTTTTCCAGTAATAAAATATGGTTGGATTCTCAGTAATTTTTACAGCCTCTTTCCAGTGATGTTTAGGCTTCATCCTCCTTCTATACTGAGACGATCAGAAGTGCATAGAGTCTTTCTAAGTTGGATTTTGAGTTTAAAAGCACCTTTATTTCTGGGCTTCACAAAATAAATCCTTAAGAGACTCACCCTTCAATTTTAGGGTCACATATATTTCATTTACGAGCATGTACCAAAAAAAAAAAAAAGTAATTCCCACATAAATGACCAATATCTGTTCCTCTAAGTTGCCATTATTGGTGGGGAAGAAAAAGACTCTCCATCTGTGGTTCCAAGGAAGCAGTTTCAGAAATGCTGGGCAATTTTCTGCAGTTTACAGAAGTCTCTACCAAGTACTTTTTCCCCTGAGAGCACCCAGAGGGCTTAAGGCTTACATGATGCCTTGAGCCAGTGAAGTGGCAGCATTCCATTGGCATTGAGAGGGATCACACGGTGCCTGCTTGGAGCCTGATTTCATCCCAGTCTTACACATAAATCTTCCCACTCCCTTCAGCGTGGGGCAAAATGAGGGTCCAGCAAGGTGTTGCTTTCCTTCGTCCCTTACAGCTGGCAAAAGATGGGGAATGAGTAGAAATGGCTCCTCCTAACCCCCAGGAAAGCTAAACTGCATTCATTTAAGTTTAACTTACGTCGTCTCAGAGGGAACATTTTCAGGAGGTCACCAAACAGTGCCAGCTAGAAGAAAATAAGGATGAAAGCCCCACGTCAGAAAATTTTGTCAGTCGGTACAAAAGAACAGCAAAGGGGTTAAAAACGTTTCAGTCTTTCTAGAGTGAGCCCCAAGGATGACGTGTGGTATCTCAGATAACTCACATGTTGTGTCTTCAGTTGGGAGAAGAAAGTGGAGCAGACATTGGAACAGGCTTTCAAGGGAAGTGGTGGAATCATCATCCCTGGAAATGTTCAAAAAAGGATGTGTCAGTTGGGGAGATGGTTTAGTGGTGGACTTGGCAGTGCTGGGTTAATGGTTGGGCTGGATGATCTTGGAAGTCTTTTCCAGGGTAAATGATTCTGTGACACGTACGCACAGGAACACACATCCGTGGACATTCACTCCACATGGCAATTAATACCCTGCAAATTCCCTGTCAGGGCTTCAGGCTTGGAAAACAGATTAGCAACCTGCCTCCCCCCAGCCATAAAAGCCCAAGCCACTGTTCCGTGTGATTCCGTACATTCCCTGAAAGCACTGTGACTCTTTGTGCAGCCCGTCAGACAAGGAGCAGGGAAAATAAACTGGTCCCTGTCTTCTCATTTGTTGGTTTATTTCCCCTGAGCCTTTTGAGAGCCAGAGTCTGATTTAGTAATTAGTGTTTCTCCTTGCATATCCTGTGCAATTAGCTAGAACAGCAAATTAGGGAATAAGAAATAAACATTAATATAGAAAACAAACATTAATATGGAAGAACATAGGGGATGAGAAATGGATATTGATGAATCATTCAAAAAGCACATTTTGGTGCAATAATCTAGAATCCTTACAAATAAGCGCTGTAATTTCCTTTAAAATACAACTCTTGTTCAATAATGCAAGTCTTTATTAAAACAATTTGTTAAACCTTGGCAAAGAAACTATGTGACAGCATCGTTTTACAAGAATTCCTTGTAGTTTGTAGAAAGCTAAGTAAGAGCTGGAATAGTTTGTCTCTCTTAAAACAACTGATGTTAAGCATATTAAAAAGGAAAATGAATAATGTTTTAATATACATATATATATTTTTTTTTACACCTGTAGAATTCATCACAGTCATCAGAACAGGCTGGACTTTGTAGAGCTGCGTAGCCCCATGTGGCAGGGAATGCTTTTTCTGTGGCGGTGACACCTCCCTGCTTTGCAGGAGGGGCTGTAATCAACATGACATGTTATTCTGAACTCCTGCCAGAGGCAGCCTGCTAGTTTTGAGAAAGAGCAGTGAGTTCTGATAAAGAAAACCCACCCTCAGCCTCGGAATGCTTGGACCAGGCTGGTGTCCCAAGGCAGCCATCACTTTTGATATTGCCAGGACAACATTCCTAACTGCCTGTGAATTTCTGCCTAAACACTCTTTTACAAGGGAGAAAATGCTTTTGTAAAGGGGTATTTCAGTCCGAGCCCATTACTGTCACCAGGAAAAAAGGACAGGCAAAAGCTTTAGGTTAGGAGGGACCTTAAAAATCACCCAGTTCCAACCCCCCTGCCATGGGCAGAGACCCCTTCTGCTAGACCAGGTTGCTCCCAGGTTAACCATTTTTAAACTAGCCTTGAGCACTTCCAGGGATGGGGCATCACAGTTTCATCTGACTCCTGTTCTGGTTTTGAATTAGAGTTTGTATAGGCAACACAGACTGGAAACTAGGGGGGCTTTTTTGAGATTAAATCAAAACTGAAAGCACTCAAAGGTAACAGCATGTAGGAACACAATCCTTTAAAAGCCAGAAATTAGCGTATCTGATGTACTGGAGTACCCCAACATTTCAGCAATCGTTTTATGGAATTGCATAAAACTCTGGCTTCCCAGAAATGCCCCAGAAAAGCCAGATAACCAGATTATTTGATCCATGTCAAATACACTTCTATTAAAATTACCCACAGAATCTCCAATGCCCTGGCTGCACTTATGGCACCACCCAATCACTCAAAGCACAACAAGTAGAAAAGAGACCCTGATGGATCAAATAGGTCCCTGAGGATGACAATTGCTCTCTACTGCTCCTGAGGGAGGTCATTCCTGGTAAGTGCCAGTGATGCTCAAAACTTGTAGCCTTTTAGCCTTTAGTTTTGTTAGGAAATTACTTTCCAGCTGGGGTAAATCATGCACTAGGTGTGGATGTCACTTGGAGCTTTTCTAATCCTGTTATATTTAGGGGGTTTGACCCTTTTTTTTTTCCCCAAAGTAGTTTGCAGCTTGAGTTATTTGAAGGAGGTAAGAAATGTTGTTACTTTGACAGAACAGATTTTTGTGATTGAGGTTTTTAATTGCAGTGAGGGGGGAGTTTATTATGAGGGATATTATATTAAATTCTTTGCCCTTTGTCCAGAAATTCTGTTGTTGTTTGTTGTTCTGTACCCCATTTGGTTTTTGCAGTATTGATTTTATCCACCTGTTCTTAGCATTAAAACTGAGGGCAGCTTTTTAGGAAGCTAATGCTGCAAGTAGCATCCCCCTGAAACTTTTCAATGCTTTTTGTGGCAAAGGGGGCCCTTCTTTTTCATTGATTCGAGTGCACTCACTGAATAATTGCATCTGACGAGGTTCTGAAGCTTTGTCAAAGTTTCCTCTGCCTTCTCATTTTGGTTGCTTCTGTTTTGACTTTAAGATGTCCCTGGATGTTTGTCACGGGAAATGAGCTTGGCTGTTTGCTTTGGTTTAAGTGACATTCAATACCCTGAAGAGAGAAGTGGAGTATGACAGGTCTGTAATTGGGTCAATTTTTCTTTTTCCATCCATGAAATAGCCAGGCATGTACATATCTAACTGTTCTGCTCGTGCAGTACACCATGTCCTGGATTTTTAATAGGGTTTGTCTGTAGTTAGTTTGAAATGTGGTTGGTGTTTTTTTTTTTTTTTTGCACTTCTAAATGAATCTTGTAGAGCACTGAGAGTTTCTAATCTGGAAAATGTCAGTGACAAGAGAAAAGCTGTGGTATGAAAACTAAGAGAACCTTTTCCAATTTTTCTGATCAGCACGTCCCTGCCCTTTGGCAGGAGACGCTGTCACTTGGTGAAAAACAAAGCTGCAGACTTTATAGTCCCTGGAAAAAAAAGGCAATGGGCAAAACTGTGGGGTTCCTGAACAACAAGCAACAGGTTGTGAAGCTAAACTCTGCCTTTGATAAATGGTTTTAATAGGATTAAACAGTGCAGATTCCTGGGTCTAGCTGCCTCATGGTGTTTTTTGCTCTGAAGGGTTTTTAGTCCCGGTGCAAAACTGGCCTCTTTTTGCTGAAAACAAGGGCACTTGGCTGGCTTACAGCAGCTGAAGAGCTGGTTCTCTGTGGTTAGTTAAGAACAGCAGCACAGGTCCACAGACATCTGTGAGTAGTTGCAGTAGGGGAAATCTGCATTAGTAGAAAAACTTCTTCCCTGTGAGGGTGGTGAGGCCCTGGCACAGGTTGCCCAGAGAAGCTGTGACTGCCTCATCCCAGCTGGAAGTGCTCAAAGCCAGGTTGGAAGGGGCTGTGAGAAACCTGGGTTAGTGGAAGGTGTCCCTGCCCGTGGCAGGAGGTTGGAATGAGATGGGCTTTAGGGTCCCTTCCAACCCAAACCGTTCTGTGATTCTATGATTCTAGGATTCTATGATTCTATTCTACCCACTCTCTACCTAAAAGTAGAAGTTGCTTCTCTAAAAATAAGTTGCTTCTCTAATAAGAAGTTGCTTCTCTTCTTCTACATCTTTGACTTAAAAATATAGTATGTGGGACATCAAGGGATGAGACAAGCTGTGTTTTACTCAGCTGTGGCCTGATCTCCAACTTTTGTAATATTAGCTGATAACACTTCCATGGCACCACTGAATTGCCTCCTCAGCTGCCTGAGTACAAGGAAGAGATCAATCCTCCCCTGCCACCCCCAGCCCTGCTTTGTATTTTATACACCTACAGCTGTCGGACATCTGCTGAGACAGAAGATCCTACATAAATAAGATGTTAATGTAAAAAATGTTATTTACATTACCTAAAATGAGAACTGTTAGGGAGACGTCCAAGAGCCTGTGTATCTTTCCTGTGACGGCTGGATGGAGATTCCTAAACAAAAAGCAGCAGGCAACCTAATGTTTTCAAGAGGTCCTTTACATTTTCCTAAACTCTTCAGGGTTCTGTGGCCCTTTATGGTCTTAACGGCTCTATTGTACTTTACTTTCTTTTGGTTCTAGTGGGTTCTTTCCTCTGCTTATTGAGGATTAAGAGGGGATTGGGAGGGTCACATGTGACTCCCAGATGACCTTCCCTACTGACACAACCCACATGGAGGAGAGAAATCCTTGTCCACCTTTGAGAAGCACCAGGATGAAGCTTCCAGCCTGAGCCTTTCCTTTTGCTTTCCTTTCTTCCAGGCTGAATTTGCTGCTAAAACAGACAACTGTCACGCAGATCTTTTCTGTTTCATCTTTTTGCTTCATCCTGCGCTCCCTTTTCCTTGGCTGTGCTGATCTCACGTGTAGACATGGGTGACACACGAGGAGTTGCCTATGGATTGTGATCACTTTTTCTCTGGAGAAAGCAGCCTCCAAGCTCGCCAGGCTCCAGCGCCGATATGGCAAGCACAGTCAGCAGGGGAAAACATGCCGTGTCAGCAGGATAATGGGAACAAATAAAACCAACAAATTATTTGTGGTTGGATGTTTGTTTCATGACTCTTTTGTCACTCAGCCGCCCTTCTCTTCATCGCGATTTTTTTTTCTTTCCTGCTAAACTGCTCTGACATATTTTCCACTCCATACATCACTGAGGATTGCTGCCCTGGGAGCGGCTGCGGTAGGACAAATTCCTTCCTCTTCATTCCTGATTTCTGGCATTTATAGCAAGGAAATGGCCCTTCAGAGTGCGACTGGGTGCTCCTGGGGCTCAGGGATCACCTTGCAGCTCTTCAGCTGGCTGTGTTAAACTAGCACTCCGTACCTACTTGCTCACCACAGAATTAAAGGTAACAATAATAAAGGTAATACTGATACAATTAATAGCAGTAATATTAAAGTAATAATAATAACAACACAATAAACACAAGCCAGGTTGTGAGGTCTCCTGCTGATGAGGATCTGGTAAGGCCATGCTATGTTTTGAGGATGTTCAGTCCTTTTTATAAAATCTGGTCATTTCCAAACTCTGCTGGTCCCAAATATTGAGAACTTCCATGAGGCAGTCAGGTGTTTTAGGCTGTGCCTGACAGTTTGAGTGCAGCTATCTACAGCCTCCGTGATGCTTTGGAGCCAGTGCAGGACTTAGGTTTGCAGCCCACTTGGAGCTGATTTACATGACCACATCCCTGTTTCCCAGCTGGCTTCCCAGGAGCTAAGCAAGCAGAAGAGACTCAAACCTGGCTTCTTGTATGACCCTGGGTGTTCAGAGGAAGTCACAGACTAGAACCAGCAGGGCTC
This sequence comes from Oriolus oriolus, assembly GCA_013400235.1. Classification (NCBI taxonomy): domain Eukaryota; kingdom Metazoa; phylum Chordata; class Aves; order Passeriformes; family Corvidae; genus Oriolus; species Oriolus oriolus. The sequence continues at coordinate 747,468 of VXBT01005032.1, forward strand.
CTTATTCCCAGACCCGGACTGCCTAGAGCTGTATCCGGTCTCAGAGCAGAGTAAGGCGTGCCAGGTTGGTGGGAAGAGGCAGGCTGTCTTAGTGGGAGAGCCACAGCACAGCAGGGCATTGCTGCTGGGTGCAATCGGAGCAGAACAAGGAGAGAAATAAAGCAGAGGTGAGGCTGCTGCATGATAAGGCCCCGAAGGGCACAGAGGTGCACCCACACTCAGACTCCATGGGCATCTCATTCACTGCAAGATCCCAACACGATGTTCCTGAAGTTGTGAGTTGTCTGCTATCCCAAAAATCGTGTCTGTGGAAGGACCTCCAGCACTGGGAGTGACAGCAAACACACTGCTTGTCTCGGGATGCTTTAAGGAACATGTGTTTATGGCAGTTGCTTATCCCTGTTTTAATGTTTCCACCAGGCCTGTGCTGAAAGACACACCATGCTTAGCAAATGTCTCTTTTGGACTCTCAGCCTTGCAGAACGACCTAATGGGTGTCTTTGAGCGCTGCTTCTCATTTGGTGCTGTTTCTCCATCAGCAGCTGCTATAAAAATAGCTCAGCCAAACTCTGCACTCCAGGTTTGTGTGCACGGAGACAGCACGCACGTGCTAAACAGGCAGAGGAGAACCTGTATTTCGTTCTTGAAAAAAAACCCAGATGCCATTGCCTTTTACCTTAATGGAAATTCTGATTATTCCACAAACCAGCCCCTGCTTTACCAAGGTCTGCCTCTGATTATTCCACAAACCAGTGCCTGCTGTACCAAGGTCTGCCTCTCTGGGATGTGCTGCAGTGGCTGACAGGGGTCTTTGCAGTGGGCTGCAGTTCTAACCCCCATCACACACCCAGGCTCCTGGGCACAGAAAACAGAGATGCATTCACGTGACAGTGTTTATAGGTAAATACAGGTGCTGAGACATCCTCCTTGGGTTAAGAGAACCCACAAATGTTCATAGGCTGAAGTGAAAGCACACCAGAACTGATACTGGGTTAAGCAGTAGGATGCAGCTTAAAGCATTGAAACTTTCCCATCTTCAAGTTCTGCACAAAAATACTGCAGTAACCTTCATCAATATATCTAATTAGCTTTCCCCAGGGCCAGTGGGATTTGGAGTCAAGAATAAAGAACAAAGAGAAACATATATATAAGCTATGTTTTGTGCCATAATGATCTGGTCACTCACTAACCAAAAATGCTGAAATAGCTCAGTAAATGAGTTTGTCTGATGCAAAACCACATGAAAGACCCTTTTGAGGAGTTACCCACTGCAGACTTGCCACTCTCTGTTTTTTTTCCCCTAACGACACCAGCTGTGGTTTTTTCCTCTCCTCCTCTCTTCTCCCTACTTAAAAAGTGCTACATTCTTGCTGAAAACTCCATTCCCAAAGCAAAGGGAATCATTAGTTCCTGACACTTCAAAAACTACCAGATCTTCCTCACTGGAGGAGGATGTAGCAGCCTTTCCAGAGCGAGTCTCATCTAGAAGAACTCAGGCTATGTGGACCTTTTGGGATATCCTTCTGGTTTCTCCTCAAATTAAAGAATTATCCTCCAAATCATGGATATAAGCAGTGATATGTGGGTAGTATTTAGGCCCATTTCCTACTTCCACAGTCTGCATAGAACTGGGGTAATTGATCTACGTTTTGTTGTTCAGTCTTTCCTGGCCTGGGATGACTTTTCCTCCATGGTTATATCACACTTCTTTTAGCAGTTTATGTGCTCTATATATGGATGATCAATTACAGCCAGAAGCTGTAAAAATCTAGGAAAAACTTAGGAACGTGGAGCACTTACCAAAGTGCTGGTGGAAGGAAAGCCAGACTGAAATTTAATCCTCTCAACGTAGCCGCACATGAGCCCTGTGCTCTGTCCACACGGATCCTACAGAGAATCACAGAATGGATTGGGTTGGAAGGGACCTTAAAGATCATCTTGCTCAAGGCCCCTGCTATCCCAGGTTGCTCAGAGCCCCATCCTACCTGGCCTTGGACACTTCCAGGGATGGGGCATCCACAGCTTTGTATGTAAAGCAGGGCCCTTCCATGTCTTACCAGTTATATCGTTCCTGGCTAAACCTTTTCTATAAAATCAAAAAACCTAACTCAGCATCCAGTGGTTCCAGAGTACAGAGTTATCAAGACCTAATTACTTTAGTTTGCTTTCATAATAACAGGAAGTGTAGCAGAGCACTGTCAAAGTGGCTTGTTTCCATAAATACTGTTGGAAGAGTCTGCTGGCATTTATATGGTGAATGAGTTCATTGAAATAAAGATTCTTATGGATTAAGTGGGAGCAAACACTCGACCTTAAAGCAGCAAAAACTAACAATATTATTCTTGCTATCTGCACATCGTCTTTACAAGAACACTCCTCTTTGTGTTGCTGGGTGGTTCTTTTATTTGGAGGGGAAGGGTTGTTTTTAAAACTCCATGATAAGAAGACCCTGAAAAAATAAATAAGCTTGCTGGGACTGGGGGAAGGGGGACTACCCTCAGTAAACCATTGTCTTTCCAAAGCTTTCCTCTATCAACAGCCTGGCTCTGGAGTCATGACTCTGGATGTTTATTATTGTATTAGCATTGTATATATTGACAGTCTGACCAGTAAAACTCAGCCAGAGTCACTCCACAAAATGCTGGTGAGAGAAAACAGCACTGAACCATCCAAAACAGTATTTTGAAGCTGTTTTTGTCTCTTGAGGAACTAAGCAAACTGCAGTGAGTTTGTTCAGATGGTCCCTTTCTTTCTTATTTTTCTCTTATTTTTTGAGACTTTCTCCTCTCCTATGTCCTTTTCTTTTTTTTTTTTAAATCATGTTGCATCTGTTGGCATCACATCGGGCCACAGAACACTCAGTCGCATTTTTCAGGAAGGAGGGAGATAATCAAGCTAAAGCCATCCCAAAGTGCCTTACATTTCTATAGTCTTGAAATGCAAACAGAAGTGAAAAAATCCTTTTCAGAGAGACAAACTGATATCGGCACTGAGTGAAGGGAACAATCTACCACCTACCCAGACCTCAGTGCTTCGGAAAATATGTTTGCAGGTTTTCTTCTTAGGCTGAGTTATCTGGATGGTGTGAGGTGGTATCGATTTCTAGATGCTCCCCAGCTGATAGCATCCATTTCCAGGTGTCCCCTGGCTGATAAGCATCCATTTCTAGGTGTCCGCTGGCTGATAGCACCTGGGTGCAGTGGGCAGGAGTGATGGGGCCATGGCTGCAGAGCCACACTGGTGCTCTCAGTGACAGAGAAAAAACCCAGCAGTGCTGGTGTATGAAATCCACCCCAGGCTCGTAGCCTCATAAGGAAAAATATGCCCCAAAAGAAGGCAGTAATTGGCAGAAAATAAGGCAGAGGGAGAACTCAGCTCGAGTCTCCGTTCTCATTATTTTTAAATTAGTGGGACTCCGTTGGCTTCACGGGAGTTATTTCTGATTGATGCTCAGATAACTGAGCTCAGAATCAAATGCAAGATGGATTGAAACCTTTCTTTGTGTACAGTTGTGTGACATCCTGTGAAAACAGCATGGAAAATGCTGTGTTTTGCTGGGCTGCCTGGCAGCACTATCCAGCACCACAGTACCCTGCCCACGAAAGAGAAGCGAAGCACCGACACATTTTGCGTCATCCCAAAGTCCCCCTGGTTAGCTGGGCATCACCATCAAGCACATAATGCCTTTCTCACAGAAGTGAGAAAAGTCCATCTGCAGAATTAACCTCTGCTCTGAGAGGTGTTCTACCCACGAGAAAAGCTGCTTGTTCAGCTGGATGCAGTTTGCTGATGAGTAGTTTGTGCTGTGCTGAAGGCCGGCATTGCTGTGGTTATTTGTACTTGTTTTAGTCTATCTGCTGTGGACAAGCTGCATTGCTGGTTCTGCAAGCCCTATTTCTCCAAAAGGCATCTTCACTCAGCAGCCAAGCTTGTTCTCTTAATTAATTACATTTAAAGTGGAAGAGGCTCAGTTTCTCCCTACAATGTTTCTTTCATTACAGCATTTACGCTGCAGAGATTCGTTGACTTCTCTCAGTCGGTGCCAGTTGAACATTACCAAACATTACTGAGGTTTTGCCATTCCTTATTTTTGTCTGTTTTTTTCTTTTTTTTTCCTAATACCTTGGTTACACTAATTGTGTTTTAATCCAAGAGAAAATGAGCAGGATCTGAAGGAGGCAGAGGAACTGAAACCTGACAGAGTCAGTGTGTCGCAGCAAGCCAGGCAGTCTCACTGTGCTCTGTGGCAGCTCCAAAATCTCACTGCTGGCAGCAAAATTTTCACAGTGTGGGCTTTGCTGGGGTTTAAATCTGCCCCTCTGCAGTTCTGAGTGTCTCAAGCTGTGCTGTCTCAGATATGCTTGGAGGTAACCAGGAACAGAATCTGATATACAAATTAAGAGTGAAATAAAAATAGAGTTACAGTAGTGGAGCTATGAATGTCATTCAAAAACCTTTAGGTATGCTATGGGTAAAATTTGTGCTGTTTTGCTTCTCTGCTCATTCAATGTCATCAGAAGAAAACAGCTAATTTGAAGGAAATAAGAAGTGATAAATGTTTTCAAAAACCAGAATACCAAATGTTATTTTATTTTGAAAGTCTGCTTTTGCTGAGTAGCTGAACATATTATAAAAGCAAATAACCATACATTTATCAATATGTATGTGCACTCTGAATAGGCATGAGTTTCCTTCTTGACCATTTGCTGTGGTTTAAGGTTCTGGCACGACAGCCTTACTCGAAATTACTTGAACTTACGGAAAATAGTTCCAAATACAGTGAGAAAAGCCATTTTTCAGTAAGGCCCGAAGCTGTTGGACCTTTCCAGGCAGAATAAGATCTTCAAAGACCCAGGAATCCATCATGAAAGTGTATTCCCAAACTTACCTTTTAAGGAAGTTTATGATGTTTCAGATAAGACTGGAAAGAATTTCCCAACTTCCCAGCATTTACCCATTTCTATAAACAAATGTAAACCCTAAACCTTTGACAAATCACTCGAAGGTTTACCCGCTGCATGTGCAATAGATCTGGATGCAGCGCCGAGGTGTTCTGCCCTGGGAGCGGTGGGAATTCAGAGGTGCCGCAGTGATTTCATGACCAAAGCCGCTCATTTCGGTGTGCTCCCTTGTGTTTCTGCCGCAGTCTCCACGCACACAGCTGTGATTCATCTGGGAATGGAGAGGGTTTGTTTGCAGCGACATTTTGGGCAGCCTCAGAGCCGCCTGCCCCGGGCCTCAGCTGCCCTGTGTGTGCGATCCAGCTGTTCTGCGTGCGCATCCTGACCCCGGGCGCTTTCCCTGCTCCACTCAGCCCTGCTTCTCCTTCCAGGCTTGTCTTTGTCCATCAAAATCAGACCTGAGAAACATCATCTGATGACGTTATCACCTGAATGGAACGAAGGGGAAAAAAGCAGGAAGTCAGAGCAAGGGTTTGGTCTGGCTGTTCCTGGCGGAGGGGCCTGGGGGCTGGAGGGTTACAGATGGCTTTGGACACCAACTCCTTGTGTCTCCAACACTGCTTTAATCCTGTGAAAAGTCCGTGCTTTGGAGCACCTACTTTGCAATAGGATCAAGGATATTGTGTAATGAGGTGTTTGGTGGCCATTTCACAAATATTACAGTGTGTTTGCTAAGAAAGGCAGATGGAGTTTCTGCTAGTAGTGTCGAATACATTGTCAGCTGGGCACTCTTCTGAGGGGGAAAATAACCAAACAAACAAACAAGCTAAAGTTTTCAGGGTTTTTTATAAATTGTGGCCCAACCCATTAACATCAGTTCAGCTGCTGGTGCTTTGATCTTCTGCAGAAGGAGCTTTAAAGCAAGTGGAAAAAGAGTGAGAAAGGAGGAGAGAAGAGACAAAAGCTGTCAACAGCCCAAATGCTCCTCATGCTTATGCACTTCCTTCAAAGTCAGCTCATCTTCCATTAAGGCTTTCCACAGATCAGTGTAAAACAATTATCTGTGAATCTTGAGCCTAACAAAAATAATCCTTTATTGTTCAGCACTTCATTGCAGGTCACCACTTCAATTCTAAACAGAATAAAAATTACTGTAGCATGTAGGGGAAAAGGAAAGCACATCCTACACCCAGTCTAGCAGGAATCACTGAAGTACACAGGTAGATCTGGGAACATATTGATCTGGTAATTGAAAATCAGAATTTTGCTGTTGTTGGATGAGATAAATTTGGCAATCATTGGTTGAAAGTCTTTGTGCTTGTCAACTTCAGAATGGGCTGAGATTCCACTGAAAATTACTTGCTGTTAAGTGAATTCGTACTAGCTGTGTCCTCCTGATTTGGAAGACAAGGCACTGGGGCAGTACAAACAAAAAGAAAGCTGCTTCCCTCATGGAAGATACTGAGTAAGTAACTAATTCACAATATAAAAATGTATTAATGAAATTTCAATAATCAATGCCTGATTCCAGAATCGGAGTTGCTGCTGGATGGTTTGAACACCTGGCAATTTGGTGGCAAATTAGTATGTGGCAAATTTTTTCCTGCTGGGGCTTTAGCAAGTCCATTGATATTGGCAAAGCCAGGCTGGCTTATGCTACATGTACATATATCTATCTATATATCTATATATCTATATATCTATTTATCTATATATCTATATATCTATTTATCTATATATCTATATATCTATAGGGGACCTCCTCAACCTGTGGGATGGGCTGTCATAAGGTTGAGTTATCAATATGTCTTTCTTGACCATGTCCAGCTCCGTTTTAAAAGCAGTTTGGTAGGTTTTTTTAACTGTTGCTTCTTTACAGCAAGCAAATTTAATGTGAAAATTGCTGGAAGATAATAAGGGTGGACCTTTACACTTCCACTGTGACAGACACTTCAGCCACAGCACAGCCACACTCTGATATTGCTTAAATGCTACCTGTTCTTTTTTTGTCCTCTGATCTCATTCTGGTCTCCCCCTGACGGTCAAATAACATCGGTCTAATTAAAATCAGGCGAATATTTTGTGTCGTGTGTAATAGGTAATATAAAGTACATATGTAGTGATTTAACTGAACATCTGAGTTTTGGATAAAGAGAAGTTTTCATCTGGCATTAGCTTCCCAGTGGGCGGAGAGCAGTGACTGTTGCCAGTCCCATCGGAGCTCTCTGATGGATGCTCATTCTATAGGAATTATTCAAGCACAGCAAATTCGAGTGGGGGTTTCTTTGGTAGCTTTCATTTGTATGGGAAAAATGATGGTCAAAGATAACAGAAGGAGATAGAGCACCAGAAAATTTTTGTGATACTTCTGTGAGAGTGTCCCAGTCTAATCTCTGTTTGGTTATGGGAGTTGGATCAGTATAAAACATTAGCAAATTCAGTCTCTGGCCTCACAAAGCCAAACACAAATATTTAACCTGGCAAAGGATTTTTCAGTAACAATCCCCCAAAAGCCTAAGAGAAAGTAGCCTTTAAAATACTTTTAAACTGATAATATGCTGATGTGCCAGGCTTCAGCCACTGCTCAGGAACAGCAGGCAGCAATCCTTTCCACCTAGGGATATCTATTCAGAAACAGAGATATGGGTGTTGTTGTCCCTTAGAGGTGTTGAGAAAGAGCCCACCTAAATTCCTACTTTTCTTCTTCAGAATCTGAGAGGTGAAAAATAATCTTCTATAGGTAATTTTCTATAGCTCTGGCTGTGTCCAGTGTACCCAAGCTTTAAAACAGTGCAGGGAGAGGAGATGGCTCATCAGTCACCAGAGGAACAGGTAAAGGGAGGGCCACTTTACTGCTGAAAGAATGGTATTAATATTTATATTCTCTCCAAGGTGTATGGCTCTGTAATTTGCAGCATAAAACTATAAATCCTTTCCTCTTTTTGCCAGATTTATATATCAATGGTGTTTTTTCCTATTCTGTCCTTAAATAGCTGGTTGCTGCTATTTCTGTTTCTCTTGGCTTATTTAGCAGAATCTAAAGAACACAATAACAGCACTCTAAAAAGTTAGAAAATATGCACACACAAACACACTGTTATGTGTATTGGCAGGTTGTAAGAAATGTGTGAATGTCGTTCTCAGAAGTCATTACCTGATATAAAGGATCTAACAGGAACTGAGAAATTTATTTAAATTCCCATCTGTATTGTGCAGGATAAAAAAGTACTGTGGGAATGAAAGAGAAAAAGAATAAGAGATCTTCATGCTTTGTGTGATAAACCAACTATTAATTCCCAGTGTTTTCCCCGGGGACCTTTTTTTCACTTTTGTTCTTCTTTTGACATCTCTCTTTGAGAGGAAGGATAAAGTGGATCACTACTCTGAATCAGTATGGAAATTTCTATGCTTATATTTCAGATGTTGCTCCTACTCTCCACCCTCCTGACTTGGATGAGAGTGGGAGAAGCTGCACAAGGAATCAGCTGTAGCCAAAGTTCCTGGAGTTTGGTTCCATTCACTGCAATTCCAAAGGCATTGAGGTTTGTATTAGGAATGAGTGCCACAGCCTGAGTAGACAAGGCAATACTGATTTTCATGAATGAGCCTCCTTCTCCACTTGCCCTGGAGCACTTGTACAGCACAGCAAAGGTGCGAACAAGTGGCAGGAACTTTGCTGTGGGCTGCATGATCCCTCCAACAGCTTCAGGCCAAACACATGCCAAAGCTGCAGAGCCTGGTTCTGTAAAAGCAAACACTTCTTTTATTAAAAAAAGAAAGTCACTGTGGATTTTTAACCCACCTTGAGTATAGTTTTGAAAATTTCATTTGATTTGAAATTTGTAAATTGCATGGGTTTGTATTTAGCCAACACTCCAGGCCTAAATTCCCAGTATACTTGAAATGGTGCTCACAAGCATGACCAGTCACTCCAGTCCAGATAAGACACACTGATTTTGTCTTATGGCCAGTCAGGAACTGCTACTTCAGCATAGCTCTCCCTATGAATTTTGAATACTATAAAAATAAAAATAATCACTGGATTAAGGGATTGAATTGCCTTGATCTACCCTCCAGGCATGACACCTGCCTCATGGAGCTGCACTCCATCCTCTGGTGGTATAATTAATTTCATGTAAAGTGGAAGGGCCTTAGTCTGATTTTCAGTGGCTCAGTGTGAAAGCACTGCTGTCAGATAAGCTTTTGGTGCTAAGCTTATGGGATTGTGGGAAAAATGTTGGGATGCACTGTTTGTGGTGCCTGGTGATGTTGGTGATGTACACGTTCAGCTGACTCCTGAATATTTGTCATCGAGTGTACCACCTCTGCTGACTGTGAGGAATCAGATTTGAAGTGCTGGGTGTTACCAAAAAGGCTGTTTCCAAAATCAGGAAAGGAGAAGAGTAAATTTGTCTAGGTGTTTCATAAGCTGTATGGGAGCTCCTCAGTTAACTGAGGAAAGGGAAAGTGGGCACAGCTGCCTTATTTTTCTAAATTAAAAATATCTTGGCTTTATTCACCCCTCTAGGAGCCAGCCCAAACCTAGGAATTGTAACAGGATGGAAACAGCTTTGCACCTTTATGAATAAAGGATTCTGAGTCCTGGTCAGACATGCTCAGGTGATGGTATGTGCCATGGCCAAATTTAAAACCAGTCCATGAAGTTGGGGGTGGACAGACATGAATCCTGCTGACACCTCCAGCCAGCTGGACCCTGGCATCCCTGGGTGTCCCAAGGCAGTAGACCAAGTTGTTCCAAGCCCTTTCCAACCTGGCCTTGAACATTTCCAGGGATGGGGCATCCACAACTTCTCTGGACAAACTTTTCTAGCATCTCACAGTAAAGAATTTCTTCCTAATATCTAATCCAAACCCACCCCCTTTCAGTTAAAAAGCCATTTTTGGGGGGCATTTTTGTCATTTTGTGGCCTTGTTACTGAGGAGAGCAGCTCAAACACTGAAAGGTGCTTGACTGCAGTTTCTGCCTCCCCTTTAAGTGCTGTCAAGGTGTTCATGGCTTCTAAGGAAGTGGTGGGTCAAATTCCTCTGTAGAAGGATCTGGCAGGGGCAGGGTTAAAAAATGAGCTCTTTCCAGGGAAATTCCCCTTGCAACAACTTGCAGGGAGCAGAGCCACCTGCAGCCCATCAGTATGGGAGGGAAGGGGTGATGAAGGCCAGTGGCTCTTCTGAGAGGTGTCAAAAACCTGCACCTCCATGGAGATTATGAAGCTGAGCCAGGAGGACCTCAGGAGGGAGATGCTTAAGCTTTGGTAAATAATGAGGCTTTATTATTGCTATTGTTATTTTAATTATTATTGTTTCTTCTTTACGTATCTTTTGCTAATTTCCACCTTAGGAATTTTCTTGAACTCCAGTGCTTTTTCTCCTTATTTCTTTTCTCTCTTCTAGGATTACTTTTGTGGGGTTTTTTTTAGTAGCAGGTTAAAATAAAAGGATTTCTACCTCTGTGACTTGGACAAGGGGATATTTGAAGGGGGGCATAACTCTGTAGTCTTTCACAGTGCCCGACTTAAGCTAAGCTTGCTTTTAATCTTAGCTACCAAGGTTGATGTGTCTTTATCAGTTCAAACAAAGGCGTTGATGAGGCACTGCGCTTAAATCTCTGGGGCAGGAGTTTACAAGCACATCAGACACTTGCCTCAAAGCCGTCACCTTGAAGGCTGTCTGAGGAATCAGGCCATGGAGGCAGCGATGTGCTGCTGTAGCAGCAGCGCTGGCTGTGTCTGATCTGCTGCTGAGGGCTGTGGTGGTTGCCAGGGCTGCTATTCCTGGGCTGGGAGAGAGCAAACCATCCGGATGCTGTTTGGGTAGACAAAATAGTACAAAAACGAAACCCAAGAAGATGTTTGGCTGCCTTTCCTATTGCAAATAGCATGGTCTGAGATAGAGGGCTTCCCTAGAGGAAGGAAATTAAGTGTTTACTGATGCTGATTAATTTCTGAAAAGATTTAAGAAATCTGTTTATACATGGGCTGGAGGTGATATCATTTTGTCTGATGTCTGGGAAGAATGAAGACTTCTTCAATTTGCTTATTCAGACGTTAAGCTCTGCGAGGTGAACAGAGAAGGCACCACATTGCCTCATCACATCAGTCAGAAAACTCACAAAGAGCATGAGGCCACGAAGTCTGGATTCAGTAAGAGCAGCTGACTTTGAAAGAGAGGAAAAACCCTGTTTGTGGCTCTCTTTTCAGGCAGGAGCCTTTGAGCAGATGTCTGTAACATGCCTGCTGATCAGAGCAAGGGAGCAGAAAGCTGTGCTGTGCCATGCCTGCCGTGCTGCTGTCTGCCTGCCTTCCTCCCGTGCCTAATCCCCAGCCTGCTGGGGAAAGGATTTTAAAGCCAATCCTTCAAGATTCACATTTGAAAGAATGCCCAGAGAAGCTGTGGCTGCCCCATCTCTGGAAGTGTCCAAGGTCAGGCTGGATGGGGCCCCGAGGAACCTGGCCTAGTGGAAGGTGTCCCTGCCCATGGCAGGGGGGTGGAATGTGATGATCTTTAAGGTCCCTTCCAACCCAAATCATTCTGTGTTTCTTGGGATTTATAAAGAGTATGAGCCGAAGAATGTGTTTTATCCAGGAAAGCGAGGGCAGACACGAGAAAGTCAGGCTTCAGTAGGTCAGGTTTAGCTCACGGTGAGGATTTGATAACCAGGTCAGAGCATGAGATAATTTCTTTCCAGAGCTGAGAGCGAATTGCTCCATGCTACAGGCACGGGGCCACGCTGAGAGTGGTAGGAGGTGATGGTCACAGTGTGAGAGAAAACCCAGGCAGGAGAAAATCCAGGAGATCCAGGGAGGAATGAGAATTTATGGATATGGTAGACTGCAAAAAGGGGTCTGATGGTGATATTTTTTAAATTGACTTCCTAGAGTAATTTAGTATTTACAGATGCTGGGGGCATTTTGATGGCTCTGGTTTGCTCAGAAGGTAGAAGTTAATGTTTCACCACTCAAAATGTCAGAAGCACCACTGAAAATGTCAGAAGCACATGAAATCCCAGCCACTAGTGATGCAATAAATTGTTGATCAATAGAAACTGGAGAAGTTTGAGAAAGTGTTTAAGAACACCAAGTACTATCAATTTTGAATGCAAATGGATGCATCAGGCTAGGCTAGGTTGGGATAAAAACTGAAAGTTCTTCTGTGTACCAAATCCCAAAGAAATTCTGATGTGGTGTACAAGATGAAACATTTTTCCCTCGTTGCTGGGCTCAGAAACTGGTTGTTATTCTGTAAAGAAGTTGACTTGATTTTCCAAATCTTACTTGTTTACTTGTAATCTGTTGGTGTTATAAAAGTTTTCTTTCTCAGCTGTAGCATGAAGGTTGGGAGGAAACACAAATTACTGTTCTGGGGTAATGATCTAAAACACACTCTCCCTCCTATGTCTGTCTGCAATAACTCCTTCATTGCATGACAGTGGAACTCTCATTCACGTGGCAGCTCTCCCCTATGAATTTCAGGTAAGCAGGAGTGTGAAGAGACCATAATAGGCTGTCGGATGTGGAAAATGCAGCGTCAGCATTTGGGAAGTTGGAGTCATAAGGATTAGATTTGGAGGGGGAAAAGGTGATCAGAGGAAGCCTAGGGCCTGAATGCTTTTGTAATGCTGGCTCGCTGTCTGCTGTACTCCTAATTAAATCCTGCTCCCTCCCAGCCTTGTGCAGATGGTGCAGAGTCACTGAAGCCAGAGGGGTTTAAGAAGCCTCTGTTCAGCACGTGACTTGTAGCACCACTCAGATTCTGCCTGAGTTAAGTTGCATGGCAATAGTCAGGATCTGGAGAATGACATATTTCAATGGTTTCATTGTTTTATAGGGTTCTCCAGTCTTGTGATGAAATTTATATTTTCTGGGGAAAAACACCTTATCCAAATTGACATCTTCCATCTCCAGTGGAGTGCAGGGATGGGAGGCAATCAGCAAAGAATGAGAAAGTTTCTCTGTTTATTTTGTTGTTGCTGTTGCAGAATCAAGACCATACTGAGCACTTTAAGCAGAAGTCCAGCACTGGATAAGAAACAACCAACAAATGGAAATCCGTGATGCCACATCACTGATTTTTTTTTAAAGTTTGCATTAATAATCATGAGATTGATATGACATTGAAACTGACAAATTATTTATATGTGGTTATGACAGTTGTAATTATTGTAAAATTAATTTAGTCTTTTATTTTACTTTTCTCCCCCATTTACTGCCTTTTCATCTATTATTTAGCTTGTTTGTTGGCGTTGATTTGTGTGTTTTTAAATCTGCTACATGTGTTTTTAATGTACTAGGAAGATAAAACATTACCTCTTGTCAATCCCGTTGGAGTTTGTGGCCAAATCTCAACCTTACAGAACATAAATGAGCCCCTGTTATTCTGAGGATATGGAATAATTTCATTCTTATCACTTTATGTCCATGTCTGAGTTAGTAGAAGGGCTTCTCCTTTTTTTCCCTTTCAACCTCCTCCTCCTGAGGGAAGGTGTGGCTGTCTGCTGGTATTTTTCATCTTTCTGGGGCCTAGGATACACTTGAGGGAATACAGAGAAAGAAAGATTGAGGGATTAAACAAAAAAATTGTCATTATGTGAATGAAGAAGCTTTCTGCTTTTCACAGAGAGCACCCTGAGGTTGGTTCCTTCAATACCACCCATTTTTTTTCTGCCTTGGAATCTGTTTATTCAGGCCATGGCTATTCTTGCTGCCAGTATGAGCTGGTCAGTACTTCCAAGGTCCCTGTGATATAAATAATATCCATGCCTGTCCCAAAGCCGTGTGGCCTTCCCTGGATGCCTGTACAATTGCAAAGGTCATTACTCTAATAATGAGCTACTCTTTCCTTACCTCATGAAAGCACATATTCACCCTGATCTTTAAATTTAAAATATTTTACCAGACAAGTCTTTCAAGGGTGATTTTTATTATTTCTTTTTTCTTGAAATAGTGTATTGGGAAAACAATGTTTTATAACCCTAGTGCATAATTTCCAAAACAGTATATTCATAGGACAAATGCCAATAAGCTAGAATGTTACACAAACAAGAATGCTATAAATTGTGTGTGGACTATTTACATAAAAACTTCAGCTTGAGAATTTACACAATAATTCATTTTTAAGCATTTTACAACATATTCAGTAGGAAAGAGGAAGGTAACAGAGTCAAACCATTTCTTTTGTAACTCAGAAGTTTAGAAAGGAAGATTTATCGGATGGTCAGTCATATTTTGCATAGTCATGAACAATAAAACCTAAAGTTGCTACAGCTGTAGTTATTTGACAGAAAAGACTGTTAGAAAAGTTCTGCTAATGCTTAATATGTTGCTCCATAGAAATTACTTTAATGTATATTACAGTTGAAACATAAACCCACCTGTGTATACAAAATGAGATTTTTTTGTTTGTCCTCTGTTGTTTTCTCTCTCCTGACACGGCAGGTAATAACAAAACAAGAATAATTGTGACTTACTTAAACTTGCTAAGTCAAAGGAGAAAAAAGAACAAAGCTTTTTATTGTGATACACTCCTTTTTGAGGAAAACTTCAAAACTTGTGATGATCTGACAAAGCACAAAACTAATTTTTTTTCAACAGAGTAGCCACTGCAACACACAAAAAAATGTGAATCTAAATGCTTCAGTCAGATATGCTGCTTGAATATTCTCTTTCAGAGGGAAATGTTTTCTTTCCATCTCTTACAATAGTATTTTTTTTCTATTCTCTCTGTTTAACTTAAAAAAAAAACCAAAACGATATTAAAAAAAAAATCAGAAACTTAACATTCTGCCGTTTCTTAGCACTCATGATGTCAAGTAGTCTGAAAATCTGCACTGATCTCAATACCTATAAGCACCTGGCATTCCTAGAGGAGTGGTATATTCTTGGACACTATTCTTATTCAACACAGTCTTCACAGATTCAACAAGAAATGCAGGAACATGTTTTTAACAGAATTCTTTACACTGAGGCCAAATCCAGCCTATATTTTAACAAAAAACATCGTGAAGCCTCCCTTCTTGTATGGAAATGGGTGGTTGGTGAATTCCCCAACTGAATTCCCCATTTCTAGCCTGGTTTTGGGTTTCCATTGTGTTCCTGGTGACCAGCTTACACATTCAATTGCATTCAATAACTTCTGGTTTTGTAAGCTGAAAAACAATGTGCTCCAGGGCAACATCCCAATTCCGTTTGTTTCTTTGGGGACAACGCGATGCTTGGGAAGAGCATTTCAAACAATTAGGGTTAAATTAATCCTGGTATTCAGAGACATTTCTTTCATTTGGCTCTTTGAAAGGAGAATACTCTTTTATCTTCTTTTGTTTCTTCTGTCATCTTTGCCAGAGTTAAAGGCAGGAATAGAGTTGCGCCACTGAATATGTGCCTGTATAATTTTGTTAAACAGGGTGGGGTTTTTGAGTCTATATATATATATATATGTAGAGACAGTGAAATTAAGAAATTGTTTTGAATATGTGGCTGAGTGAAAGTTGGGGCTTTTAAGTTTACACACATCTGATTTGGTACTGTAAGTGTTGAGGTTTATGTGTGTCAAACTGACTGGAAAACCCATGGGAGCTGGGAGCTGAGTCCTGCTGGAGTCATACATAGGAAGGAAAGGCCAGTTGAACTCAAAGACAGGCTTTTTGTAATGTTAGACAGAACTGATAGACTAGTGATCCCTCATCATATTTTTATTCCACAGTGAATCCTGGTTTTGGCCACTGTTTTGTAGCATGCCATCTTGATTTAATGTACAAAGTGTTGGATATGCCCGTAAAGTGTTTTATCTCAGTTTCAGGTTTTAAATTTTATGTCAGTAATAAGCACCTACATTTCATTACAAGTTAACTTGACTGTCTGATTATAAATCATTACAAATCTTTTTCCTTCCTTAGTCGAGGAGTAAACTTCATCTTTTTTCCATGTGGCTCAAGTGCAGTAATAGGATGAGAGAGAAAACAGTTTACTTGAGCCTTGGATATAAATACAAATTCATCCTCATCAGGATAAACTTCAGTCAGGGTTAATCCAAATTTAAATTTAAGTCTTGCTTTGGCCAGCACTTCAGTGTGCTTTTAAGTGCAGCAGTCATAAATAAAATTCCAGGAGAACAAATCACGTTGAGTGACATCTCTTAGCCTGTTCCCTGGAGTTCATCGTCCTGCCTCTGATGATGTATAACCTCCTCTAACAGACATATCAATATGTTTCTTTTAAGCTGATAAGCATGCCCAGGTACAGCTGTATTTAGTTAGGTCCCTGCTGTCGCACTGTTCTGTGCAATGTCTGAACCCCAGCGGGGATGAAACCTTACGGAGTTGGGAGCCTCAATGGAGCTCTGTCTGAAGATGTCCTTTATGAGGCGTGGGGACATCTATGTCTGATTTATCATATTGCTGGACTTTCTTTTTCTTCTCAGCTTTGACCATTATTTTCCAGTGTTTTACAGCTGTGTCAGTCAGTCTAATAAAAAATATTGCATCTTTTTGCTAGTGATTTCTCTCCTATGCCTTTAGACTGTTACAGCTGTAACAATACTGCTGGTATTAAAATATTTACATCAATCTCTTTTGTTGTTCTTGCTAGTTTTTTTCAAAAGGAATTAGAGTTTGCTGCGGTAAACACACTTTTCTTCAGGAAAGTGTAATTCTGTGGATAGGTAGTAACTTAATTGTTATTTTATGCAATTTAACACTGATTTTTTCTCTGTTTTAGGAAATACTAATGAATTTCATATTACTTTATGCAAGCAAAAGTAGGTGGTCTGTAAGAAATATTAATGAAACACCCTATAAATATTAAATTATAAACGTTAAACTCTATAAATTTAAAGCTGTAATACAAAAAACCCAAATGCTACAAAATTAAACATGGGCAGCAGATATTCTCTCTGCCCCAGATATCCTAAGCTCATCCTAAAAAGATCCAAATCAGCAACTTCACCATTGAAAGGCAGAGCTCAGGTTTTCAAAATATGCTGTGTTTAGCTCAGGGGTCACTGGAAAGGCTCCAGATGTTGGTGTGATTTGGGGTAAGAGGGAGCAGTTTAGTCACTTCTTCCTCAGCAGATCTGCTCCCTCCCTCGTCGGGGTGGCTAAACCCCAGGTTTTGTTTACCCTGACCTCATGGAGGGATGGCTCAGCATGCTGGAATGATGTTCTGGGGCTACAGTGACATGATAAAATTCAGAGGAATCCAAGCACAAGGGCTGACACCACTATGACAGACAAACCTTGGGTGGCACAAGGTTTCAGAGTACTCACAAATACATTTGGGGTTTGCCTGAATTCTCTTACGTAACACGGAAAATACCATAAACAGACTTTCTCTTTGGCTGTGGCTTCAGAGCAGTCAGATTTAAGCTTTGAGGTATTCATTGTTAAAAACTACAGCTCTCCTGCTAGGAAGATGTCTGTTCCACTCTTGGGTTGTCAGCAGAGAGCAGGTTAGATGGCAGGCTTTTTTTCTGGCACAAAAGGAGAAACAGCAAGAAACTGCAAAATGGTCGTTTTGTATCACAGTTTGGAGTGAGGAAAGAAGAAACCAGTGTGTCAGGCTATTACTTAGCTGTGGTGTGACTGATGATTGAGAGCTGTAGCTTTTTGCAAGGCTGTGAGGACTTTCATGTCTGCGCAAATAACACAGCAAAAACAAACAACTCAGTTGGCTGGAGCGATGGGATAGAGAATCTGAATAATTAGCTTGTTTAATAGAGAAAATGTTAAAGGCAATTATTATTTTCCCTTTAGGTTTTCAAGACCATGCTAATGTCTTACAAACAGTAGTCAAGGAGTAATTGTATGCAGAAGTGGTTTTTAGTCAGCCAGACTGAGCTATAATTCAGCTGAGAGGCAAACTTTGAGCTTTTGGTATTCCATATGAACTTCTCATAATGTTTTTTAGTGGCTTGCACCTATTTTATTTCAAGCTTTCTCATTTTAGTTTCTCCCTCTCCCTTCCTGGTCTACTCATCAAAACTGGTGATTTAGATATTGTATTTTTACCTGAATTTTACCAAAACTGTCCCATGGTGTGATTATCTTCTTAAAAGAAGATAGATCATTTTATGATTTGAAGTTCCTGAGCAAGCTTCTAAACACAGCACCACTGTAAATGCCTATGTCTTGCAAGACTGAAAGTATTCAGCCTTATGAATCTGTTTCATTAGCCTCATTGAGAAAAAACACTATAAAATCACTGTGGAGAGGTTCATCTCTGCATATGTTATCACAAGGATTTCCCTTTCAATGGGGAAAATATTATTAAGCTCAGACTGTTATGAACAATCTAATTTGTCTGGCATGTGATATCCATGAGGAACAGATAAAAGAGAAGATTTAATAGTTTCAGTCCTCGGCAGTATATTTTGTTCCAGTAACCACACAGAATTTAAGCTGTTTGTGTTAAACTTGAACAAAGCTAAACAGAAGAAAAGAGAGATCATGCTGATTTTCACAGCCAGTCAGAAGAATCCTTTTGGAAACTTACAAAAGGGTGAAATATTCCCTTCCCCAGAAAAAATTCTTTAGGATGAGAAAGCTCCCATTTGTGGGGTTCCTCTGAGGTTGTTCAGAACAAGAGAGTATCTCCCTTCTTGATCATTTCAGTGGCTGCCAGGTACTGAGTGTCACTACAGCAAAAATGTGGTACCTCCTGCAATCTGAGTTTCCTGCAAATTACTTTATAAATGTCTTTTTACCACCTTTTGTGTGAGCAGCAGATGAATTCCCAAGGTCAATCTTTCTGGTGCATCAGTCATTTTACATCTCTTGCCAAGTTTTTAATCAGATTGAGCACAAGTTATCTGCTAGTGAAGTGGAGAAAGTAATAATTTATGAAGGTTTTGGCACCACTAAAGCACAACTTAGGGGGTGTGTTAGGGCTTATGGACACACCTGAGTATAGAGGAAGAAAATGTGAGAGCACTAACCTGGACAGTCAGAAGAGGATTGATAAGAGCAACGAGTCCATGCTGTCTTGAAACACCTTTACCTTGATGGCTGCCTGTGGCCAGCCACACAGGAAGGAATAGTCTGAGCAGCTCTGTTTCTCACTTGCTCTGTCTGACTTCCCTGGCTCTGCTCTGTGTGTAACAAAATTCACATTAAGTGCAGAAAGGAACAGAGGAGAGGTTTTACAGTAACTCTATGACCAACCTACCATGTAAAGGGGGAATAGAGAGACGATTCACTCCCCATCTTTCCTGTGCTTCCTACTGGCAACCCACCTTGTCAGAGCTGAAAAAACCATGAACCATGGCAGAGATCCAGGTGAAGGTTTTCCAGCAAAGAAAAAGAAATTAGAGGGCAAATATAATATTCAGTTAAGTGTTGGTAGAGAAATATTTTGAGACTTTGCTAAACTTCTCCTCAGCTCCCATGCATTATTAAAGTCACTTGGAATTAATAACTTTCCAGTACTGGCTGGCAGATGAAGAACTTCCATAAAGATGAATTAACTAAGAATCAGGGGAAAAGCTCGCATCAGAACATAATGGCATTATAATTTGCACAAGAACATTTGTCAGAGAGGAAATTATTACTAAATGCTACAAAAGAGTCCTATAACAAAGGAATCTTATGGGAGGAAATGTTCGGAGTTTTTTATGGTCTGTTCTCTATTTCAGTGCCTGATGTAACAACTAGCTCTAATGTGCACAGTCAAGGTCATTCAGTGGAAGAGCCAGCAGCCATTTGTTCCAGCAGTCCCTCTATTTCTTCTCAGGTCTTACTGAATTCCTGGAAGATTTTCTCCCCATTGTTTAACAGAGGCTGTGTGAGGTCTAGGAGTCGCCTCCTATTCTTTTCTTTTTATTGCCTTCTTTATAATTTCTCAGTCTCTGTTTCTGTTACCCCGCCACAGTTCATTTTCTCCCAGAGATGTGAATTCTGTCCCAAGAGGACAAAATCTGCAGATACAGGTACAAAATTCTTGTCTTTGCTTTCACAGTTTTATGCATCTTCAAGATGTATGGTTCCTGTTTGAATTCCTCTAGCGTGCTCCAGAATCAGAGGAACTTTCTCTCGCTGGGAAATTTTCTCAAGCCAAGAAATCTGGCTAGGAATCATGATGTGTTTTGCCTCCTGCTTGTGTGTCTCCACACTTGTGAGGTCTTGCAGTGTTTTGCAAGTTGTAATCCTTGGAGCGTAGCTTGGGACTCTTCGGCATTACTTGGTTATAAAGGCTGACTCTTCAGACTGCGCTGCCTCATGTAAAACATGAATCCTTGAGCTTTATATCCATGTGTTTTATAAAAATTCCTCTCAGACATGTCACTGCCGTTCATTGGAGGCATCTGGGCACCCCACTATGTCATCTTGGAAAACTGCCACAGATCCTAAAACCAGACCACCACTTGTAAATTTTGTGTGGAGCTGGGCTCGTCCTTTGGCAGGAGGAAGGGAGCAAGAACCCAGTCTTATCCTAAGAAAAGTGGGAGTGCAGCTCTTGTCTACACATCCAGTGAGCACTTCCTATCCATGGCCATCAGGATTTTAAGTGGTTAAAAATATTTGAATCAAATAAATTAATCCAAGTTCTTTCCCAGACTGGATTGTGCTAGAGTAACTCTGTGCAGCAAAATACCTACTTGATTTTCATTTGTTGCTATGATTTTATATTGACAGCATTTTCCTGGTTATTTCTTGATTATAATATAGCTCTGTTTGATCTCAATGAAACTGTGATGTTTTCAATGTGGAGTTTGGAGTGTTAGCTAGGAAAATGATTAAAACTTTTTTGATTTATTCAGATCAGCCCTATCCTTAATCCAGAATTTAAAAACAGATAACCCTCTGTTTCATTTTCACTTTTCTTCAGAAATGGCTCTGTAACTAAGGGATCTTTCAAGACCTTGTTGTTGCAAGCAGCTACACAAGGAAAATAGGTAGTTTATAAAAAGTCTCTCTCCCATCACCAAAAATTAACGACACCAGTTCTTATTCAGGAAAGTAAGTGCCATTAAATCATGAAATTGCTTATGATAAAACCAAAGAAAGTGTGAGTGAAAATGTAAACACAATGACGACTCATTGGTGCCAAAATTAAAGCTTATGTTACACCAGCTGATAGCTAGCTGCAAGTCAGAAATACGATACATTAAAATAAACAGTTTGAGATTAATCTGCAGCTATCTGGCAGAGCATGAATTAAAGCACATTTCAAATAATGTCAACATCAGTTTAATTCTCCTTCCCTTACACCCTCTTCCATTACCCAGCCTTATACACATGTTTTTAGTTGAATCCCAAGGTCGAGGATGGACTTTTTAGCTGGTGGACCCACTTCACATGCCCAGACGTCTGGGAGCACAGTAATTGAGCAGGAAATTCCCCAGGTCACCTGGGAAAAGAGTGAGGCTCTCTGTCACTTGCTTTCGGAATAAATCACAGTGAGACCTTGGAGTAGTTTTGGCTTTATTATTTATATTTATCTCAATTTCTAGAAAGAAGTCCATCTGATGTTTGAAAGTCAAGTTCGCCTTAAGGCTCTCATTACTGAATATCACCTACAAGAAAATTTTAGGGTCTCATTGCGAAGAGCTGCATGCCAAGCAAAATTGAGTAGTGTTTGAATTTAATACTGGAGCAAGGGCAGATCATAGGGAAAATAAAAACCACTCCCCTGTAGTGCAAGATATACTTATATGGCTCTGTTCACTTGGAAATCTGTTCTCGTTGATCTTAGTCTGACTCTCCGCAGGGTTTCCTTGGTCAAGGAGGCTAAAATTGATTCAAGGCCCAAAGCTCTTCAGCTCAGTGTTGACAAAACCTAGAATCCAACGTCCTTGTGTCAACATGCTCTGACTTTCTTGGATCTTCAAACCACATTCTGCTGTATGACCAAAAATGGAAGGTGGATCACAATGAGAAACATATGGCTGGGAATGGAATTTCAGACTGGAGGAGAAGAAAGGAGGAGGAGGAGGACGGAGATTGAGAGGAAAAGAGCAGAGTAAAGCAGAAAATGAAAAGAGAAATTAAATTTAGGCTCCTCTATTAGGGAGAGGGAAAACAGCCTCCTCAACTCTTCTGGTGACCTTACATGGGAACCTCCTAGAGCTTTTTTTTAACGACTTCTCTCTCTCTTGCATTTATTTCCCTTCTCTGTTATTTCTGTAAGGTGCTAGACATTAGATTTGGGATAAGTTGGAGAGCTACAAGTTTTGAGTTATTTACCTGCTTTCCAGGGCATTCCAAAGGGGTGTGCAATATGTCTGGGCTTAGAGGCAAGAGCAGCTTTTCAAATGAAGACGTTTGGCTGTGACTCTGTAGTTCGAGGCTGTTCGCAGAAATGTCTGAAGCAAAAACTCATTCAATTAGTTCATAATTAGAGCTGACTGAAGGGCAACAACAGCTCTGCTGTGTGGCAACTTGTGAGGTCCAGCAATTTGGGTTTGCTCAAGCACGGCCTTATCTACTGGGAATTTAAAAATGTCCACTTTTCATTCTGACGTGGAGCAAAGTTTGGGGCTTTTTGTTTGCTTTTGCAAAATGCTGATATATTTTTACAGGGTGCGGGAAACGGCCTTTCAGCGATCTGTGCTTCATTCCTTACGGGAAAGGACAGTGCATGGGCTTGCCTGTACACGGATCGTGCTGCCCTTGGGGACGCTGTTGTGTCCCACCTCGCTGGTGGCTGCAGAGGGACTTGTGTCCAGGGCAGGAGGAGCTGTCTGGCTTCCATGGATACAGGTTTCAGCTGGGATTGGCACTGCTGCATCATCACCTCAGCTGGGGCAATGGTTTAAAAAATTGCTCTGTATTTTTGGTCAGATTGCCATGAAAAGCCGTGTCTTACAGCATCTCAAAGACCATAAGGTGCCTGTGTTTAGACAGATAAATTTATCCCGTGCTGCCCATTGTGTGTACAGTCATAGCTGCTGGCTATTCAGAGCTGAGAAAGATCTGCTTGTATCATATGTAGCTGTTCTTATCATGTTTTAAAATGTCTTCTTATTTTAAAAGGATCAGAGAAAATGGGACTTTCCCAGCTGGATGAAGATGTTTCTTGCTGTAGCTTTCCAAACTGTGTCATACATGGAAATAGGGAAAAACAATACCAAAAAAGATTCATACCAAATGATTCATACATGATTCACACCAAATTCCCCATTTCTAAAAATGATGATACAGTGCAGAAGATACAATTTCACTGCTTCAGAGCTAATAACACTTGATACCCAAAATCTTGTCCCTTATTTTGACAGCATTCCCTGTGGACATCATGGGAGCAATGGCTCAGAGGTAACATTTTAAAAGTAGTGTCTGCTACTGGATCTTGCTTCTAAATTCACTGTATATTAACCCTCCACTCATCTAAATTCTTAACAGAGTTCCTACTGATTACACCAAGTGCGATATATATATAATTATATTTTATATGTATTATAAATAATAAAGTACAGTTGATAATAAGTGATTCTTGATGCATCAGCATCGAGATTTAGGGGTGGAACAGAAAATCAGGTTGCTACTGGCAGGTGATTCTTTACATATTCTTGAGAGTGTAAAGAGATTTTCATATGGGTAAAGAGTGTGGTCAATCACTGATGTAAGTGTCAATCTGTGCTGAGGTTTCCAATAGGGAATCAGATTATATCTTTAATGAGTAGCCCTACTAAATGCCATAAACACGCTTCAGAGCTTGGTTTATAAAATTAATTTGATATGATACTGGCCAAGCTTGTGTGACTGCTAACTGCATTATACAAATGGATATCTTGGAGCGTTCTTAATTTGTTTGCTTTTCTAACAACAACAGCAAAAATCTGGTTTTGGACAGCCTGTTAAACACTACGCAGTGCAGACTGCTTCAAAAATAGCATAAGCTAAACACTGATGGTTTTTAATAAACCAGACTTAAACACCGAGTAAGTTTAATAAAGCGGATACTTAAGACAAGCATAATGAAAGATGAAGGTCTGTTTTCTTTTTATTTCATTTCTTAACCTCTACTCTTCAATCCTGTGTTTGGCTTGGGGTTTAAAATAAATCATTCTCTTAAATGAAGTAATAAGAGAAGTAGAGTGAAGAGCCGACCTGTGCAAAGAAATTTATTGCAGAGAAACTAGCAGGCAGGGAGAAAAAAGTTCCTATATTAACTACAAAACAGTAAGTGCTAAGACTTTAATAACTTCATTGCAATGAAAATGTTTTTTGTAGAGTCAAAACAGATTAGTTGCAAGAAAAAATATTTAGTTCTTCTACTTGAAGCCAAATGGTGAAAATTTCAGTTAATCTAAATAGATTTATGACTCTCATCATAGTCTGTTCCCTCTGATGATTTGGCACGTTTTTTGCTGTAACCAAACACCTTGAGACTGTACTCAGACTAAAGAGAAAAGTGATCATGCTTCCCTTTTATAACCTCGTGTCTCTCATCTCCCTCGGGCCCATGTGACTGCGATGCCCTCACACCTTTCTCAGAGCAGATCTGGAGGAGGTGCAGGTAAATCCCTGCCTCTTCTCAACTTCTACAAGTTGAGGGGGTATTTGACTTCGTGTTTTAGGATGCATTGCCTCTTTTTGCATTAGTAGTTTTTTCAGCTGCTCCTAATTTCTTTTGCCAGCCCTACCAGGCTTCAGTAAAGGCAGAGAATTCCCCCCAAAGCTTCTGTCAATCTATTGAAAACAGCCTTGTGCATGGAATGTTTCGAGCAGAATTGTTTCTCAACACAATTAAAAAAGAAAAAAAAAATCCAGTTTCAACATAAAGTGGAGAGGAATCAATTTCAGTTTTCATTTCGAAGAGAGATGTACATGTATGAAATCTAGTTTAAATTTATTTATATATGAACAGTGGCAGAAAGGGTTTATTAGTCATATAGCAATATGAAGATACTGTGTGTAGAGGCTTCCCTTTGGATACAAGTTATTGAAAAGGCACTGGCAAGTGGAGGAAAAGGAGTAGGTTGTTTGGTTTGTGTACTTCTGTATAGATGGGCATTCAGTAATGATTATTAATAACCTGTAACAAATTTATCAGGAGGTACCTCTACATCACAGTTGTACAAGATATAATTTGATTATATATTTGATCTAGATATATATATTATATATATTTGAGATATATATATATTTGAAATAGATATTTGATATTATATTATAGCACTGTAGTAATATATTATTTTAACAGTATCTTTTTTGTGATTATTTTATTTGCTTCTACAATTTGCCTTCTATTCAAGGAGAAAAAAGGAAGTTTTCCTAATGATGACATTTAAACTAGGGCCACTGGATTAATGGAAGGAGTTGGTCACAGTGGACAACTGTGAGCTGGTGACTGGAAAAGATGCCTGTGGGATATGTGGTTTTGCTTTATTGCAGAGAAATTTTAGAATTGGAGTTTCTTTTCCAGGCTTAAGAATGATGCGTTGCTAAAGCAGAAGGCTGTCAGTATAGGTAAGAAAGATATAACTCTTCTGAAAAAAGTGTTAGTGAGGTTAATTAGCAAAGCTACCCGGCAAGTTTGTCTAACCAACACTTTATTTAGGGATTCTATTGAACTTCTACTTAGTCTGTTTTTCAGGCAGGCATTCCAGACGAAAGCAAATCAGAAAATTCTGTTAGCTTCAGATGACATTCCCTAAATAGGTTCTTCTTTAAGTGAGTTTAAAAGTTAGATATACACTGAAAAAAATTATTTTTGCATTTTTGTTAGTAAGACAGTCCAGATGTCATGAGATTTCCACTTGTTTTTGTTTTTCTGCAAGTGGGTATAAACTTTCCTTCTTAGATAGCCTACACAAGCTTAGGATTCAATGGATGATGATCTGAGAATAAAGCTTAATCAAGATTTTGAAAAAAGTATAGTCAACAATTTGCAAAGCGTTTGCTTTTGGTTGTAGTGGTGTCAGTACTCTATTTGACTGAAAGCTGCATTCGTTTTTCTCCTGAGTGAGTGAAAAACCATTTTCCTATGCTCCTACTGTCACCAATGTGCTCCAACTCTCTCAATATTCCAAGCAGGAAAATGTGTTCTCAGAGAGGCTGCACTGTCTTTCCTGAGACATTTCGCGTGTCCACTCTGTTATTCTGAACTCATAAAAATAATTTGCAGAAACAGAAAGAGAACCTCGTTTTAAGAAGGATAAACACGCTTGTCAGGCTGATGCAGGTGGGAGGTGGGATGACTGTATGCTCAACAGGTGAGGTGGGACCATTCCCAGCTTTCTTTAGCAGCATACAGAGAAGAAAAAGAAAAAATCTTTCCTGTTTTTCCATCCCCACTGTTGATAGGTAATGCTGGGAAATTCTGGTTACAAGGCAGCAGCAATTTGGAGAGTTTTGCTTTGGTTTCTTATTGGTTTACTCTGACAACAATCTTAGTTCCTCTGGGAGTTGTCCTTGTGGGAGAGGGGGGTTTTTGGACCTGTGAAAATGTGCAAGTCCTGTATAACATCACTGTCGTGGTTCAGACACTGCTTCTGACAAGACTAACAGTGATAACACGCAGACATGAATCTCAAGTGACTGTTTATACAAGATAATCTCGTTGCAGGACATCAGAACACTTGTTACCCCCTCCCCAGCCATGCACACCTTCCCACCCTCATCCTGGTGGGGGCTCATGGATAATTTCATGTAAGCCTCACTTTCTGCTGGGTGGATCAGTTATTTTTGCCGCTTCAGCTGCAAATCCTGAATTTGTCATGTGGCACGCTAAGTAACTCCGCTCCTGACCCCAAAGTCATTAACTGTGCAGAAGACTCAGTACAGGGCTGTAGTAACTCTGAGAAACCAAATACTAACCTTTTAATTGGGTTCCAGTCTTCTCTGAGGTGGGGGGATGGGTCTCTTCCTTCAAGTAACAAGTGACAGGACAAGAGGAAACAGCCTCAAGCTGCACCAGGATGGTTGAGATTGGATATTAGGAAAAATCTCTTTGCTGAAAGCGTTGCCAAACACTGGAATAGGCTGCCCAGGGAAGGAGCTGGCGTCAGCAACCGTGGAGGTGTTTAAAAGACGTGTGGATGTGCCACATAAATTGTACATCTGCTGCACGAGGGATCCTGATCCTTCACTAGCTGGAGAGGAGGCACTTGGGTCGATCTAATTTAGGTATTTTGAATCTTTCTCTTGAGGTGTTTTTACACAGGCAAGAGTTAGAAGCTGAGTTATTTTCTTCCAGGTAATATGAGAAAAATTTGTACAATTCACGTCGGTTACCAAATGTCTTACACCTTTTGAAGGACTGCTCTGAGCTGCTCTAAGAGCTCCTGGGAAAGAAGCAGAATGTCTGTTCAGTGCAACCACACATTTCCTCGGTGGTGATGCTGGGACACTTCACTCACACAGCTGGGCTGTGGGCAGGGGGGGAGCACACAGCTGTGCTGACTCCGCACCAGCGCCGGAGCCCAGCTGTGACCGTCACACCTTGCTTGTCGTTTCCTCAATGCTCTCAGGGGGATGCTCTCACCTGGCAGAGAGGCGTTGGTGCCTTTGCCTCCCCACAGCACCTGGAAACCTCCAGAAAGTCCCAGGATTTCCCATCCATTCACGCAGGAGTGTGGCAGTATCCCATAATGGCATGGACAGTCCCCTGATGAGGAATTTATCTGCCCCACATAACGATGCTTGTTGCACAGGTGCCACGTTGGGCTCAGATTGGGAAACTTGCAGAGCTGTATCATTCCTAGGTCACACCTTTGGCTCTGTGGAAGTGCATGGCACACAGGATGCACAATTTTGGTAGCCCCTTATATTTTATACACCAGCACTGATACACTTGGCTCCCTGGTCATTCCGTTTTCTTCTCTGTTCACCTCATTTCTTTGATCCCATGGGGTTTTTCCTCTTTCTCTTTTTTTTTTTTTCCCCCCTAGGCAAGGTTTGTGGTGGGCATAATGGAATGAATTAAAAGGTGCCAAATTAAATTAGTTCACAAATTTGGAAGGAAGCCAGTCAGGAAATAGCAACTGCTTTTATAGGAAAGCGTGAGAGAGGGAGGGAGACAGGGAGGATCTGTCTGCCTGTGTGCATGTGCAAATGTAAATCATGTGCCCAAAAACCAAAGTCAAATGATTGTAAATGTTTTGGATCGATGCAGCACATTTGTCAGTGATTTCCAATACTTCTTCCTGGAAAAAAATCCCCTTGTTTGCTCATAGAAACAGCCAGATGTACAGGACTGGTCGAGAACTCATGCACTGGTATTTTGGACGTTTCAGGGTTACGTTGCTGTGCTGATCAGTGAAGGAGCCCCATCCAGACCTTATTAACTTGATGTAAGAGTGCAGCACGGTAGAAAATAAGGATGATGTGCTCACTAACTACACAGTAATGGTCTACATGGCTTTAGCCCTCCTCTGAGCTTACCTATGCAGCAGCCATGAGGAAATCTTTCCAGCCACAGCTTGCCTCTGCTTTACAAGTTGATCTCATTTCATCTGCTCATGTGACTTCCAGCAAAGTTAAATCTGCGGAGGCTTCCTCTCGCTTCATTCCGCCCTGAACTTAAAATAGTCAAAAAGCTTTTATATGGCTTGCAGCAGAAAACAGCCGTGGTGGCTTTCAACCAATTACATCATGATTATGCGGTAATCTGTGTTTTCTATGTGTTCAGAAATGTATTTTTTGCCACAAGTGCCTATTATAGTAGATTTATGGAAGAGCGCAGGGCACACTTTCTGCTTTGTAAACTGAATATTTTATTATATTAGACGCTTGCCAAAGTTCTCCTAATATATTTTGTGTCAGACTGTTGTGGGAAACAGTACAAAATGGAATACATTTCTTAGTTTCTCATGAATACTAATCTCTGAAGAGAAGTACAGACTATATTCCACCAGAGAAGTACAGACTATATTCCACCAGATTATTCTTGGTGCAGCACTAAACCAAATCTATGAGATTTCTCTATGAGATTACAACTCTTGAGAAATTTTATTGTACTCCTTTAATTCTCTGCTATCCATGGCACACAATGCATTGAAATACATTGATGAGCTATTGAAATTGTGGTTATTAAATATGTCTTTTAAGCACCTCTGCTGAAGGCCTTCAGAGTTCTTTACAACATCTACCTTGTGTGTTTGTTTATTCCTATATGTATAAAATATGGAATATATGCTGCATAATATATATTAGATATGCTATACATCTTACATCAGTGTAAAGTTAGAAACCAGGAGAAACTAAGTAAATGACTTGCCAAAGCCAGAGAACAGTTGTGTGTAAACATTAGCAATAAAAATCAGAAACTGTGACTCTTGGACCTATATTCAAAGCATTAAGCAGCAGTTTTCAATTCTACATGGGCATTGTTTTGGGGAGCAAATACATAATCAAACTGCATTGAGGAAGTCTTCTTTAGCTTCCCAAGACTGAGGTATTTTGATTGAAAGACCCATATAGCTACCAGAAATATATTTAACTCCTTGATAAACGCAAGCAAAGGAATAGGCGGGGAATCCTTTATGTCTTCGGCATTTGACTGGGCAGAGGGGAACTTGTTGCCATCAGAGGAGAGGTCAGAGCATCTTTCACAAGAGAAATACTTCTGGAGCTCAGCATGGGACCTGTCACCACTGGATTCACTTTGGATCTTGGCTTTCTGCTCCTGTTTCTCCTCATCTTCTTTCTCAGACACTTTTATTTTTATATATGAAGATTATTGATAGAATTAAATGCTTTATAATTTTCTTATCTCTAATTAAGCCCCTGGTCTGGCAATTTTTTACAATGATTGCAGGTAAAATCCTTTCAGGTATTATTCCAGAGCTCATAGCTCCTTGTGCTTAAACAGGAAAAAGCCATAAAATAGACTGTGTAAGGATATCAAATGAGGCACCTTTCATGTGTTTTCCAACTGAAGCTCTTTTTATCTACTTGGCTTTGAAACATCATTCACCTATTTCACACAGCCGAATGACCAAGTTCTGGGCACTTTGAGATACTTTTCTGGTGACAGCACCTTCCCTCACTGAGATCAAAATGATGAAATAATTGATCAGCCTTTCATGGCATCGATAAGGGGTTTGTTTAGTCACAGCAAATTAGGGTTTTGTGGACAGCACATAGTGTTTCAGGTTTCCTTTTAGTTGCAGTGCCATTCTGACTGTTCTGTTGCACTCATCCAGAGCTGTTTGACGTTTTCAGTCTGTGTCACCAATCTCTCTGCTAATGCAACCAGGAGATGTGTCAGAGCATTTTCTTTCAGTAGATTCCTTAAAGGCATCCTAGCGATGAATAAAAATGTGATAAAAATATGATGCACCATCCATGGTGCATTAAAATGGGCCCCAGAGTTTTTTGAGACTAGTACACAGTTTGCATTTCATTTAAATGAATGCTTTGCTTCATTACTTAAGTAGAAAAACTCGGGAAAACCTCATATTATAAGCTTTATTTCAAGCTTAAGTTAATTATTCACATGATTATTTTTCTTTCCTAGGTACCACCTTTCTCTTTTCCATAGGCTGACAATAAATAATGTACCTAACATGTCTGTATTTTTGGACCAAGAAAAACACACTCAACAGTGAACTTATTTTGTGTATGGTAATCAAAATTCAATAAATATAAAAAATTAATCTGTTCTTCATTTGTATGAGCACAAAAATGTATTTAAGAAAATTCAGTTTCCTTCATATTTTGCACTCTTTAAACTCCAACTTGGCCTTAGTGACTTTTTTTCCAACTTAAAACCTTGTTTGCCAAGATTCAAACTGAGTGAATTTTTATTGCACAGTTATAAACCGTTGGGGGGGGGGGAGAAATTATATAATGGAAAAAAGTTGAAATAGCCTTTGCTCTAAAAGTGCAAATAGCATAGAGCACCCATTAGAGAGCAAAGAAAAAAGGTCATTGCTAATATTTTCATCGACACACTCCTATAATGCTTTAAAATGCACCCAGGGTGCTTTTCACAGATGGAACCACTGAACATAGTTAAGGAGTAATGACCAATGGAGAGGGCAGCTAACGATGAGTTGGGGTAAAAGCTGTGGTGAAACCACCAGCCCTGAGCTTCCCTGGTCTTTAGCAGCAAGGAAACTCCAAACTTTTGGAGAAAAAGGAATATTCCAGTCCTGATACTGTTCAGGGTGTGGTGCTTTGATGGCCAGGTGAGCATCCTGCTGCTCCTGGCTGTACCAGAGGAGAAAGAGGGGGCAGAAATACCCTGAGACATGTCAGTTTTATAATAATCACTCAGGAAAGGCTGGAAAATATTCAGATTCTGTTAACAATAGTTTGGATATGCTTCCAATTTTTTTTCTTTTCGAGGCTGGCAGCTGCCAAGAACTTCGCTGGTTGTTACTCTCCATACTGGGGTGCAGCTCTCGGTGATTATTTATCCCAGCGAACCACAGCCTCCTGTATTTTTCAGCATGACCTGGATGGTCAAATCTTTGGCTGGTTCAGTGGTTTAAACTGAAATAACCATCCGGCAGCAATATAAAACCCAGTATGGTAGGAGGTGAAATGGAAGAGTAGGAAAGGATTGGTAAAAAGATATGACCCGAGAACTAAAATGTGTATCAGCAATACTGTCAGGATCAGTGTAAGAAATTCCATGGTATGTCTTGGTGCCATCTGATGGTTAAGTTTTATGAGGCTTGTCTTCATGAAGGAAAACACCCAGATTTGAGGGAAAGAACCAGGGCTCTCCTATGGTAGGAAACTATTTTCCTTTGGTGGAATGTGACTGTTGGCATTTACAAATGCATAATAATGGAGGGGAACAAATAACATTCATTATAATGCTCTTGAACCAACAATCAGAGTCTGTTTTAAAGTCAAGTGTCTTGCAGTACATGAATTAACTTGACAGAATTAGGAAAATACTATGGAAACTGGAAAATGTACTGCATAAAGCTGACTCTGTTTTGCCAATTCATACTCCAGTGCATTTGTATAATTTTTATACATAAATGAGGCATTGTGTAATCTGTGTAAATCATTTGTGAGTATTGGGAGCTGCAGTATCTAGAGCATGAAGTGTATGGAGCCAGAGAAAAAGCTCTGAAGGAACTGTAATGTTAATGTGATGACTGAGAAGTAACTGCATATCTTAACTGTCTGTGAAACAGAAAAAGGTTAACTGCTGCATGAGAAGCAGAATTGTTACAGTACAGCTTTCCCATAGCTTTTGAGGACACTGTGTGTAGATATGTACACACATATTCATGATTTAATTTAAATTTGTGCATCGATCTATGCACCAATTTGACAGCAAACAAAACTTTTGGCTTTTTTATTTTAACATTTGTTTTTCTATTATTATTTTTCTATTATTCCCCTCTATGAATGGGAGAGCAAAATGTTCTCCATTCATGTATTTTCATGTGACTTTTATTAACTTTTGGTCTTTAATTTGGTGAAATTCCATTTGTAATACTCCTTTCCCATGCATATGATTTAAATCGATTTCTTCAGGTTTTACTGGCATAAAGCTTTAAAAAGCTAATGCTTGCTCTGTTCTGAAAGGCAGTGGTCAGGACAGCGGGAGCCTTAGGTTTTAGTCTTTAAAAAAGAAATTCTGTTGAGGCCTCAGGTGCAGAGTGTGTTCAGAAAGTGAATATCCAAAGGCTCCATAGTCAACACCTGGGGGGGAAAAAATAATGAGAAACACTCTCAAGCATCAGTGCAAAATTCTTTCACTTATTCAAGGGAAATCTGATTTAAAACAGTGGAGTCTTTACCTTCCACTGTTCAGTAGTTCTGAAAAGCTCCTATTTGTTACAAATCAGATTTTTTGCTAGGACCTTCAAATACTATGAAAGTAAAAACCATAAATATAGGTGTAACAATCTTGCATGGCAACAGGATTGATCCTCAGTATACTTCAACATGAGAATATCCAGAAACATAAAAATAAGTGGATATTCAGTAAATCAAACAGGTTTTGCATGTTGTAGAAAGACTGAGACCTAAAGAGTTTTAAGGAGAGGATGAAAAGGCTGTAAAAAGAAATGGGAAGGGGTCAACAGAAGAAATAAGCAGAGATGATTGGAGGACAATTTGTAAAATTTCTGTGGAAGGCCAGAATAGAGAAGGAATAATCAGTTAATAAGTTCAATTTAACAGTTTTTAGTAAAAGGTTCAATTATGCTATTTGAGGGCTTTCAGATGGTCCCACAGGATAGCACATTTCTTCTTTTTCCTTGGATAACTGCAGTCTGCTCTTCATAAACTGCAATTCCTTGGGTCTGGCACGAGCAGTGTCCCAGATCTCCAGCACAAACCAACAGAGCAGCCGTTCTTAACATGGGTAAGTCAATAGACACACCCGACATGAATTTCCTTGAAATGAGCTGGCATGTGAGTTTTGTTCAGGCAACATTATGGTGCTTTAGTCCCTAGTATGGATCACCAAAGGGTTTCCATATTTGTCCATGGAGCATGATTCCGAGGTCATCGTTACAGTGCTCTGTCATGACTGTAGAAAGCTGCCTCCCTGTGATGAAGGTCTTGCTAGATTTTTCTAGGGTGTAGCTCTGAACGTGGCTCTCTCACTTGCTCCTTTTTCAGATCAGAAGGAACAAGGAAACTCAAGTCACTGATTTAGAGCTGTTTTCCACAGCAGACAGCTGCTGGAAGAGCAACAACCCACCCATTCCCTGACACAGGTATCAGATTAATCAAAGACTTCTGGGGACTATTTTTCCCTGACATATGGCTACAAAATCACTGCCTCCAAGAATTAGATGAGTCAAAGAATCTTTTCATGGTTAAGCTTTTTGGTTGGAAATGGGATTACCACGGGACAGAGTGGTCCTCGGGCAAGTAGGTGAAGACTTCAAAGGCAAACTTGGCATTGGAGGTTTGGCAAGTAAAACACTTGAAGCCTCTGCCAAGCATCCCATGTCCAACAGTGCCCAGCATCCTACACAGAAGGAAGCTGAGAGAAACTTTTGATACCTTAATGAGCTAAAGAGACTGTAAAAAAGCAGTGTTTAAAACATGTGCATTGTGCCAGAGACCAAAAAGAAACCACGTTTTCTCTCTGTGTGCGAAGGATAAAGAGGTAATTCATGGCAGAGAAATAAATAAAAATTACCTCAGGCTTGCAAGGCTCTTTTTTTGTTTTGTTTTAAACTTTCCAAATCTGCCTTATCAATTAATTACCATAAAGTAATGTTTATCTTTGTTGCATTTCAGTGGCAGCTCTGGCTCTTTATGATTTCTTTCCAAAGTAAATGTTCGAGCTTTTTCGGCTGAAATGACAGATTATACCGTTTCCTTTAAAAACTGAAGTAATGGAAGCCATGTAAACAGCTTTTACAGGCCCTGTAATCACCTATCTACGTTCCTATAAGTGGACTAGGGGGGAAAAAAATGAGCTGGTGATTTGGACTGCCTCTGGCATTGCAGCCAGGTGTGCGTGGGCAGGTGCCTGTGCTGCTGTCTCTGCCATCAGCAGGGAGATGCTGGCTGGTGTCCCTCTGCTCCAAGAGCCCATGGAGCATCCCCTGGATGCAGCCATCCCCTCCTGGAGTGCTGCTCACCCAACAAGTCTGGGTCTGCTTCCACCCTAAGTCAAAGTTGGTGGGAACGGTTTTTATGAACTTAGCGGCGCGGTGAGACACTTGACATGAAAATTTGCATTAACAGGCTGAAAGGCCCGTTGAGAAAACATATTATAGAATCATGGAATGATTATATAATGAATTAATAGTATAGGTGCTTATTGTTAGAAAGCCGATATATTATTATCAGGGTATATGTAAATATTGGTTATTATTAGAAAGCCCGTGTAGTACAGATTATGTTAGAAGACCCACTGAGAAAACATAAGATCATATAGAATCACTCATTACATAATGCATGAATGAATATAGAATACTTTCACTTTGCACTGAGATCTGTGAGCCTGTTATCTGTGGAATTTCCATTCCTTTTCTTTTTAACAGTGTTTTAAATATGCTTATATATTTTATTCTATTTTGTTTTCTTTTATTTTAATTTTTTTGTTTTATTTTATGTAATGTTTTATTTTTATATTATTTTAATTTTATTTTAATTTTATTTTTATTTTATATTCGTTTGTGTAGTTGATTTGCCTTGGTGGAAGTGTGTATTGAAACTTGCTGTATAAGCCATTCTCCAGTGAGAAATGCAAACAAATACTTTCTTAAAATGCATTCATGGCAACTTTTGAAGTAAAGTTGTTATTGGACTCATCGGCTTTGCCTCACCTCTCCTTCCCCCTCTCTTCCCATTAATACAGTGCTGAAGGTCTGATATGCTGAGCTTGTCATCCCCTTCAGGGGGATTAATTGTCCCCCTGCAAAGGAAGTTGAGAAAACAAATAATAATATAAATCATAACATTTTGTTGCTCTTTTGTGCATTTTGTGTTCCTTAAATTGCAAACTGTTTTCGTGTTGCTTGTGTGGGAGCTCTTTCCCCACTGCAATAATGTCTGTTCTGACTTCAGCAGCTCAGTTTAGTGGATTGCTACAGGCCTTTCCCTAATTTTCCTCCTCCATTCATCCCTAATTTCCAACTAATAGCTGTAGGAAAGAAGCTCCATTACCTTTTCTTGTTTGTTCTCTCAGTTAAAAACATCTGCTGGAATGAGTGCTGCTGCTGAGAAATGAATTGTGGGTGTTTGTCTGTGTAACCTCTCACAAATGCTTATCTCTGGCACCTACTAAGCAACACTGCCCTTTGGGGTCCAAAATTTCACTCACTGGCCTGAGACACATCATTGCCACGTTGAACGTCACTCTCTTTGCTAGGGATTCCTGACACAGCGAGCTTTGCTTGGGATTTGCCCTCAGGAGTCCCAAGGGCCATGTGGGCAACTCTTTGCATCAGGCATGTGAGCCCTGAGAGGACAAAACTCTGGTGGTCTGAGTCTGTTGAAAGAACTTAGGTCAGAGTTTCCATCTGTAAACATTCCCTTGCATGTTTATGTTTTCATACAGCTTGATTTATTGGAGGTGAAACCCACTGTATACTAACTAACTAACTGTATATTAACTCTTTTAGGGAAACTGATTAATTATTGTTGATTGTAGTATATGCTCATCAGCAATAATAACTCAGATGATCAGCTCATAGCCCCATGCTATTAAGTTCATCTGCATGATGAGCTCTTTGGTAAGATGTCTAAAAAGTGACTGTAGATTTTCCCACCTTTAAAAAAAAAAAATCATAAATATAATGTTGCTCTTTTGCAACATGTCAACATGTCTCAGGGCAGATGAAAAGTGTCCATTACATTTCTGTCTGGGTGACATCACAGACCTCTGGTGCACTCAAAGTGTGTTTGTTAGTAGATTATCAGAATGAAAAGAACTTTATATCAGGACCTGAGAGTCATTCCTGACTGTTTAGACACGCCGATCTACTTAATATATATTTCCTTACTTTATAATTCTTGGTTTTGTGGCACTGACATGCTGTGGGATCTTCTTGAAAGGCTGGATTTTTCAGCAGCAGCACTTTAGGAAAGGCAGCACATCTGCTAAAAGCACGATTCTCCTTTTCCTTTGTAAAACAAAGTTTAACAATTTTTGTGTGTGTTCTTGCGTTATCACTGCATGCTACCAAAGCAGCACAAGCAAGATGTTTCTCCTTTCTGAGGGATTTCTCTTTCCATGTCTGTGGCATGAACTGCTCATCTTTTGCAAATTATTCAATGTGTAGCAAAATAACTATTTTTTAGTCCAACTTTCCTTTTTTCTCATAAGCCAGATTCACTCCGTTCAAATCCAGAATGTCCCAACTTTATAGCTAAGCTGAAATGGGGAGCAGAGAATACCATTATTGCTGTTCAATCCTGCCCATTCAAGCTAAGCTCCAAGTACATAAATGTAATGAAGTGATAATACAGGGATGAAAAAGATTTCTTTGGGAATATCCAGCAACCCAGTGTTTACTAGTAAGAAAAAATCACCACAGAGTATTGTGGTGAAACGAAATCTAAAGCCAGTAAATATTTTTTAATTATTCTCCTATGTTGATTAAAAAATAACCATGTTTTTGTGGGTTTTTCCCCCCTTTTTCTGATGCATTTGTAGGTGGAAGTGTGTGTTGGCTATTTTGCAATGTGTGATCTGATCACAGGTACAAACAGTTTATGGCACTGCGGTCATACCTGGAAACATCCAACATCAAAAAGAGAACGGCCTCTCTGGATTTTACTGTTACACACTTCAGAAGAAATTTAGTTCCTGGACCTGAAGTAGCAAGCAGGCATGAAATGTGATATTGTTTAACGGTGAATTTGAAACCTTTCACAGGGGGAATCCAAGAGAAAAATGACCTCTGAGCAGCCAGAAATCACTGGCTGCCAACTGCTGACATCTGTACTCCTGGTGATGCTCTGGGATTCCTGACATATGAGGTTGAGCAAAGCAGA
This sequence comes from Oriolus oriolus, assembly GCA_013400235.1. Classification (NCBI taxonomy): domain Eukaryota; kingdom Metazoa; phylum Chordata; class Aves; order Passeriformes; family Corvidae; genus Oriolus; species Oriolus oriolus. Next base: position 784,695 of record VXBT01005032.1, read on the forward strand.
GTAAATTGATAAACCAAACATCATAGCTCTGGATTTCAGCTCAGTTTCTTCATATTACAAATAGTGAACGGAAAGCTTCAGCGTGGCAACTGGTTTTGAGGAGGACACATTTAGCTTTGATATTACTGCAGCCCCAGTTCAGCTCTGTGTTTGAATTGGTTAATGCCTCCAGATTCAGCCTTTTGTGCCATGTGAGGAAATGTTCCCTTGCTGACCTGATCTCGCATTCTTTCAGTGTGAGATTTTCTCAGTCTCGAAATATCCTTTAACGACCCAGAATTTTGGGGCCCAAATCAAAACTTTCAGTGCAGTCTATCCGGATCCAAATGTTACAGCTCCATTTCTTTCTGTTCATGACTTTCCTACCGATACTTAAAGAGCTACAGGGAAATCCAGTGTATAACCCTCATTTTCCACTTTCTGCTACAAAGTTTTTATCTTTCTGCGATTGTTTTTATGGTAGGACAGTTTCTGGTTTGAATTTTATCTAGCATAAAAACTGCCTAAAGGCGCAGACCTCGATACTACCCTATTATTCCTTTCAGGTTTTGGCTGGAACTGAAACATGGAGGAAAACCAATTGTCCTCCTTTTCCTGCTCTGAAAGATAAGTGTGACATGAAGCACATGCCTCTCTTAAACGCTCTCGCATGTGCCTAGAATTTTAGGTCAATAAACCCAGCTCTGGAACATGGCTGAGGCAAGCATTATGGATTAAGGATTTGTTATGAGGGCCAGATTCCAGGCAGAGGTTTCTTTGTTCCTCCAGAAGGGTTTATTCATGCGTATTACTCCTTGTTTTATGTCTCTGCTTTTCAGTGCTTGGCCACCAGACCCTAACAGGATGCAGCCGTGCTTCCCAACTGCCCTCATGCCTTCCCCACACTCTTCATCCTCACAATGCAGATGTTCAGAGGGTGTAGATATGGGTGTCCATGTCAAGACTCCCTTGGCAGACTGGAGGATGTCACCACTTCTGTGTTTCCAGGACTCTCAGCAACCCAGAATTTGCAGATTCTTTGTTTTCTGCACATACATGGACTTCAACCGGCGTCTGAGCTTTTAGAAATTGTAGAGTTGTAGCACCTGGAAGACCCACACAAATGAGCCCATGGATTCATCCAGCTGAAGAAAATTAACTTAATATCAGGCAGACAAACTTCTAACGTGGCTGTTAGATTACACCCACTTTCTGCTGCTTCGCTTTCAAGCGCCCCATTCTCTTTTCCTTCATCTGGTGTGATTTTTGCCCCTGGAAGTGAAGTGGCAATGGCTGTACAAGTCCTGTTCAGAGAGAGTCAGGAATGCTCATGTGAAAACAGTCTTAGTTTTGCCTTCCAGTGGCTCCACTCTTGGGGATTTCCTGTTACTAAATAATGCTCTTAATGATATTTAAGTCTCCCATAAAAATAATTAAATTAACTCTGTCGAAAGACTGTTTTCCTTCCTGACAGTAAGATGGGAGATTAACGATCAATTGATTGCCTGTTCCTTGCTCCCACCCCTTGAAAAAACATTAAAAATATAGATTTTAGAAGATGTGAGAGAGGTGAGAAATGAAAATTAAGGACAAACTGAGGCTTGTTCTTGCTCTGAAGAGCCTGAAGCATAGCCTGTGGCGCACCATAGGAAAAGCTGAGTGGCCAGGCTGATTGCCCTGCTCACTTCCCTGCAGTTTGACTTAGCCCCTCTTCCCCCAATATTTTTGCCTTTCCTCGCTCTTGACATCTACATCATTTTTTAACTTGTCCTCTGGTGGCATTCAGGCGAAGTTTCTCCTTAATTTCAGCCTCCTGAAATGCTGGGAGGTGGTTGAGGAGGAGTGGGCCAGACACAGAGACTTGGACAGCATTCTCCAAGCAGAGAGTTTGGAGAGCAAATAATCCTGGGTGAACCAGCCCTAGAGGGATTGAAAGGGAGAAATATCCTCACAAAAGGACAAGGAAAATTAAATAAAGGACTCTGAAATAAAATGTCTGGCTTAAGGCTTGAGTGCCAGCTTAACACCCAGGCACTGAAGTAACATTTCCAGGTACAGAGAAGATATGTGTATCCAGATAAAACCATGACTTAGTAGCCAAACATGAAATTCCAGCCTTCCAAAAGCAGACTTGACTGCTTAACAGTCCTTTAAACCTCTGCAGTCCAGATGCACTTTGGTTTTAGAAGTTCCTGTTCTGATTTCACCTTGCAAGTATTTGATCACTCTTTTCCTTTAATTATCCTGCTTGAGTCTGCAAATATTTACCTCCATATCTTCCACATTTAGTGGGCAAAAGGGACAAATAGAACTTAAAATAGGGATTGAGGCTGAGGAGGAATTTCTCTATCCCAGGTACTGTCCTAATATCTAAGTCAAACTTCTTGTCTTTCTTACTGACTCAGCCCTTTAATGAAAGGGAGGTTTTTGTTTTAACTCCGGGACTGAAGAATGTCTTTGAGTATGACTTCTAGAATAAGTAGAAGGAAATATGGTTCTGCAACTTCTGCCTGCTCTGCTTAGCTAGAACCTCTTCCTCTGTGAGGAGAACATGATTAATTGTATGGTCTTAAATGTAAAAAAAAAATTAAAGATTAGGGGTCCCTTTTTGCCTTTGTATTCTTTTGTAATATAAAGTATTATTTGGCCCCAAGGTTTCTTATATATTTACTTTGGCCCTAATGTAAAGAAGGCAAATGAAGTTAATTTCTGAGAGGAAATAATGTTATTTCTCCTTAGAAGAAAGGAAGTTACATACACTCCAAGAAGGTTTCTAGGAGCTAATTATCTCAGCAGTAATAATTGCAGTCTTAATGGCCAGGTCTTGCTTCTGGTCATTTAGGAGAAACCTTTAATAACACTGTTCTTTGAAGAATCTTCTGTATAATTTTATTATCACAGTTGGGATTGCCTGCTGGTTATTTTTAGCTGTCCTTTGAAGAACTCCTATCCGTCCTGTGCCATTTCCTAGGAATTGCCTCATATGAGTTCTGACACTAGTTTAATTAATGACTACAGATATGTAGTTTTGCCAACTGTTCAACAAAAGTATATTCTGAAAAAAAAAACCAAAATCCAGGGTTGATTCTGATTTTTCCTGTACCAACCATAAGTCCATCAAAATCAATCAGTTCATTTCACTGATAGAGTCCAGCATAAAAGGAGTAATTTATTTCTTGCTTTTAATACTTCTGATATGAGAGGTATGTTTTTGAATGAAATATAAAACGACTGATTATTGGAGTTGCTGACCAAAATGCCCGTGGATGTTCATTCTTGTAACTAACATGCAAAGTTAACATTCAAAACCTAAAACTAAATTTCATTTACCCAAATTAATACCTCTGGAATTTCTCTTTGAGTAAAGGCAGCAGCAAGGGAGAAAGTGTGGTGTATTTAATAGTCCCTCTGTTATTGCTGGCATTTTCAAATTGAAAATTCCTAGAAAGTTCATGTCCTATTCCTGGTAATGTCTGGTTTGCCCCAAGGTGTTGGCTCTTTCATTATTAACACCTAAGGTCTGATTTCTAATGGCAAGCACGAGAGAACGCAGTGTTTTATACCTAAAATATCATATATAAACTTATAACCAGCCCTTTGCTCACATCAGTTACTCTCTGAAATGGCAGTCATGGAAAAGGCACAGAAATAACTGTTGTACACCTCTGAAAACCGTACCAGCACTGAAGAAGGAAAAATTGTATTTATTCCAGGTTTTTCTGTACCAGGCCAGAACTGACTGAGCGAGCAGAAGGACTCAGTGGCATCACACTTCCCGTGTAAGTCAGCCTTGGGAATAAAACCTGGGAATGAGGCGCCTCGCTTTGCTCCGTAGCAGGCTGCTGAGCTTCAAATAAACATGGAGGGATAAAGCACATATTAATAATTCGGAAATATCTAAATATTAAGATTTCAGCTCCTTCAGTTCTTGCATTGTTTTATTTATTCTCCTCCTATATTTTGAGCTGCATACTTAAGCCATAGACTCTTTTAATGGGTCTAATGGCACATTCCTGGCTGGTACATCAGCACTGTCACACAGCCCTGTGTCCTGGCAGTCCCCTCTGGTCCCCACTGCTGATCCTACACCTCCCTCCTGGCCCTGCAGCTGGCAAGGATGAGCTCATGGGAGCAGCAGCACTCATTGTATTTTAGAAGGACTTCCAAGATCAGTCTCCTTCTCAAGTGAATATTTCCATAGCTGATGTAGGCCTGTCATGGTATTTTCTGTTTATCTACAGCTGAGAAGAGGGTGTATTAAATTACTTGGTAGCAGCTAGGGTAGACAGTTCCATTTTGTCTTTATTAAATCACACGTTGCTGAAAGTTTAAACTATTTGAGCAAAACAGTGAATCAAAGTTCAGGGCTGTTCCTCTGATTTCAGCTGAGTTATATCACTTTCACTGGAGTTGAATTATTTGTGAAAGCAAACCCTTCAAGGCTATTATTGTGGTAAAAGGAATGGAATCCTACATTATTTTATATATGATATCTGTTTTTTTCCACTTCATGTCCCATTCTTTACAAAAGTCTTCAGTTTAATTGGCTTCAAAGAAGAATTTGCCTGCATTTAAGTTATCAAAACTTTAGGCAGAGCAGATAGGAGTAAAGCCAGTTATTTATACTTTGTTTTTAGTGGACCAAAATGATGAGAATATAAAAGGCAAAAAGATTAAGCCAAACTCTCTAACATTTTAAGGTCTCAAAAACCCCCAAGATTAGGACTTTGAAAAGCATCCAAGTAATAAATCCACAGAACCAAAACACACAGTTTTAATAAGTTTATTACAAAGAAACACAGGAGCTGATGGGCACAGATGCTAAGCTAAGCTGGAGAAACTTCAGCAGCCCTTCATGTTTGTGGACTTTCAAAAATCAAGGATCAGGTGTAATAAGCTGATGATGCAGTTTGATTTTCTGATGCCAAAACTCAGTGAGGTGCTGGGGGAAGGGTAAAAAAGGGGCGGGAGGAAAATGTTCCCAGCTTCCTGCCTGGTGTCAGCAGCAAAGCCAGTGATGTCCCCCTCTTTAGATAAAGCAAACATTGAAACTATGGAACCATAAAATCGCTCTGACTTGAGTGTTGTGAAGTTGCAGAGGACTCACGCTTGATGGGCTGCTTGGGCAAGACTGTGGGGATCTTGCCCCAGAGAGGGGTCAAGGTCTGAGTGGATGCAGATGTGGGGCAGATCTTGTGTGGAAGACCCAGTGTCCATGGGGCAGGGCATGGAGAGTGCACCTCAGTGAAGTGTAACTACTGTTTTCAGACACAAATCTAGTTATAAGTGCAAGCATCCTGAGCTTTACTGACATTTTTGTCAGCAGATTCGTTCCTGAGTTTTGTTCAAAATCATAGGTGCTGGCTTTTGGGGAGGGAGATGTGACATTTATTCCCCTATAGCCTTGCAGATTTTGCTGAAAAGCAGAGGAGATGATTCTAATTCTTCTGAATACCAATAAAGCCGGTTACAGATGTTGAGTAAGCTATTCTTCTGCAAATCCACTGGAGACTTAATTTAGACTGCTGCAGTCACTAGAAAAAATAAACTCAGCTTTACTTTGAAATTTCTGGATGCATCTCAGGACTGACAGGAAGTACTGCTCCAGAAATCAGCAATTTTGACAAAGTAATGAATGGCAGACAGGAATAGTTTTGAGTGTAATGCTTACTCCCAAAGCACTCCATTTGTAGTCACTTTTCAGAGTAATGCACATTTTGTTTCTGTGTCAGGCCTGGATATGGTGGATCTTTTGTTTTCCTGTTTTCCCTCAAACCACAGGTCTGTACAATCATTTCATGTAGTGAAATAAAGGGAATCAAACTCCTCTCCATCTCTTTCTTGCAGTCTTTTGCTGTACTTCTTGCTGCCTCTAAGAATCTGGGCATGAGGCTCACAGGTAGACAAAGGAAAGGAGCTCTGTCCAATTTCCTGGGGTTGCAACCAACGAATGACAAAGGATATTTCTTTTTATTCTTCTGTGTTCTTTCATTTCTTCCTATTTCTCTGCTATTTCATCCTTTGTCATGATCGCAGTTATTTTGGGAAGTAACAGGATGGAAGAGCTTAGAAATGAGCGACCTATTCAGACCGGAGTGAGACATCGCTGAACGTGGCATCACATTTTCCTGTAAATGTATATTTAGCCCCTGTGCTTGAATATCCCACCAAAGTTATGTGGGCAGCACAAACTGACAAAGGTGTCAAATGATTGATTGGCGCAGCGGAGGAACTTCTGTTTCATCCGCGGCCTCCACCAGCTCCACATTTTCCGTGCAGCTGGGCTGCCAATTCTCACACCTAACAGGTCAGTCCTATTTTGTCTTGCTTGAGCAAAATTCCATCGGCATTTCCAAACTGATGCTCGCACCCAGGCATTTCCTAGCTTGCTGAGCAAGGCTCTGGATGGTGACGGCTCTCCAGTGTGGCATAGTCTCACTCACCAATTATTCTTGGAGGCGCTTCTCGCTGCCTTTCCAGGCAATCCCAGTGCTCCTTGCCTGCCATAGCCTTTGACTGCTGTGCCTCATCTCTGTTTAATTCCTACTGTTCTTATAGCAACAGCGATGGCAGAAACACGTAGATTCCTTCTTCTGACATGTCACCAGCTTTATTTAGACCTTCTGCATGGGCTGTTTCCAGGCATTGCTGCCAGCAGTATGTTTTGGATAATGTTTTCAAGATCAAAGTTGTTCAGTGCAAATCCTGGAGGCATGTGGTATTATCTGCACCTTATTGTTGACAGATGAAAATAGAAATTCAATTCTATGGTGAAGGTGAGAAAAATGATGGCTCCAAAGTAAGAAGAGGATGTCTGTCTGCTCTGATCTAAGTTTGAAGTAGGCCTGGTTCCTCACCCATGGTCCATGGGCACAGCACATGGTTGATGATTATTGCGTTAGGATCTTTGGGATTGGTGTTTGTGAGATTAATTTTCCATCCCAGCCGCTCAGGCACTTTGGGGATGCGCCTGTGTATCCCATCACAGCTCTCTGCTTCCAGCAGCAGCAGGGAAGGCAGGCTTCAGGATCGCTGCCTAGCCCTACATTTGACTTCTGCTCATTGATCTGGGGGGAAGAATTGGGGCTGCTCAGTCAGAGGAAGGATGCAAGGGACCAGAGTGCTTGTAATTTTGTCTGCTCCACTCAGACTGAGAAATCTGAGATACAAAACTGTAGGGTGCAAAGACTTTAAGAAGCTTGGCAAAGCCTGGAAAAGACAAAGAGGTTAATACATTCCTGTGCTAGGCTGTAGCCTTAAGTGGTTTTCAAGTATTGATGGAATCAAGGAGGGAAAACATGCTTCCAGATTTTTTTTTTAATAATAGTTGAAGAGCACAGGATAAGAATTCTGCTTCTTATCCCCATTTTTTTCTCTTTTGTTCTCTGCATTGAGAGGCAACTTTTACCTCAAATTACCAGCCCCGCACATGGTTTTTTCCAAGCATCAACTCCTATAGAGACTGTAACATCATACAGTTTATATGTGCAAAAATCATTTCTGAAATGGATTTTCCAGGTGCAAACCCAATCATCTGTTTAGCCAGGTGTGAGAATCTATCAGCTGTGCATGCAGGTGTCAGTGCTTGAAAAATGGCCCAGTGTGCTCCTCCACAAAGGGTTTGCACATGGATCTGTGTCACTTAAGTCTGTTTTTGGGCTGTGTTTTGAGGATTTAAGTAGAATTTGGATGGAGGTTTCTGTGCTGAAGGCTCTCTGCATAGGGCAAACACTTCACAGAGTGTATGCACAGATGGGCAAATTTGGCGGCCCCCGAGTGAGTCTGGGCTGGGGGCCCAAATCGATTATCTTGCCCCAGATGTGCCTCCTCCTAAAAAGTGTCTACCTCTCGTCAGGCTCATTAGAGAGGGGTGGTTTTGGCTGGTTTGCCTCTTTTTTGAGTGAAAACATAGCATTTCTCAGTGTTTTGGTGTTCCCAAACTCAAATATTTAATAACCCCTGCTATCTAATACCTGACTTGGCTTTGCATTAGAAACAATTGCTTGCAAAGTGTTTATCTGTTGAATGAAAATGATTAAAAGAAAATACAAAGTCCTTCATATACTATTTTTGGGCAACAAAATGAACTTGCTGCTATTTTAAATATTTCAGCATAATTTATATTAGCTATAATACCATCAATAAGGCTGCTTGAAAATTAGGTGTCATTCTTGGCCTGAGCCACTGGGTGTGTTGTGGGACCAAATGCCATGTGCCAGAAAAAAAATTAAAACCAAAACCATGGTCAAGTAGCTAAATTTATGGAGAGAGCAAGCAGTATGGGCCCGAACAACACAGCTATTTTGGACAAACAGCAATGCTTCCACCTGGGGAAACCTTAAAATTCTCCTCCATCTTAACAGCAGCTATGGCCTGGAGGGGAGACCAGCAACAAGCCACAGCTGTCAGTGGTGGTGATGCTGTCACCCTCCAGATGGGCAAAGCAGGGGATGCTGGAAAGCTCTGAGGAGTGAGTGGATGGGAATTAGCTGGCATTTACATCCCCAAGTGTCAAAATATGGTGATAATTTCTCCTTTGCGGGGAAACTAAACCACCCAGCTCTGTCTTTCACTGATTTCTTCAGTGTCAATCTCTCCTTTACCCAGGCAGCTCCTGACTCTACATCTTCCTGCACAAGTCAGTTTTCCTCCAGCGTGGAGGACACTAAGTACCCTGTGCCAGACAAGGGCCTTCTAAGGCATTAATGCTTCCTTATCTCTGCTGGAAATCCCTCCCCTGCTCCGTCCCAGCAGAGCGCTTTGCCTCTCTCACAGCTGCATCACACTGATGGTTTCACGATCCTCCTGCGCTCTGCTAAGACGATGCGAATACTGTGGGATTTGGCAGCGCTTCCCGGCTTCTGGGTCCAAGTGCAGGTCCTGGACACATCCCAGATCTGTGCTGGGATGGGATCTGGATGTGCACTTGAGGCCTTTCCCTCCTACCTGTCCGTTCCATAGTTTCCATGGAACTAAGTGCAGAAATACTGGCCAAAAAGGAGCCTCAGTACAGTACATTTTGGCCAGGTCTCCTGTCCAGATAATCACTGAACAGAATCTTGGAGAAGTCTGCTCCTTGTATCAGTTGTTTAGACACAGACATACAAACCATATATTTTTTTATATTTTCTCTCAGGTGATTAGAACAGACTCCACTCTTCCCAGCTGATCCCATTTGACATCTGCTTTTTTTTTGTTCACCCCTCCCGCATGACATAGAATATCTTGTCACTGCTTTTTCTACAGAGCAGCAAAATCCATATTCTGTTTCCATTTAATCTATTTATCTCCTGGGCATCTCCCACTCTGATATTTGTGACCTTCTCTTTTCTGAGCCTTCCTGAAGAACCATCTGTTAAAATTATTCTTCCTACTTTCGTGTAGCCACTTTGCTCCGCATTTTGAGTAAATCTACCAGCTCTTTCTTCACACAGTATCAAATTTCAGCTACCTCTGTTGTCTCTTATGCAATCTAGACTGACATGGTATAGCTGCCTGCCTTCCTTGTACAGCAACCTCTTCGTAATCCTCTGCAGGTGACAGACTGCTTGAAAAGATTTCTAAATTCAGTTCACTCACTGATTCCCCTCTCTTTTAAGGGCACTGACAGAAAAACTTATTGCTTTTGTATTATCTCCAAAATCAGAGGCAATGAGGGCACAGGGAAGCACAGTGCTGCTGCTAAAATGTTCTCTGCAAGAAAAGTGATCTGCTCTTTGAGCTGATCCACTCACACACTGAAGTGTCAAGTCCAAAATTAAGATATAAATCCTTTGAGAGAAAAAGAGGTGCATTGCAATATGTTTGGCTTCCAAAGGATCACTCTAACAAGCATACCTAATCACTTATAAATATCTACTGCTAATGCAGTTGTTTCCTTGCAAATTTATCCCATCAAGCCATAATTCTGGGCATTTTTTTTCTTCCTCAAATCTCAGAAACAATCTGTTTTTGTAACTTTGCAGTTATGTGTGGTTTTGCTGAGTTGGTGAACCTCTTTAACTTTTTAGTATGCACAGAAGACCCATGACACTGAGATTTATGGCACAAGCCAATAAAAAAAATACCTCTGGTGGAATGCTAAATATTCAGAGGGGTTAGAAAAATAACAGCCTCTATCTGTATGTGGCAAACCAGTATTAAAAGTTAAAATTCCCTCAAAGAAAGCTTTAATTTAAAAAGTAGTATAGCATTTTACCTTCAGAAAGAAGGAGGAATTTTTTCTCTTGTATCCTCGTATTTACAAAGACTTGTGATATACTGCAGGGGAAACTTCAGCACTCTTCAGACATGTGGAAATAAGACAGCATGTAAAACCTCATTCCAGAGCTCTGGAATCATGGCATCACCAACCCACTCAGACACTCAAGAGTAAAATAAGATCTGAGATGTGCTGTCATGACATCACGGAGTTTTTCCATTAGATTGAACCCCCCAAGACATTTTACTTCTCTAAAACTTTCTCTAGTGGCAGAGAATGTACAGATCACCAGTACCCTGCAAATAGGTCTTGTATCAAAACTCCTGTTAAAGTCAATGGGAGCCCTGTGGCCAACCTGTCCGTACAACACACTTCAGCTCTGGGGCTGGATGGCTGACTGCTTTATTTTATACTTGCAGGTCTTTTTAAGAACATTTTTTAAAACAAAGCAACAATGTTTTGCCGGGAACATAAGAACTTAGACAGACTGGGCTGTTTCTTTCTTTCTCAGTGGCCTCGCCTGGATCAAGCAGGCAACACTAGAGGGTTCTCAAGCTCACACTGCTTGGAGGACTGAATTGCCCTAAGGGACAGAAAACAGAATCCAGCTACAAAGTTTTGGGCTCCATCCCAAATACTTCATCTACTAAATGAGTCAGGAGGTTGCGACTGAGAAGAAATAAGCCCTTCAGCAGAAGTGTGTTTTGCTATCTGCCCTCTCTGGAAAGGTGCTGATGCGGAGGCAGGCTGTCGGACAGGGGAGATGCACTGATGGATATTGAACCAGGTGAGACAGGGGGAAAGGAGGGGGGAAACAGGCATTTGCAAGCTTGTTGATGAGGGCAAAAGTCATGCTTTTCTACACCTTTAGATACTGACTTCCCCTCCAGACACAGTTTCAGCAAGACATGACTTGAGGCAGTAACACTTTAGGCACAGGCTGTTGAATTTCTGTGTGACGTGGCTGAGGAGCGTGGGAGGTCTAGGAGCTGGGAGCAGAGGTCTAGGAGCCACTCAGTCACTCTGTCACTTAGGGCAAGTTACTTGACCTTTCTGCATGGGCTTGGGCCGTGTCACATGAAGAAAATGGCTCGAGACCAGCATTTCACACAATATCCGAAACCTAACCTGAAAAAAACTTCCTGCAGTTCACTGAAGAGGTCATCTGTATCATCTTGTAATGTCACCCATGTCAGCTGGGTGAAAAAACTGAAAAAATCATCAGTTCACCTTCCAAACACCATCCTGTCTGTACGCTTGTGTCAAAAATTAAATGTTTTTAACAGATAAACAGTGTTTGTGGGCATAGAGTGAGCAACTGAATTGTGACTCTGCATTTTTAATTGCTGCAAATCGTGGTTGAAATCTGTTAAATTATACCCATGTAAATCTCAAATTAGATGCTGTTTCTGAAAGCATGGGCCTCTGTAGGTTTTTCATATTAAATCAAGCATTTCTTTAAGCTGAAACAAGGCATATGATTAAGAAGCCTTCCTTTTACAGCTCACTGTCATTATTAGACTGCATCAACAAGTAGTGAACCTATTCTGAAGCAAAGTATTGGAGCATTTCAATAATTCATAGGCATAAAAATATTGCAGTTCTTTTTTCTCTTTCCTGCAAGGGTAGTAGAGAAAATCATACAGTCCTCAAAAATAATTTCTACTTGCACTGCTCTCCCTCTGCTCTGACTGAAAGGGTGGATATTTGCACACTAGAGCTTGTAGCTGAAACTGCTCACAGGAATCAAACAGAAATCATTTGAGGACACTGAGTAGGTAGAAATAACTCCTGTAACTTCATGGACATCTTTGTGAAAAAGGAGAGGATAGTAGGAGTTTTCACATCGAGTTACCAAGTGTTAATTTAGGGGGGAAAAAAGACAAATAATTAAAGAATTTCCAAAGAGAAAAGGAAAATTCATTGCATGTTAAGACTGGGGAAACAGGCTATATTTCCTGAGGTCTATGCTAGATACACTGCTCACTTTAAAAGTGATTTTCTCTTATTATTCATAGAGAAAGCACACTTGGTGATCATGTGAGGAGCCCAGTCAAATGGCTGAGTTGATTAATATATTTGCTGCAGCCCAATCCCTTAAAATCAAAACTCCTTGCACACAAATAAGTGTAAATGGCATCCTATTTCAGTGCTTGAAAAGGATTCCATGTGAATATGCTCACGTGCCAGCCTTCCACATTTAAGACTGTTTTTAAATGTGCGGCGCTTCTCCACTGGGGTTTCAACTGGAGCAGAGGATGCTAAAACACCCATGTCACTGCAGGGCAAATGAAAGTACTGCATGTATGCCTTTTAAAAACACGAGATGCTCATGCATCTTGGCTTTAAACATTTTCCATGAGCTGGAGCAGTCAGCACTTACCGTGCAGCTGAAGAGCAGAGGTACCGTATACCTTGCAGTTACATAAAGCACCGCCTGTTTTATTTTTCAGTAACGATCCCCTCGCCTCGTTTTTGGGTTCAAGCTCTTTGTAAAGATTGGAAAAATTGTGTAGGTGATGTTTTCAAATTGCTTGAAGGCTCATAAAGAATAAGTGCCTGGGGTATTTCTGCTCGCAGCATGTAGGTCACTGGAGGAGGTGTGTGTTGGGGAGTCAGTGGGTTTTCATACCTAAATATTTGCTCCCTAGGCCAAGGGGAGATCAAAAGATCACCTTGCACAGACTTGTAAAACACAGCATTATGCATCTGTCACGTATTCTGTGTCAAGGCCAAAGGCTTCAGTCAGTCTGTGTGTTAGTGTCCAAAGCCTAAAACACGACTCTGCAGGCAAAGACCCCACTGGGAGGATGACTGGATGGCTACAGGGATCCTCTGGAGGGTTTTCTTCCACCCTTGTGCTGTAGAGAAACCTTGAAAGCCAGAAACGTTTCCCCTTCTCTGGTGGGAAAGTTTCTTCTGTCCCCAAATAGGTGGGGTCCTGAAAAAGAGGCACCAAATGTTCAGTGGACCAAGGGGATTTCTCCGTGATGTCAGAGCCCCCTGTCCCTTGGGCCCAGCACCTTCTCTCCTACTGCTGTCTGCTGCTGATGCTGGGGAAGGAAGGAAAAAGCAGGTTTATTCCTCAAGCAAAAATAACGCTCAGCCTCAGTAGAGAGCTCTCATGAGCAAGATTTAATCAGAGTTGTTGCACAAATGCGTACAGAGAGGAATCATCCTTTACATTTGCGGTTTACCTTAAGCATTCCTCTTTGGGAATGCCTGTATGGGTATGCTTCCCCACCTCTCAAAGGGCATGGCTATCAGGATAGTCTAATTTTCAGCCTTGCATTCTCAATCAAGGGCTTTCAGTTATACAAAAATATATCAAATATAAAATCAACAACAACAAAAAATTGTCATCTTCCGTGGTCGAAGCTTGGAGTTCTGCTTTACAGATCGTTTTCAGGATTTTTTTCTTAAAAACCTATGGTCAGTTTTCTTTCCCAGCCTTCTGCAGTAGAAAGAATGAGAGGAATTTGACATTACTGTAATCCTTTCCTTACTCAGCAGGTAATGGAAAAAATATAAAAAAGAAAAAAAACCCTGCTTTCCAGAATACTGAATAAGACTTCTAGGAATAGATCAAACAGTAGGGTTAAACAATTTGCAGCCTTTAACTTAATCAGTTGCAATTGGATCACCATTATAATGTTCACCCAGATCTGATATCTGCAGAGTTCAAGGCCAGAACATCACAGATGACCTCTATGCTCACTTCCTTGCCTCATCATGGCCTGGTGAAAATTAAATTGACTTTTATACCAATTGAGGAACCAGCTGGGGCAGGAGTCCCATGCTATTTAGAAAAGCAAGGGTGTAGGGAATCATCTGAGGTGGCCACCTTCCCTTCCCTGGGGCCCCAGCAGTGCCCACGACACCAGCTGGAATCCCAGCCCAGGATTAGCAGCATGGCTGGAGCCTGGAGTGTGCGCTGGGACAGCAAAAGCGAAGCAGGAATAGTGTTTCTACTTTCAGCAATAAATTCAATACTTGGAAGATTCAGTGCTGTCAGCTGACAGAAAATAATAGATGCTGGAAAATACTTCTGCAGCCAGACGAAGTGTCTAAATGCATGTTTGTCTCCAAACTGGTGATGAATGTAGTTTAAACAAGGCAAACTTTGGGGACTGTAACCTTTTTTAGCTGACTGTAAAAACAGTTTGCTGGGCTTTCTAATGACTTTAATACATTTTGGCTATTAAACTTGTAGCTTGAATGAAGAGTATGAGGTTGTTTCGGGTCTACTGGGCTTACTTTCTGTTCCATGGATGTCATAAATAACAATTAAAAAAAAAAGGCTGATTTTTTTCAGCACTCATTAGAAATGGAAGTAGAATTTAATAACCACTCTAAATCATCAGGAAAAATATGGCTAATTTTCTGTTCCATGTGTTTTCTGGAAACCAGGCAAACATCACACACTGGCTGAAATTAGCTCCTTAAAAACAGAACGTGCCCGGTGACATTCACTGGGCGCAGGAGCTCAGTGGTGAAGGAACATCAAGGAAAAGCCCACTGAAAGTAGTTTGGTGTCCCAGCAGAACTGATGCCAAACAGCTGCCAGGTGAAGGATTGGCCAAGGATTACTTTTCTCTCTTGGTTATCTTGCTCCAAAAGCCCTTACCAGGTTCAAGCACTTTCCAGAGACTCAGAGAAGGATGCACAGCGGGGCAAATGATGAGGAAATAATGGGAGGAAGGCAAAACTAGAGCAAATATTGTATCTGTGGTCCTTTTGGGAGTCATATGTCAAGTCAGATACTGCACAAAAGGCTCCCACTCTTCAGCGAGTTGGTGAAGCTGCCTCCCTGCCTACCATTTCTAGACAGAGGTTTGCTTTAATTTCTCCCTGTGAGGTAGTTACTGAGGCTGCAATAACAAAAGGATTACATAGATATGGGATTGGATACTGGAAAAGGGCCTTTGTAACCAGGCAGAGGAGGAGGTACTTAATTTGTTTAAAAACAAAAGCTCCTATTTTGAGGGAATCTACATCACAATCTGTGAGAAGCCCTAATTCCCCAAATCCATCTGTGCTTCCACTGGTACAGGGAATTACTGACCCCAGCAATGCCCAGATGGCAGATAAGGATGCAGAAAAGGATTGCTTATTTTATTAACTCTAGCTACGTGGGGGAGGGGCTAAGCCATTTCAGACTGGGGACACAGCGAGTATACTATGACAATTAAATCCAATTAAAATATCTTTCACAGGAAATCATGACAGAATGGTGCTTCTAATATCTTTTTCTCATGATGTGGCAGAGGAATGCGTGTAAAGCTGGAAGAGTGAGTCCTGCCTCGCAAATGGAAGATGAATTAACAAATTTTGCAGCTGCGGTGTGGTGGGGGAGGAGAAATCTGTTTCTTTTGTGGTATTTATCTGGGAGCTGAGGATTTCCATGAAGTCTAATTCTCAGAGTCTGATTTAAATGCCTGGTCTTTCTGTGTAATTATTGGAGACACAAAGGCTTCTGCATATGTGCTTGGAGTCCTCTGAGGAGGACTTTTTGATTGAATTTGAAACATCAGTTCCCAGTGAGGGTTCGCATAAGACACGAACACCTTGAGAGTGAATATCCTGAAAGGTCTTTCAAAGTCCTCCATTCCATTTTTAGGAAAAAGAGCTGGAAGTCTTGTACACCTGAGATTAAGGGTCCCATTTACTACAACAAACACAAAGCTTTAATCCCCTGCCAGTCTTATATGGAGTAGCATATCTGCAGTTCTGTGTAATGGAACACTGTGGTACATCTAGAAATTAATCTTTCCACATGGAAGCCTGCTTTTTTATGCTTCTGACCATTTTATTTCCAGTAACTGGAAAATTGTACTAATCACTGATGTGAATTTTGCAGTTTTGCCATTGACAAGACAGATCCAAAGCCGTTTCATCAGGCTTTAATTTTTTGTAATTGTTTTGGTGGTAGAAAGGAAAACAAAATGTATTATTGCAAAAATTATTTGGGATCTTCATGAAAGGGAGTTTTGAGTAAGAGGAAGGTGCAGACACACCATGTCTTCTAAAATCACTAAAGGGACACGAAGTCTAGAAATTAAAATAAAATTTCAAAAGGGGGTAAAAAAAGGTAGAGTGCAAGATAAAATCTGTTGTAAAGCTGTACTTTCCATTTGGTAGCCTCTGAAATGGACCCATGATATTTTCACTATACAGTTTAAAATGAGCCAGGCTGCGTTAAGTTTACAACATGCATCAATGCATAAAAAGGCCCTTACAAAAACATCAGGGAGTGAATAGGGGAGTACTTGTTTACCCACCAGACCAACCCAGAGCACCACAGAGCTGTTAGCAATAAAGCGATTAAAATATCTGTCATTTTATGAGGGACAATATCAGTGATGGGGTGGATAAGCTAAATGAGACTGAATCTCATTGGTGTGGTGATTTTTTAAAAAATATTATTTTCAATCTTCATCTTACTGTGATTTCTCCTAGCATATCTGCCCTAGAACCATGTACTTTAGGCATGAGTGACACTTTGTAGAAACCAGCACCCTGTATTAAGATTGATGTTGACCAGTCAACGCAAGGCAGATTGGCCCATGTAAATCTCTTCGGTGATTACAAGTCCAGCTGATGCAGGATGGATGCCAAATGTCTATTAACACTGGGCTCTGTGAATACTTCAGCATTTGCCTGATGTTCCAACCCACCCCCCCCTCCCCCCCTCAAAAGACATATGAAGCAAACAAAACCAATGCACTTTGGCCTCCCTTTACTGTTGTGGATAATGGTTAGTTCTGCTGGAAAGGTTTTATCTTAGTTTACTCTCTTAGCAGAAAACAGATATTTCAGCTGATGCTCTTTCCTTGCTTATTGAAAACAACTGTGCCGAGTTTCAGCAGAAAGTCAGAGTTTAACTCCCTCGTGCTGTTTCACAGCCCTTTGTCTGCAGTCGTAGCTGTGTGTCCAACAGCGCTTCAGCTGGGCCTGGCAGCCCCCAGAAGTGCAGCCACGGTGGGAAGCACAGCTCTTCTGAGACCCCTGTTGAGAGGGAACAGTTTGGAAAGTTAGAGAACCATGAATTTTTTGTGTGCATTGTTTGCATAGATGGAGCACAGAGCAGAAGGAATCTGTAAGATCTCCAGGAGTGAGAAGGACATCGCAGCAGAGCTTTGGGTGGGACCTCTGGAGACTGAGAAATGCATCCAGAGTGCTGTGGGTGCAGAAATATCTCTAGGCTGGGAGGGATTCAGTGTTTCAAGGGAAAAATATTTCAATGAAAAAAAAACCAAGTAAATTTTAGGCAGCTAAAAGGTGTTTAAACTTTGCATTATTGTTTAAACTTTGCTTGTATAATGCTGTGTAATCTCTTTCATTGGTGATAACAAGAGATGTTTTAAGATCAAAGTTTTAAGTGCCATATTGCCAGGAGAACATGGCATGTAGCCATGTGACAGAAGTGTTACTGGGAACTGCAGGATGAAATAGGGAATAGGATATGGAGCCTAACAGAAAGACAAAATGATAAGTGTGTTTTATTAAATGAGCTGTGAATAATCTGCTAAGGAATATAGTGGAAGGGTAATAGGGTGCTGGCTGGTCAAAACTGGCATCAGTTTTGATCCCGAAATACTCATTAAGGCAACTTTGGGACTGCAGTCAAAAACTTTGCAGAAAAACATTAACTTTGTTGGACATAAAGGGACTTTGCATGTACTTTACTGGGCAAGTGAAACAGGAAGAAAACAAGAAATGGTGGGTCCTGGTCATCAGTGTTCAAACAGCTTGAAGAATTTGGAGCAATTCATTCTGAGAGAAACCAAACAAATAGTGAAGGTAAAATTACAAATACATGACTTGTAAACAATCCTTGGAGGAGAAGAATACACAAGGAAAATATTTGCTTGTATGAGCGTATTCGATGATTTCATATTTCATCTCCTGACCACTACTGGAAACTGAGCTGTCAGCACTGACTGTTAAACCTTGTTCCTGGGTGCTAATGAGCAGATCAGAGCCAAACATTTTATACATCGCTTTAGGAATGTGTTTTCCCACATGAATTATTTTATGTTTGTGTAAAAGGGTTCGTTTCATTAAATAAAAGTAGCAGTTTCTTCCAAAATCCCCGTGGGAGTGCAGAACAAGGCGTGATGTAGATCATCAAAGGTTTCTGAAATCAAACATCCTCCTTTGCTGTGCATACAAGAATCCTTACAACAGACACCTAGGATTTCATAAACCAGGTTAACCAGTGTATAATTTAGCAGTTAGTGGTTCTATTTCTCCCCAAAATAGGAGGAAATGCAGCTTTTTTTAGTTGGTTTTTATTATTATTGTTATTGTTATTATTAGCCTTATCCAAAAAATATGTATCATGTACACCAATGTCTAATCCATATGGGTAAGATAAACCTGTTCATCTTCTCCTTCTTTAATTGTGCATTGTTGAAGGATGGCTCAAGAAAGCTTCAACTACAGGTAAAGGTCTTTGCAAGTAGCTTATTTGCTTATTTTCCATGGTACTTAGTCATTACTGAAACCATCCATAGATTATTCAGGAATTTTTATCTCTTCTTGGGAGGGAAAGAAGGGATAAAACCATCTGTGCCTCACTGAATCCATCCTGTTCTCCTGCAGTGTGTGCAGGGAGATTGCAGGTAGAAAGGACTGTGAGGGGTATGAGGAACATGGGAACATTATAAGTGGTGCTATCACGACTCCCCAAAAGTCAAACAAAAGCGAGCGGTCTGGCTGGAACCTGCGGTCACCTACAGAGGAACAAAGACAGGCTGTAATTGCACGACTGAGCTATGCTGATAAAGCTACCTTTCAGACACAGGCCTGGGTATTTTTTTTCTCTACCACTGAAATCTCTGGAAAGCCCTAAATAATTGACTGTTCGGGAGCCAGCAGCCGAAATAGAAGTTGGGAGTGCTGTTTGCACAGGTGGCTGGCCTACCGGGAGACTAAATGCTTACCCCCTTGCCCATATCAATTATTCTGAGACTCTGTCTGTTTAATGTCTGCCAGTTTTGATAACAACAAAATCCTTTTAGAAAACTGCTGATGCAACATTTATTGTGCTATCTTTATGGGATTGAATTTTTCTTTTTTTTTTTTTTTCCCCTTTTCTTTCCTGTTTTCCTTTTTGCAACACTATAGTGAGCAAAGGTACTGAAGGAGCTGCCAGGAGAGTAAGGTAACAAGTCAATTAAACTACCACCCCAAATTTTCCAGGAGTTTTAAAGTAAACAGTCTGAGAGACCCCGTGGGGATCTAGGTTGGTTTACTTTAAAAGTGTGGGTATGGGCTTCTGTACAAACAATGAAATTCAACCATTCCTCCTTGCAGTTACCAAGGGACTTACCTGTCTCTTGGAAAAGCCTGACTAAGATGAAATTTTGCCTTCTGGTCCAGACACTGCAGCAGGTCTCGTACCACACACCAAGATCTGCTTAATATGAAGGCCGTACCTTTTATTAGCTTGTCCCTGTGCAAAGCAATAACTGGGATAAATCCTGTGAGATTCCCCCAAATAAACAGATGGTGAGATCAGAGCAGTCCTGCAAAGAAGGCAATGCCTCATCTTTCCACAGAGATCTATCCAAGCTGCAAGAGGAAAGTCCCCTTTGGAGCAGACTGAGACTTTTAGTGGCATCACAGATCTTCTGCATTGGGTGTTTCTATCCAAGCCTTGACTTGCAAAGCCAAATGTTTGTGAGAAAAGCAGATCCGCTTAAGAAAGAAAAACAAAAAGCAACAATAAATTGCTAGATCTCCTATCTAAGGAGGAAAGCAATAAAAAAAACCCAACCCAAATTATAACTTGTGACCTCAGTGCCAAAACTCCACAGACTTTTGGTCCTGATTCCTGATTGCAAAGCACTTGGGTTGCCAATTCTGTGAAATTCGGAGCAGCAATAATGAATCAAGCAAATGCCACCCACCAAGCATTTGGGCTCAGCAGCAGCTCTGTTCCTTCCTCTTGTTACCTCAGTTAACCTAGAGCCGTTCCCTACCCAAACTGTTTGTTTAACCTAAAGAATAATAATGATCCAGTGCTGCCAATTTGTCATGTGGGAAACGTTATTCAGTCCCTTTAAAAGAGCTCATGGGCCAAAGCACAGGAGAAAGTGTGAAAGCCAGCAGTGTGAAACAGGAAAGCTCCAGTAAAGGAGAAATGGTGGCTGAAAACTGCTATAAAATCCATGAACATCTCAGAGGAAAAACCCAAGCTGACATTTTAAGGTGTGTAAGTCTCAGTAGTTGTCTTAACCCTGCTCGATGAGAGAATTTTGGATAAGGAGCCGCTTGCATGGGGACATGGGCTGGTGATTAACATAATTAACACCCCCTGCCTTTGGATGCACCTCTGCCACCGGGTCGGGAGTGAGTGAGTGACCTCAGAACGAGGGGTGCCACAGGTGACAGCACTGCTTGTGGGGGTTCCTTTGTGCTGAAGCTTTCACTGCTGTCCCTGCAGCACACTGGATTCTCTTGCACATTACTCTAACCCCAAATGCCTGTTTGCTTAGCTATGCAGAGCTGGGACTACTCTGCTGTGGGATGCAGAATGTGTATGAGCAGAGGGAATAGCTGGAAAACATAGGTGAGGAGCAGAGAAGCCCTGTGTAGTGAAAAAAACCCACTTAAAAATAGTTTGAGGATGGATGCTTCCCTCATGCAATGAAGCTGAAGCAGTGATACTGGAAGTCTTTGAGGCTGGTGGTACGTAACCAGCATACAGAGATAACCAGAAATGCAGAGAATAACTATTAATTAACTCAAAACCATACTACCCAAACACAGACAAAGTGAAAAAAATCTGGGGACTATGCTAATCCAGTTAATGTATTGATGGATTTTCTTCTCCATTAACAGGAAACTTGGAAGAGACAAAGTAGACACTCTACAAATGCATAGCACTTAGGAGTTCACAGTAATTTCATGCCCAGTTATTATTTCTTGATTTCTCAGATTCAATGTTAATGAGAATGTGATGAGATATAGATTACTAAGAAGATCATCAAATTCAGTCACATACTAATGGTTAAAGGGGGAAATGTTGCTTCCACTGATGCTAATTCTGCATCCTGCCTGAGTATGTGGTCCTGCTTTTAGACAGAAAGTATAAGGGAGCTCAAATGGTAATGTTCCCACTGTAATATTCTGTTTTGAAGCCAAGACCCTCTAGACAAGGACCCATCCTTGACAGGCTGTCATCAGGCTCCTGCAAGGTAGGGCTGAGAGCCCACCTACCAGTGACTAATCTTTTCCTTTTTGGACAGGGCTGAGTGTGTGGTTTCCAGGTCAGACAAAGGGTATCCTCCAAGGAGAAAGATCCGACTTATGGATTTCCTGTACTTTCCTGTTGTCTAGCAGTGTCTGAGAGCTAATGTCAGTACTGTGCCTAGCTATCATCAATCCGCAAATTGCATTTTTTTAAAGGCCAAAACGTCCTCTCAGAGAGCCTTGCTTGGTTCAAATTTCTGAAGCAAACATTCTCACTAGTCCGTGATTGTCTGGGTAGCGATGACTTTTCTCTGTGCAGATCACATTTTAAAGTTCACCCTGTAATCAAATGAAATGAAAATAATGTCTTCCAGTGTTTCTATGGGATAGTGGGTTTTATGCGACTCGGTGGCATCTGGTAATTTCTTATCATTATTGTCCAATTGCTTTGTAAAAGAAAAGCGCGTTCAGCAAGTCAGCAAAGTGGCAGAGAGCTGAAAGAGGAGCACCCATTTTCCTTTCAAAGTCCCCTCTCTTGGAATGTCCTGGGCTAAGCTGGCATTATCAATGCACAGCTACACATCCTGGAAGTGTTCAAGGCCAGGTTGGATGGAGCTCTGAGCAACCTGGTCTAGTGGAAGGTTTCCCTACCCATGGCAGGGGGTTGGAACCAGGTGATCTTTAAGGTCCCTTTCAACCCAGTGCGTTCTGTGATTCTGTGATGATCTGAGATATTTTATAGAGAAAATTGGCTTCTCAGTCTTGGAGGCCTGAGACAGAGAGCCAAAAGGAGAATCTCAGTTCCGGTTATGCTTGTGTACACAGATGCTTAAATGCAAACTGGGAGAAACATGCATGGCCACAGGCAATCTAAGAATACTGTGAAATAACAATTAATTTACTAAATTTCTTGATGTTCAAACTGGATATATAAACAAACATTGTCAGTGCCTGTTGTGTGCTTGATGTAAGCGATTCTGGAGAATGAAACAGAAAAAGAGCAGAATCCTCCTTGTGAGTCTATCTTTAAGTTTATAAACATGCACATACAGTACAAAATATTGGGGAAAAAAATTCACTGCATGTTGATGTGTTATACACAGAACATCAGGGTTTAAAACACATGTAGTTGGGTAACGATGTCAGGGTGACAAATTGCCGGGTCACTGGATAAACTGAGCCCTCCTCCATTAAAGGGCACCCCACTTTTGACCTCTTCACCTACAAAATATTTTTGCACCAGGATACTTGCAGGGCACTCAGAGCCTCTGTCTAGCAACAGCTGCCTTGGAAAAATAACCAAAACATATGCACTGCCCCCTACCACACAAGGTATTTATTTAAGATAAATGTATTGCTCCAGATTGGAGTCTGCTGCAAGAGTTGGCGCTGGGTTTATTACAGGTTTCGGATCCAACAAGCCATTGCTTTCAGTGCTAGGAATGTGTTACATCCTGACCTGGTTCTCATCCACATAGTTTGGGTCTTTCCATGATCGTCCTTTGCAATCTCAATCATTGTTCTAATGGTCCGTGCAGTGGTGCTCCTAATTACTAAGTACTGCTTGGAAAGGAGGCTTGTTCATGTCAGCTCTGCGTGTTTTTCTGAAGTCTGTTCATATGGTTTTGTGGTGCAGGACTTCACAAAAGAAGGATGGAGAGCAGGAGCCTATAAAATGTATTTTGAGTACTCTAAGGAACATCCAAAATAAGGGTTCTATAAAATAAGTGCCATATACAGAAGGCAGAGTGATCTCATTTGCTTTTCAGTTTTACTGGCAGTTGTTTTAGCCAGTTTGTATGAACTCCTTGTGGACGTCTACTCCTCAGAGTAATGCCGCAGATTCTACCAAAAAGTATTTTTAAGCTGTTCTTCCATTCCATGGTGCATAATGTGCCCATTCCGAGGTTATTTTGAGACAACAGAAACTCTTGCTGGAAAGCTTTTCAAAAATCTGGCTATTCAGAAGTATGGGGTTCAGGTGAAGATCACAGTAAATCCTCTTTTTTGCCCATGAGATTCAAAGAATCACAAAATTCACTGCAAGGAATACAAAACCTTGAGCAGTTTTCTTTTCACCACTCATATCCTTATACTCTCCTCCATTATTTCCTGTTGTCAGAGTTATGCATCTCCAATGCTGTAATAATTAACTGTTCTAAAGGCAGGGATGGACGGATGGATTGATGGATGGATGGATTGATGGATGGGTGGATGGATGGATGGATGGATGGATGGATGGATGGATGGATGGATGGAAGGAAGGAAGAAGTTGTGTTTGTTCTTCCTGAAGCTGTCTGGTGGTCAGTCTCCTAATTGTTTCTTAATTAGAATTGATGAGTTGTAGAAGTTG
Source organism: Oriolus oriolus (assembly GCA_013400235.1). Taxonomy (NCBI): domain Eukaryota; kingdom Metazoa; phylum Chordata; class Aves; order Passeriformes; family Corvidae; genus Oriolus; species Oriolus oriolus. The sequence goes on from VXBT01005032.1 coordinate 808,430, forward strand.
AATTTTCACCTTTGAAAGGACCATCAGGAAACTGTCTGTACCGTTAGTGTAGCAAAGATAAGCATTCATCATGTAGTTTTCTGTCTTTTTTTAAAATACCAACAGATATATGAGTATTTCTTCCAGTTTGAGGTTGCGTATCAAGCTTCCTCTAAACAGGGTGTAACTGGGACCTGATCTCCCACGGATTAAAGTACAACACATTTACTTTCAGATTTTAAATCTCAGTATCAAAGACGGTTTTTACTTGCAACATGCTTTAACGTAAGAGGTGTCAGATTGGACTGGACAAGCAGTGATCCATCCACCTTTCCACATTTTTCAGTGGCAAGATGTGAGCTCCTTTCATGCCCCCTCACACAGCTTGTTGTCAGCTCTTTACAAGCCTGTCACAAAGGTGAAGGTTTGATTTTTGTAAGTCACAGAAATACCTTTCTTAAAAATGAAATTTCCCAACATGGCCTGCATAGAAGGAGCAGTTGCAGATATCAGTAAGGAAATGTAAGTGAAATTTATGACACCTGCGACTAAAATCCAAGGCCAGTCATGCTACTTCTGAAAATAAGAATGATGTGACATTTTACAATTTAGGCATTTATTTCACACTGTGTCTGTTAGGTGAAATTACCTGGGGCAGGCAGGAGGATCTCAAAAACCTTTCTTACAACCTGAACCTCCACTCTTCTGCTACTAAACTAGATGCAGAGGCATTTTCTCTTACTGGTGTGCACATTTAGCATAGCCAACACCCTTCCTGCTGGGCCTTAGCCCCCACAAAAGCTTCATGGGGTAGGTATTGGAGCAACACTTCTTTGAAGATCTCTTCTTGTACAGCACGTTGACTCTGCCTGTCTGAGGTTACTTGCAGCACCAGGAACGTGATTAAGGACTGATATTCAAGACAAGACATGCCATGGCAGTTGTGAAGAGTTATCTTTCATCCTGACAGAAATACATGAACAGTGAGTGTCACTTTCCTTCAGCATCCATTATGTGCTCAGTTAACGTTGTTTTCACAGGCGTGGAGAAAATTAATCAGCCGCCTACTCATTTATGCATCCTCTAATTGCACACGCAGCTGAAGTAGCTGTCACCCAATTTGCCAGAACGGGATTCCTGGAGCATTTTGAGAAGCCTTTCTAACGAGCAGTTCTGATGCTGATCACATAACGAGCATGAAGACAGAAGTGTGACCGTGACACTTGTGCAAACACATTTGGCTCGGCTCCTTTTTAATTAGCGCCTGGAAGCGGGGCTTGCCAAATTCTGGGGGCTGCCTGTGAAGAGGCAGTTTGATTAAGGTCAGCATCCAGTCGTGTGTGCTGCTGAGCACTCGCTGCTGCTTGATCCCTACTGAAAGCTTGCAAGTCTGCAAGTTTTCCCCGTCCACATCTAGTTGAACAAAAGGGCCTTGTCAGGCAGCTGAGGAAAATGAAAGCAGTGTGAGGGAGGCAAAGAGTTTCTCATCTCTGCCATCCTTCCACGAAACTGGTACCTTTTAACTCGCTGAGAGTCACAGCCTTTCTTCCCCGATGTTATGTCAGCTAGAGCTCTTCTGATATTTCAGCTAATAAAAATGATTTAGTGCTGTTTCCTCATACATTATCAGAACTGAGAATGTCAGCCATATGCTGTGTGGAACTTGCTTTCTACTGTACACAAAGCACAGAAAACAACTGAAATAGTACATGGCATTAAGCCTATAGGGTAAGCTCCTTTCGATATACACATGTGCTATTTATAACTTCTAAATTTATTTTCTGGCAGAAAGTTTAAGGAAAGCATGCACAACATCCCCAAATTGCTTACACTACAACACTGTTTTTAGAAAAGAGTCTGAGGAGGAAAGAGGGGTTGATCTTCAGCTTTTATCCTTTAAGGATGTCAGAGCCAGTTGAAGAATAAGGAGTGAAATGAAAAGACATCGAATGAGATGTTTTCTGAAGCCTCACTTTTTACAGTTCTTTTGACATGTCTTCTTGAGAGACTTTGAGGGACTTCAGAGCTGTCACATGATTTGTGGACGCCAAAAACATCAGAAAGCCTTGGGAATAGAATCTTGGAACCAATGTTTTTATTTCTCCAGTGTGGTATGGTCAGTGCAGAATAATTAATGTTTGTGAGATTCCTGAAGAACAAGGTACACATTATTGGCCATATTTACAGAGTAGGGTTCTTTTACTCTGCTTCACAGAGAATTATATGAGTAACTCACCAAGTTTAAGTGATAAAGCAAACTAGACTGCTGGGAAACACAGTGTAGCCAGGCTGTTGATACAAGAAATTGGTGAAGAACACTATGTAAAATAAAATTTTGTGCTAAACTCTAGGAAATTGTACAAGAATTTAAGTCTGGAAACATCTGAATATGTCTTCATGTATTGTTTTACTTGCAGGCCTGGGGGCTCGAATACCAAACATAATGGGAAAAGCTCTGAAGTATCTGTAACTAAAAGCTTTCAAAAAGTGCATTGGAAATCAAACTAAATAAAATAGCTTCACAGAAACAAGAGTTGGCAGCGTCTAAGAGGCCAAATATTTCTTAGGAGATATTTTGTAAGAAACTGGAATAGTTGGTCAGATAAAGAAGTTCAGGGGGAATAGAAATGCACCCTTAAAGAGAAATTGCAAAAGTATGGAGAATTTGAGGAATGGCCTGTAAGGTAGAAAAAATTGGTGGAGATGGTGGGTGATACTTAGTTTTCAAAACCAAACAGATGGGAGGAAGCAGTAAGCAACTGGGAATGGTGTGGAAAGAAAAGGAAGAACTATTGAGTCAGTGCTCACAAACCACTGGAGCCAGAACTCACTGCCTGGCAGGTTCCAGCTCTAATTTTCAGCTTGTTGGTCCTTTCTTTTCTGCAATGTTTCTATTATTGTGATTTACAAATGGAAACCAGCCAGACCCAAGGTGTTCTGAACAAAGGTTTCATAATCTTGGCACTTTGTTACTTTGACAGAGGGAGGGACTAGTAGAAAAGACTCTTTTAGAAAGTGAGGTGTATTTTGAATTCCATTTTACAGCCTGTCTTCCTTCGCTGTTTAGCCAAGGAAAAGGCTCTTTCTCGACCAAGTAATGTTTCACAAAGAAAGTTATAAAACAGCTGAGAGCTGCTTTCACGGGTCTGTGCTTTATCCATCTCCTCACAGCATTGCTGGTGTGGAATACACAAAGCTCTGGCACCTCATGGAGATCACAGTGGACAGTAGTGCAGGAAGTGGCAAACAAAGGGGAAATGGAGCCTTGAAAGCCATGCAAGTTTGGCATCATTTTGAAAGCCTTGGTGTTGGGCAGCCACACTATCTTGCCTTCTTAAGTTTACCAAGAATTTATGACAGAAAAAGAAACAAACTACTGTAGGAGACACTTTGTCTGAAAGACTCCATCCTTTTATGAAAAACATTTTTGTATGAGCATATTCTATTAAACTGCACATAATCTGACCACTGTGATCTTAAAGTAAAACATTTTCCCCTTTCTCCCCCTTATAAATATATTTTGACCTTTATTTTTTTGCCTCTCTTTAAGGGACAAATGAGTTCATGAACTTTATCGATAAATATCATTGCTCCTATCTGGACTTTTGTTTTCCTTTCAAGAGTTTTGCTGAGACATCTGCAGTTAAATCTTCATGATTTCGGACATGTACTATTCGAACTATTCCCTTTTCCTAGCTCCTAATATGGCAAAGCCATTCCTACTCGGTCATGCTCATAAACATTTGCATAAAGTGAGTTGTGTACTTGAATTGGGGCCTCTGACATATCCTGTTTGATATAGTAGACCTCATAAAAACAAAGACAAGACAGATGCAATTTGTGCCTGTCTGGAAGTGAAGTGCTTCTCTGCTTCACTCACATAAGCATCACAGTCTGGCAGAGAGCAGAACATCTGGGTACTTCCTGCTTTTCAACCAGCCCTGACAGAAGAGGAATTCTTTTATAATGCAGTTAAGTAGTAAGTGTGTGAAAACCGTATCTGTAAAATATAAGTAGTTTCTGAACAGTCCAAAGCATTTCTGGCTTTGGTTGTTGATATGAAATGCTAAATGCAGATTCTGAAAGTTCTCTGTTTGTAGTGCAAACTCTGCGAAAGTTAAAAATGTGAAGAGTGACCTGAGATAACTTTAATTATTATTTTTTTTATTATTAACAAGCAAGACAGAAATGCCTGCAAAAGGGAAAGGACATACAAAATTGTGTTGTTTTTTCCTAGCACATGGGTGCAGAAGCACTTAAACCAGGTCAATGTATTTTTCCATTAAATTCTCAGTTAAAGTGTAAACACTTTTTAGGGTAACAACTACTGTTCATGACTCTGGTTTCTCTAGTGAGTGCCCTATGAGGCTATATAAAGTCTTACTCTCTTTTCTGGGTAAAAACCTATCTTTTTTATGATGAAAAACTGTTCAATAGTAAGGTGAAGAAAGCCCAGCAGCCAATTTCTTGGTATTAGTGAAAACATCTGTAGGTCTTAACTGATCTTGGACAGCATCAGCCAGCAGCCTTTGCCTTGAAACTTGCCCACCTTCATCCAGAACTATCTTCTTATCAACTGCTGAAGAGGGTGGATGGTCAAATAGGTTGGGAATCTCTGATAGAAATTGATTTAATACATTGAACACCTCCCTGCAGTGCAGTCCAGCCCAGATACCAGTGCTGGAGGAAGCTGCTCAGATGTGTCCTTACTCATCAGCCCCTTTTTGGCCAGCCCTGAGGGCTGGTTCCTGTGCATGCCCTGGGAAGTACCACACTCTCCATCTCCTCATCGCTGAGTCACCACTGCCAAAGTTCAGGTTAACCCTTTTCAGGGAATATGGGCCTAAACATAGGGAAAAGGCAAATTCTGCCATTCTGCCTTCATGTAAACTCTGTGCTGGGGCAGAGAATTGAGCCTGGATCTCTGAAAACATCTTATATTGCTGGACCATCCTGCCTTTACACACATGGAGGATCTTATACAAGAAAATTTATGGTTTATACACAAAACAAACAAAAAAATCTCAAATTGTATTTCTTGTATGATGTGAAGCAATACTCACAAGGAAACACTGCACTCCCATCATTAAGGATTAACTATGTAAATATGACCTAGCACAAAGATTCAGTGAAGACAGTAGTTCTCTATGGAGAACTGAATCATTTAGGTCAGGAGATTTTTCTTTTTTCACTATTATTTTTTAAAGAAGAAAAACAATCGCAAGGTGGCCAGCCAGAAAGCCTAGGGGAACCATTCATGCTCAAGGTGTTAGTACTAAAAGGCACAATAGGAAGCAGATGTGCAGAAAAACAAAATAAAACTGCAGGCAGGAAGGACTACCTCGGGCTACGACTGTTCCTACTGTTACAAGTTAATGAGAACTCCACAAGGAATTACTGATTTAATTACAGCTCACGGGCAACGTGCTAGCTTATCTTCTTTGAATGATGCGTTAGAAGTGTGCGTAGCAAATGTAGGCTTTCGCGTGGTCCAACATCCAGCAAGGAGGAGGAGACCTTTGATATTAAAAATATTGGGTGTGCAGGGGGCAGGCATGGTGCCAGCTGTCCAGAGAAGAGCAAAACGCCGTGTGGAAACATCTCCCATGACACCAGGTGGGAGCTGGATCTGGCTCAGAGGCTTGCCTTGTGCTGTAAGGTCAAGTGCTTGGGCTGAACTAGTTAATTTCTCTGTCATATTAAAGCAGATATGGCAGGTTTTATAGAGAGATACACTGAAATTATTATCAGTCCTGAAAAAATGACTTTGAGTGAAATTTCAGCTCATTCCCAAGGTTATATGAATCAGCAATTGTTCCTGAAATAGGACTAAATCCATGATTTTTAGGCTGAAGAATGAAGGCTAAACCCAGGTTTTCAAGCTATTTTAGAGGGCATTTCCCTATTCAGATAACATTAAAAAAAATTAAATTTTTTGTTTGCAAGGGTATTATAGGAAATGTAACCCAGAGATTTTCCATAGTTTGTGCTACTCTCACTGACCTGGTCCAAAAAAGGAGATAGTAGAAGAGTCAAAAAAAAAAAAAA
>VXBT01005032.1:814515-1067552 GCA_013400235.1 Oriolus oriolus
AAGTCTGGTGATATTAAATGGTCTCCTAAATGCAAAAGATGCTGTTAGGAACATTAAAGGAAATTTATGTACAGCTCCTGTGTGTCAGGGCTCAAATTTTTCCAAAAACTTTATTGTTCAACCGGATGTGTCAGAAACTAAAGAGAGTGCAATTCAATGCCAAGAAACTGATGGTAAAGAGCATCTAGCACCATATATCACCGAGAAATCATTCCGGAGGGGATAAAGATATGCAACGATTGGAAACAAAAAAGTAGGTTTCCCTATAAAATGGGCTTAGAAAGCACTTTTCTGTTATTTCTTACAAAAATTCTTCTTAGTTAAAGATTATGGGCTCTCAGTATGAATCAATATAAAGAGGAAAAAGGGGCATGTTAGGTAGATTTTGATAGCAGGTGTCACACCAATAGCACAGTGTTGGGCACATACCTGGGCAGGCACTCCTGGCAGGGAAGAGCATTTATCCACAGGTTTCTGTCAGTTAGGGAAGTCCCATATTGATGCACGTATCAGATATTTGGGGTTTTTCCCCCCATGTGCAGACAGATTTTAGAGCGTGGTTACGAGATTTCCGTGTCAGGATTATTCTGACATTTGTTCCACGTGAGATGGAAAAGGGCCAGGCTGGAAAAGCTGGAGGGAAGAAACATCCTTCCAGGCGGGAGGCATTTGGGGCGTTGCAGAGGCTGCTCTCCCAGCACTTTGCTTTGTTCCCTCAACATGAGAAGGAGGGGGCACGGCTCAGAAACACTCATCCTATTTGCCATCCTAATCCAATATTTGTTGCCGGGGTACTGTGCAAATCAAAGAGTCCCTTGGGTGTTTTTCACGTGTGTGCTGGGCTGGCTGCTCTCCTGCCCTCCTACACATTCCACAAGCTCTAGACATGTGAGTGGTTTGTACAGCTCTGTACGTGCAGTATGGAATCAGCTTTGGCAGCAACAAATAAATTTTAATTTGTCAGCAGCACCATATTAATACATGTATGTGTGTGTAAATTTAGCAACATAAATAGCTATTGGCAGTTTGTGAAGCTGTCTAAGGCGATTGCAAAGTGCTCCTTAGTTCTCACTGATCACGGAATGGTTTGGGTTGGAAAGGATCACTGGAGGTCATTTAGCCCAACCTCACTGAAGTGAGCAGGGGCATCTTCAGCAAGGCCACATTGCTCTCACACAGGTCTTGTCATGCGGAACAAGCCCCAGCTATTTTCTCAGGACCACTGAATTAATGTAAAGCACGTAGAAAGGTAGTGGAAAGCTGTATATGAACAGCCTGTTTCACAGACCACACTGTCACACTGGAGATAATAATCATTTCATCCAACTGCAGCCGGTCAAAGTGCTTTCCTGAGCTTGTTTTTTGCTGATGGTTTGAATTATGTTTATTTAGAAGAGAAAGGATCCTAAGTGATATTTCCATTGCCAAACGTTAGACGTTATAATCCACAAACATACACCTAGACAGCCCGATTTTTGCCAGGTTTTCAAAAAATCAGACAACAAACTGCTTCCTCTCTGCTGGTGACTAATGAAGAACTGAACAGGATTGCTGTGTTGCTTTTAATTTAGTCTTGCAGATCCCTCCTGAAAACAAAAGTGAACTCCAAAGGACAAAGTTCCCAAACCAGCTGATGCTCTCTGTGGATGCTGAACTGTACAGTTCAGCCGGCTGTGCTGAGTGGGGTGATATTTATTTCTCCCTTTTCTTACACTGACTAAATGAATTAGGGTTCAAACTGTATATTTGCTCTAGAATTTCATCTAATTCCACTCTCATTGCAGCACAACATTTAAACATAAAATAAAACAGTAAACTCAATCTTTCCGAGTCTATGGCTTGTTGACATTGAGCCTCACACAGTCCTTACACCGTCTGCTTGGGACGACATGGCGCTATTAGATCAACAATACCAGCTGTTTTTTTAATTCTCTTGGGAGCCAAATTTTAAATAAAGCTAAATATTAGGTCTGTGCTTAGATCTGTTCTATAAATATTGTCATTAATTTAGGAGACATTTGTTTTGAGGGTTTTTTACATTTAATTTTTATTGTTGATCTTTACAGTCTTGCATTTGTCATTGTTTTTTTGAGGTATTCATAATAAGTGTTTTGCTTAGCATACTTCTGTGGTGCAATTTTTCTGTCATGATTAGATGTTTCTCATAGGCCCTGGGGTTTGTTTGCTTTGTCTCTGTAGTAATTTTAATTGCAGGACCACATACTATTTGTCACTGAGTGTCAGAAAGAGCAGGGGCCTGAGACTTGAAAGGATTTGAAATCACTTGCCTTACTCTGGGTGTTTCAGTGATGTTTTATGACCCCCCAAAAATCACTTGCATCTGTGATCTGAAGTGTTATGAGCTCTCAAATGGGCAGCAAGAATCATGGAATGATTTGGGTTGGAAGGGACATTAAGGATTGTTTAGCTCCAACCCCCTGCCATGGGCAGGGACTCCTTCCACTGTCCCAGGTTGCTCAGAGCCCCATCCAACCTGGCCTTGAACATTCCCAGGGATGGGGCATTTTCTCTGGGAAACCTGTGCCAGGGCCTACCCCATCCTCACAGTGAAGAATTTCTCCCTAACATCCAATCTAAACCTGCTGTCTGTCAGTTTAAGGCCATTCCCCTTTGCCCTGTCACTCCAGGCCCTTGTAAAAAGTCCCTCTCCAGCACTCCTGTGGCCCCTTCAGGTACCAGAAGGGCCTCTAAGGTCTCCCTGGAGCCTTCTCTTCTCTGGGCTGAACACCTCCAGCTCTCTCAGCCATGGTGTGTGTTCTCTCAGTAGCAGACAGAGTTGTTCAGTATGACGACACGTGAGGGAAGAATAAAACGTGAATACACAAGACTAATGGTCATTTGCTGAAGGTAAATGGCTTTTACGCTTGAAGACGCCAAGGATTAATCAGCATTTACTACCAGCAGACGAGACCTTTTCATAGCACAGCTGCTAAGGTACCCGGCATTATCTGTCCTTTAACACAGAGCTCACGAGTCGTACGTGGCTTTGCCTCACATGCTCGCTGTATTTCTTTGGCAGAGTTCTATCAGGCCACACAGGCCCCAGAGAAACCATAGCAGTGCCTTCCTGCCATTGTGCACCAGGAAGGGCTGGCCAAGCGCCTGCAATTTCCCTCCCTCAGTGCAGGGATGCATTATTTTTAAACAACAGCCGGAGTAACAGGAACAGAAAGCTGCTCCTCCACAGCATAGGAACAACCTCCGAGTTACGGGACCTGCGGATCCCCTCCGCAGCCTCCTCGAGCTGATACCAACACCTGCTTCCCTTGTGTTGTAAACCAACATTCTTATTGCACTAAAAGCGGAAAATTAACCCCACCTCTACGTCAGAGAGATCTTCAAGAGTGAAAATCTGAGGCCAGATGCATTAAGACCCTTCTGTGCGAATCAGCATGAAAATCAGAAGCAAAATTATTCAGCCCTTGCATCCCTTCACAAATCTTTTGGTCCAGGACATGTGAAGGGATGGAGCTCTGGCTTCATATGCCACAGTGAGCTACTATTCCCCAAAGCTCAAATACTCTCTGTCTGTGCTGTTTCCTGGAAGATTAAGTTATCATTTTGGGCTGGAAGGTTGTAATTTGCAGGGCTTCACCAGAGATAACTGGGTTTTGTTTGTTTCTGCGTCAAATGGGAACACGGATAAGACTTAACCGCAGAAAATAGTATAATTTCCAAAGTATTAGGGAGGATGAAGGACGGTAGCTTGAGAAGAGATGGTGATATGCTAAGTCTGATATTCCCACCATTTATACCACACTAAATCCACAGGAATTGTTGTTTTCTCTCAAATGCAGAGAGACACACCATCTTTAAGAAACTACGAAACTGTGGGAGGAAAAATGTCAGGGAAAGGGCACAAAAAAAGAGCTGTAAAGGGCTTTACATAGGAAAAAAGTTAAGAAATAAAGCCTGTGTGTTGGATGATTTGAAATGCCAAGTACCTCAGTTTATACCCATTGATTAAAATTACACTCAGTATACCCCAAATACCTGTGAGACTCATCTGGAATTAGTGATGTGTTCCACCACATAAAGCAAATATGGAAAGAACTTGATTTCAGTTTTGTGAAGCAAATTAGAAAAGTAAGGGATTTTCTGCTAGTGGTTTGACTGGCTGCCAAATAATTCTTGAATATATGCAGCGTTTCACAATCCAGATCGAGAAATTAGTTTATCAAGTTAATTTTTGCTTGTTATTAAAAATACAATTAGAAATAAAGAGATGTTTTATTGCATTTTGTTATATAAAATCATGATTAAAACAAATGGGGGAAATTCTGAATACACCCTAATACAGGAAAATGTAATTGCCCGCTTATGTGTCAGGCAACATTTTTTCATGAGCATCTTTTGGTCCCATTTTTTATGATCATTTGAAGTATAAAAAGGAATGGAATAGTGACAAAACTGGTTTTAACCAAATTGCTCAGCAGAGGTATGTGTTAGAGAGAGATTTTCCCACTATGCAGAGGGTGGTGAAAGCCTCTCAGACGGATGCAGTGGGTCTCTGGGCAGGAGCTGCACATTCCTGCCTTGGAAAAGCACCTCTGACACTTTGGACACTGCAGAAAACAAATACCTTATTTTGTTAATTGGTCAGGCTATTTGGGGTAAAAGTATCTCATGTCCTGAACCTTTTGTTTCTCAATCTCTTTCAGTCACATCCTCCTGCTTGTCACATCTGTAGAAAGAAGTTCCAAAGTGCTTTGGCAAAGATTCCTAGAAGCACTGTTTTCAGGTTTCAGAGATCTCCTCTAGGAACACCCTTGTCTCCCTGAGCTGCCTAGAGCGGGTTTTCAAGGCTCCAGCCTTATGCAGTCTTGTTTTTGTGATGCTTAAGTTTTGGAAAAAAGAATCAGAAAATATCTGTCTAATGAACAGCATCCAAGACTTAAAGACAGCTCAGATTAGACATTGCAATTAAATCCTTAGCCTGAAAAATCCATGCTAAGCCTCTGAGCACTATCAGCAACAACAGGAAAAAGCTTTTCCTCCCTGTACCTCCAGCACTTAAACTTGGGAAAGGCTTTAACTGGTGAGGCTGAAGTGGGATTTAACACTAAAGGCCCGAGCAAAAAGGGGGTCGTGAAGGTAGGCTGATAAATCAAACAATTTATTCCAGCTGCGGATTTGGCTCCTAATAAATTGTTAGTTTTACAGAGACATATTAAAATAATAAAAGTCAGTGAATCAGCAATCTTCACAGCAAACCAAGTTACAGAAAGTTCAATCCCCATAAGAAGCTCTCTTTCTCCAAACATTTGGACATCATCTCTGTCTGCTGTGTCTTTCTGAGTTTCCTCTTTCTAATTCCGAGCAAATTACTGCATGGAGCTACTTCCATGTGTCAGAGCCAGTGCTGAGCTGCAGCTGCAGCCAGGTCACACCAGTACTGCACCAGCCTGATGCAGCCAGGGAAGAAGCAAGCTGCTGTCCAGACAATGCTTTCTCTGGCTGTTTGCACAAAAAACCTTGATTTCCTGAAAAGTGCACTGCTTGCCTCCATCTCACCCCCCACTAAATAGTATCATATAATCAAATAAGGGTCTTTTCCTATAGGAATTACCTTCTTTCTATTGCAGGAGTTGTCTGCAAGTAAATGAGGGAAGAACGAGGAGGTCTGTCAGGCAGTGAACACTGGCAGCATTAGCAGGGAGCAGCCCTGGGTACCTCACCGTTCTCCTGGGGCTGTCTGAAAAGCCCCTTCAAACTGATGGTTATATCTTCTCCTGAGTAAGACTTGTCCAAGGAAAAAGAAAAAAAAAAGAGTCTCAAGTGCTTTTTAATGCTTGATAATACAGATATGTTGGTTTTGAGAGAAAAGCTCTTAATTAGAATTTGGAAGTAACAGAAATTTACTGCAGATGTATTGGGAAAGTAAGGGGATATGCTCATAACCAGAATTCTCCTCCCATTATTTCCACCTTTTTTGGCTTATACATAATGGTTGGATTCTGCTTTCTGGAAGTAAAGAGTTGTGAAATCAATGTACAGAGTGAAATCAATGACATATTCGTAAAAATAAAAAAAAGCAGCTAATTTTAGAATAAAAACCATTGGAGTCCCTTTCAGTCTGTTTTCAGCAGCTAATCAGTTTTAATGAAAACATCTTTGATGGATAGGAAAAACTAGCTGGCAAGTAAACTGGAGGAGGAAGTTGACAATGAATACATTAGCTGGGAAGAGTCATCTGTTCTGTAGCTCTTTAGCAAGTGACCATATATTTTAAATTTGTGTTACATCAGAGCTGGTAAAATTGTTGAGCTACTCTGCTGAGTGTATTGAAGTCGACTCATGAACGCTGCACCCAGACATATTTGTTCATGCTAACCAGACAGAAACATTGTATTTACTGTTGCTGTGACTTAAATCCATCTGTCCTGACACACAGAAAGGAAGCTTAAATATGGCCTGTGTTTGAAACAGCAAAACTACGTGTGTGTATGCATTTATATGCATATATTAAACAGAAAAAAATATAGGGATTATGACTGCTAAATCCACGTATTATATTGGCTTATGGACCTGCAGTAATACATACATTTAAGAGATCTTGTGTGGGATTTATTTTTATATATGTTTCTGAAGTCAACTAAAATAATAGTCATGACAGTGAGTTTTCTCACAAAAACTGACTTGTCATACTCCTGACACATTTCTATTACCAAATAACACACAAGATTTATATAAGGCTTCTCCTGCTCACATTTCATTTGATTTTCCCCCAAAATCATTTACTCTGAATGAATGTGAGCTATGAGTTTTAGTTACAGCTAAGAATGAAGAAGAGGGGGAAGAAACCAAGCGTTGCTTTTCCATAATTTCTTCACATATTTAGATTTCTAGAGAAAATCAAGACATTGTCTTGTCAGATCCAGGTGAAGAAAAGTCAGTATTAGGTTCTCCTGAAAACAGAAAGATTCTTTGCAGGTTTCCTTGCAGTTTGCTACTTTGCAGAGGTTTTCATATATGGTAAGAGGACAGATGATGCTCAGACTTAACTGTGACACATGAAGCAGAAGCAAAAGTCCCTGTTTTGTTTAAATAAAACTGTTTGTGTATCATGGTGAGCCAGGTGACTGAGTTCTCATGATGTTCTTTAATTTAAAGTATTACTGGAAGAGGAATACCACAGGAAGAGCTATTTAGAAAAACCTGCCTGCTGCAATGATACATGTTACTCTTCAACTAATGAAAAAGCTATTAAAAGCTGAAGATCACTCTTTTTCCAACCCAGCCCTAAACCTCACACCAGCAGCAACAGAGAGACCAGCCATCCCCACGGAATCCCCTGACCCACCTTATTAATCAGGGCTGTAATATTGAAATAAACCTGGATTTGAACACCTGCCAGCCACGCCAGAGCCCATCTCCGTGGCTGTGTCGGTCCAGCACTAGGGTTGCAAATGCCAGACGAGAATGAAGCAGACAGCAAGCAGTCAGGGAGGTGTGATGGCTGGCCAGTCCTCCCTGGAGGACTCTAAGTGCATTCAGTATGCTACAGAGCCAGGGGATTTATTGGGATTTATTGGCTTTGCAGTGATGAGTGAATGCAGTAGGGAAATGATGAGTGGAAAAAAACCAGAGCAATTAAAGTCATAGGACTGCGCACACATGAAATACGACCGCGACTGTCCAGCCTACACCTTCCCCCAAATAAATAAAACTCACTTCCAAGTCAGTGATGGGAGCCAAGAAGTTGTGGAGAGGGTAAAAAAAAAAAAAAAGCATCTCTTCCATCTGGGCATGGGATTTATATCCATAATCTCTGAGGAAACCAAATAAGAGAAGGATGCATTTTTCATCCCTCTCCCATCCTGAGAACTGCAATTGTGGCAGGGGTTCCTACCCACTTTCACGTGGGAACGGAGAGCGAGTTCCACCAACGAGTGAGGAGCCTTGTCTTCAGTATTCCCTGGAGAACAGAGAAGATGGAACCAGTAAAGCCCCATCAGGTTTCCTTATTTCTGCTGGAATGTGGGAAACTGAGCTTTTAGGTATTGTGAAATCTCAGCTCCTTCTACCCAATGAACTTAGAAGAATTTATTGCAAGAAGAGATGATATTGAGGTTCAGTTTTATTTGTATTCAAAGATCTGGTTTTGAACTTGGCAGAACAATTTTTTTGCAGGGTTTGGCTGTTCCTGCAGAACCTAATCCAAAGCCCATTGAAGTCAGGACAAATCTCTCCCTAGACTCCAGTGAATTCTGGGTCAGACCCCTACAGTAACATTGATTCTGATGGTTGCAGAGGTTGAGATTTTATTACTGCAATCAGCATAAAATATGCCTGGCTTTCATTTTAGATATTTCCCTCTTTCTTTTTCATAGAGTTCAAGAAATAATAATATTTACTTTTTCTGGGGAAAATATTTATTTATAACTGTGCAAAATTATGAAGTATAATTATTGTTATATGAAGTTACAGGGAATTCCATGAAAAACTGTACTTAAAGTTCTGTGCATTTCTCTTGCTCAATTTCCTCACGTCTTCTGATGTTTATTCCATTTTTACATTACAAGACATGCAGTTTTTAATTCCTTTTCCAGACAAAGGTTTTCTCCCAGAAGGGAAAATAATGCAAGCAGAGACTACAACAGACTTCATCCAGGCTGGAGCCCTAATTCTGCATGTAATTCTGGCTATACTTTTACTGACATTAATATTGGTGAATTTTTCACTCAATGCATGGCTATCACGGAATATAAATTAGGGTCTGCTGAGCCATTTTGAGGCCATTTTTGAGTTTACACCATGGCAAAGAGCACAAGCAGGTGGTCCTTCTCTTGTAGGAGGTCTGGGACAATAACAGATTTTTTTTCTGCCCCACAGTAATTTCTGTTTATGGACACATGTATTTTTTAAGGAGCTCTAACGTATAGTTTTACTTTTAAAAAAATTTATTTAATCTGATATCAAAAAAAAAAAAAGAAAAAACAACAAAATTGTCAGTCTTTTTTCTTCTGTTGCATCTTTAAATTCCTGTATTTGACAGTTAATTATCGAGCTAGAATTCTACAACAAAATTATTATTTTCTTTTTTAATTGGGATACAAAATCAAACACTTTCTGCATTTGGGGTTTAAATCTGCTCAGGCCACATTCAAACCCCTGTGCCTTCTACCCAGGTGACTCCAGTAAGCAGTGCCTTAACATTTTGAGGTTTGCGATTTCAAACCCAAAATTGTTAAACAGGGAATTTTGGCAGGAGCAAGAGGTTGTGGGAACTGCAAATGTTCTTTTGTGTTACAGTCTCAAAATCTGTACAACGCAAATAATGGGTAAAAATATTCTGCTTCTGGAATGACATATTTATGTTGGTGAAATTGTCGTGTTTTGAATATTTCTGGTAAGGAAGGTGAGGTGATTTTACACCCAGTAGTACTTAATCCCCAAGGTTACTTTCAGATGGAAGACAGACAGAGGATTAAGTCTTGTGGGGCTCAAGGAGTGGTGGATAGTGCTGTTATAAATTCAAATCACCCAGCCCTTGATTTATTCAGGAATTTTCAAGAGTATGGCAATATATATTTCTAATTTCCACTGAGGATGAATTTGGTGAAAGGAAAGAGAAATTATTTGCTAAAATGTAAGCTGGAATGAGGTAGTGGATGCCAATGTTAACACTCCTAAAGAAGAGTTGTTTCCTGAATTAGGCTACAGAGCAAGGAGCACTTTGGGCGCTGAATTGCCGGAGCTGCTGACAGACAGTCCCCTTACAGGAGGGCTGGTGGGTTTGATTAAAAACTGGTGATGAGAGCTTTCACTGCCAGTCCCACCAGAGCCCCCGCCCTCCACAGCAGCCTCCTGCCTGAGGAGACAGCAGCTTCCAGAGAAAGAGTCCGTGGGTATTCCTCTACCCTTTCTGGTTCCTCATAGGATTATGGAAAAGAAATTATGAATTACAGCTGCATCAATATGGAAACTGACAGTCACTTTGATGGAAGGTGTTCAGTTAGCTCAGAGCTCTGCATTTCAAGCAAGGAATAAAAAGCACCTGAGTACAGCCCGTACAGCTGAATATCCCCATTATCCTCAGCTCCAAATATAAAAATCTGAGTGTGAATAGCAGTTTTCAGCTGGGAAGCTGAAGTGGCTTGAAGATATTAACAAATTCCCTCCGTCACTCATGGAGACAGGAAGCACTATTATTGCATTTGGGATCTGGGGAAGACTGAGATACCTAGGAGTTAGTTTGTTCAAGATGGCAGGGGGAATCAGTGGCAGAGCAGGATAAAGCTGTGAGGACTGTGTGTGTGTTGCTGAACCCTTGCTGGTTATTCTTTGTTAGTCTTTCCTAGTCTTTCACAGCACATCTTTGATTAGAAAAAAATACTTTCTCACATGTCAGACTGTAGTAAGGGTCATGTGAGGCATGGGGTGACCCTTGCTGACCAGCAGATGAGGGCTACATATGACCATGACTGTGCAATATATTCAATTTACAACTTTGTACAGTGAGTAAAAACTGAGAATAAGGCACTGTGACCACCATATATTCCCTTATTACTCAAAGAGGTGGAAGACAAGGTCAAGCTCTTAGAACTGCAGTCATCTTTTTAAAATTGGTTTATTTTTTATTGCTGCTGTGAGGGATACCAATAAAGCCAACCTAAGCACATAGGAATTTCAACTCTGCATCTACCCTAAAATATTTAAATTTCCTTGAAACCCTCACTCATAAGGAACAGAAAGCCTTCACCACGGTGAACTTTCTAGACTGTTGTAGGGTACTATTAGGCTTCTCTCAGGCCTGGTCAGCTGAGAGCTCTGTGACTGATCTCTGCATACAAAGAAATGAAAAGAGCCGGTGTCAGGACCGCGTTCAATGCACCTTAACCTTAGGAGAAAGACTAGGAAAACAGAAATCCAGGGAGGAAAGAGCCTGTTGCTGTCAGTGTTTAAAGTGCAGAGGCTGCAGCCAGCCTCTCTGCCAAAACCTCACATCCACAGCTTGATGTTTCTTTTAAAAATTTCTAAACGCACAAAGGCAGTGCATTGGTCTAAATTCCTGGCTCACTCATAGTTTCTTATGGCATCCATCAGCAAATGGAGGGTCTGGAGCAGAAGTCTGGTGAAGGGCATCTGGGGGATCTGGGGCTGTTTAGGCTGGAGAAAAGGAGTCTCAGGGGGATGTTGTCACTCTCTGCGTCCACCATAAAGGAGGTGGTAGCCAGTTGCGGGTTGGTCCCTTCTCCCAGGTAACAAGAGACAGGACGAGAGGAAACAACTGCAAGTTGTCCTGGGGAGGTTTAGATTGGATATTAGGAAAAAATTCTTCAGTGAAAGGGTGGTCAGGCATTGGAACAGGGAAATGGCAGAGTGGCCATCCCTGGAAGTGTTCATCATGCTGGGGACACGGTTTAGTGGTGAGCTTGGCAGTGCTGGGGTAGTTCGACTCAATGATCTTTAGGGTAATTTCAAACATCTCCAGTTCTGTTCTTGGAGTCTGTGAGCCATCTACAATGCAGAGAAAGGTGGTGGCCAGCAGTGTTCTCTTGATGGAAAAATCCAAATAGTTTGGGAAAATATGAATCTCCAAGCTTTGAGAACCTGTTTACAGACTGTGGGGAATATAAAATAACAAGCATTTATTGAAAAGGTCTTGATGAAAGCCTCTGCATATAAGAATCAGAGTCTTTTGTGATTTGACCTCCCAACAGCAACTTTTTTTTGCAGGGGGAAAGAAATGTTAAATGCTGTGAATGCTAGACTGGGAACTTAGTTCAGCTAACATCAGGTTTATGACCCAGGATGGAGGTAAATGGCCAAACCCGATCAACACCCCATTAATCCAAGGATGATCAAGTAACATTGCATTTGGCAAAGCCACAAATAACCATGTAATAACATTGTAATTCTATGGTAATTTCTTTCACATGGTTATTGATGCCCTGTAAAATAATGTGTTACCAATAATCCCATATTACCTCTCTGCTCTTAAATATAAGGTCACTGACAGACCATGACTGTTTAATGTACTTTCAGTCTCCAACAGAAATCTTATACAATGGTTATAAAAATGAACCTTAGTGGATGACCCTCTTTGCTCTTCTTTAATTTTTTCCTCAGAATATGTCACATATACATCAGTGGGACTCTAGATATTTTGAGGGGTATTGGATTTAATTTATATTTAGCATTTCCTTTCCCCTTTTCACCTACCTACTTAAAATTAGAACCTTATTCAAAGACTTGGATTGTACAGGCTGTTCCCACTTTCAAGGGTGGAGACTGAGGGCTTAGTTGAGAGGCAAGTGACTCCTGCACAAGCATTCAAAGCCTTCCAAAACCAGCCAAATACCACAATACTGTGCTATGCACCTACGGCTTATTTTGAGCATCGATTATTGGTGAATTGGTAAGAAAAATTGCATGCTCCTGTTCCAACCTCCATGAAGATACCTAGAAACCAGCCAAGAGCCAGAAAGACTTGTCAGAACAGGGAGAGCAGGCAAAGAGACTTGCCTAAGAGATAAACTAGTGTCACACTAGGTTTATGTCTCTCAAATCTGGACCTTATTTGTCTTAAAATAACTTTAATTTTTAATATCATCCTTTCTACCTGTGTGTAGAGAAACCTGTATTCCTCCATATGCTGCTGTTTTTACAGGGAAGAAATTTTGGGTCTTTCTTTATGGTAGATCTCACTCATAGTCTAGACTTCTTAATCGTAGAATCATAGAATGGTTTGGGTCAGGGAAGGGACCTTAAAGATCATCTCTTTCCAATCCTCCTGTCATCTGCATTCCACTTGACCAGGCTCCTCAAAGCCCCATTTTTTGCCCTTTATTTTTGTCAGAAAAGATTGAAAAAAGATATTAATTCTAACTTTAAACTTTGGCCTTGAATAGTCTTAAAATTACAAAAAAATTTGAACTGAATTTACCCTGTATTTTTAGGGCTAACCCTCTTGTCTTGGTAAACCAGACACTGGAAAATACTTATCTGGAGTCAAATTGTGCTTTGGCAATTTATATGTAGCTCTAATTAGGAATATCAAATGTATTATCAATCTGGCCACAAAAACCTTGATCAGGCACACAGGCCATAACACATTTTGCTCCCACAGCTGAGGCACCTCGGAGCATCTCCTGCTGTTCAACATTGCCCAGGATTCCACCTTCCACAAATCCACAGTCTGAGGCAAGGGAGTGCTTGTGCACTTTAAAACCCCATTTTCTTGTTTTGCTTATGTATGGCTCTGGGGTTGTGAGAGTTAGTTTTATGTCTGCAGTTCATCAGGGCTGGTATGTTTTGTGCAGCGGGGTAGCAAAATTTAACAGCAGTTATTATCATTCCTACGCAGAGGAGATGTGTAACTGGGGGTTTATAACATTCTCCAAGAAGCTGTCGAGGACAAGAGAGGGTCAGGCTTTTCAGAAAAAACAAACAACGACAAAAAAAATAGTGCTGCAAGATGGAAGAGGAATCCCGAGAATGGTAACTGCCCTCTATGCAGAAAAGAGTGGAGAATCCAACAATCCAGCAGTCCCACCAGCTTCGTACTCCCTAGGGCCTGACTGGAATTAGCATCTGACTGGGCTTCCTCTCCCCAGCTGTGGTTGTCAGGTAAACAGACCAAGGGGAAAATAGAGACATCTGTGCCTAGAAATCGCAGAGTTCTCGTGGCCCGTAAACCCACTGGAAGTCACGTTTACTGGGCTGTGCTGGGCGCTAACGAATGAGAGCAGTGTCTCTGTCTCTGGCCCGACACAATATTCTTCGAACTACACTTCTGAATTTAATTAGTTTTTAGGAGCCTATTTCTGTATTTGCTATACAGCTGTGGAGCACAAGGAATCGTGCGGTTTCCGTGACCTTTTGCTGCTCCTTGCAGTGTTTTCTCTGATGCTGCCTCTCAGCCATTCCTTCCACCCCACCGTGTTATCACGGGCATTATTCGCATCCCTTAAAGACACAGCTCGGGATGCAAACATGATTTATGTGTTTCACAAGATATTCTGTATCTTCTGTACCAGTAAGAAAACCATGAGGCTCCTTTCCAGTGCTGCTGACTGGGACGTAGCTGGTGCTGTCCATGACATGGGAACCCCTGCTGATCTTCAGAGATGTGAGCAGCACTCACTCTTCAAACAGACCCATATTAGACAGCTTTTGACCTGGGCATTGGCAGATCAGAGGATGTCACACATCCTGTAAGCTCAGCTCTGAAATACCCTACTGCAGTCACTGGGTGAGGCAATTCTGGTCATCAGAGCTAGGGCAGAAATTAAGGGTGAGCCTCAAGGCTGCTCTAACCTGTATTTGATCTCCAATGCACAGCAACAAAGGGCACAGCAAAGCAGGTGTCAATTCTGCTCTCCTGCAAGCAGATTCTGCCTCGCTTTGTACAAACATGTTATATAAAAACAAAGTTCTTGTGAAGTTAAATCATGAAGATGTGATTCCTCTAACTTTGAAAAAAGCATTTAACTTATTTACTGAGTCAAGAAGAGTATTTTAAATTATAAGTTTTAATTAATTGTGATTTCTTTTAAGGGATTGGATAAAGAGAGTTTCTGTGTGGCTCAAGATTACAAGCCAAGCTTTTAAACCAGCAATGAAGATGCACAGTTAAAAATCTACTTTTCATGCTAATTGTCAGGCTTATAGAGTCATTTGGATTTGCTAAGTCCTTTTGCATGTCTGATAGTCAGTGGAATCATTTATTGGCAAGAGCAAGATTACTACTGGCAGCAATACTTCAGGATTTTTTCTGCAGCTTCCATCCCAATCCTTGGTCCTGCCACTGAAAATTAGCCTTTTCCAAAGTAGAAATATAGCTGCTCTTCTCTCACAAAATGCCATAATACGTAATCTGTTTGGTGATTAGCTGAAAATTGCAAACTATGCTTTTTAAAAATTTTATTTAATGAGGAGAGAAAATAACCATAAGTGTGCGGTTTCTGTTCCTAAACCACCTTGCACTCTGAAGGGTATACCTGGGCATAAGGGTATAGAAAAGGTTCTTAGTCCCCTAGGATTTAGCATTAACTTCCAGGCACTTGCCAGCAGTGAAGTGCTAATTTAAAGCCTTTTGATTTGGCACAATTCACTTCAACATGCGGAGGCGAGTGCAGAAAGAAAGAGTGCCAGCCCCCTTGGAAGGGACAACGTTCCAGCACCAACAAAGCCTCATTGTTCTCCTTCCCAGAGAGCCTGGAAGCAGTGGTGACCCCAAAGCAGTCCCTTTGGAAAGGGAAAACTGCTTTGCAATAATAATTATTCCTAGAGTTCAAAAGACTAAGCCTTTCCCCGAAAGAAATCAAATGATTAAAAATTCGCACAACAGCTGGCTGGGGCTGAATGAAGATGTCAATTACACTGATAAGGAAGAAAGAAATGGTGCCTTCAAATGCTTCAAAGGAACAGCTATGTATAAATGTGTTTGGGCTTTGTAAAAATAGATCTACAGTGCTATGATCGGCCTAATTAATGTTTTTCTTTTGTGTGGCATTCCTGCCTTAAATGCTTTCAGTTACTTGAATAACCACAGATTTCTCTGAGTGAATAAACCCTCCTGTTACCTTTTCAAAGTGCCCGAAAGCGTGATCTAAAACATTACTTGATCCTCTTTGTCCTTCTCAGCCAAATCAGCTGTTCACAGATAGATCAGTGTGTTGTGCTTACTTTATGAGCAGCAAGAATAGACTCATCCACCTTCTTCCCTGAGGAGAAGACACAACTTATTTATTCGGTTATACAGCAAACCTTCCCTCCTGTTGTTAAAGGCATGGTCCATGCTCCTCTTTGTGGGCACAAAACTTGGCCAAAATATTCAAGATACAGTTGAAGCTTGAAATAAAGGCTAGCTTTCTGAACACAACTTAAAAAAAACCAGCAAAAACCAGCAGAAGTCTGGTTTGGTTTTTTTTTTTTCCTTGTAAGATTTTATGATCCTTTAATCTATGAATGTGTGACGTGTGCATTTCCAGTAAGAATTGAAATTGATCTTGTGTTTCCTACCACTGCTTACAACTCTGAGTGTGGCAAAGTTACTACACAGAATCCATTGAATCATCAACACTTATGCACTGGGGACAAAGCTGTGCATGAGAAAGGGGAAAAGGAACTTTTCAGGCTACTTAGACAAAGTGTTCCACGTATTAACACTCTTTCCCTTATCTGTGTGGGCTTTGTCTGTGCCACAGAATGGGGTTAATAGCAGCCCCCCCATGCAGGACCATGCAGCCACTCCAGGGTGAGTGATTTCTGTATGAGAGCTTTTCCAAGTGTAAAGCTCAGGAAATGTGAGTGGTATATGATATCCAAAAAACCCCTGGGTTCTCAGTGTCACTTCAAGGAAGATTTTTTTGTGGAAGGGCACTGGCTTTGAGCAGTCTCATGTCTTGGAGCTCAGGTAAAGGGAAGGGCTCTGCATTGAATATATATATGGATTCTCTGCAGCCCTGACTTCCCAAATAAGAAACCAACCTTCAAATCATACACAGAGTTACAAGCTGGCAAATGGGAAATGATGCTCTCATCTAATGTAATCCAGTTGAGATTTTGTATCTTAATTTATATTTTCTTAGTACATTTTCACAGACGAATGGACTTGCCGATAAAGTCTGCTTCCAGAGGGAAGCTATTTGGCTTCCACGGGTTATCTATGGAAGGCATTTCTTTTAAAAGTGTGATGCTGTTAAATGTTAAAATGCCTTTTAGGCTCTTTTTCCTCTTTTTGGCTTCTCCACTTCTGGATATAAAATTCCCAAAAATGGCTGTGCAGTTCCAAGCTGTGCTTGCATCCAACTAGATGCAATAGATATATTGCATATATAAATATATAAAATAAAAAAAGGTTAGAAGTTAAAGCTCAGGACCCGTGGGAGTCATGATTTCTCCGGGTCTCACCAACCCAACTGTTACCACTGTCCCTGGTCATCCCAGATTGCTCATGTCTTTTTTAGTGTTACCACAGAATTGCCAATGAACACATTCTCATCACTGATGTGATGAGATGTGGGACAGAGCAGCAGAGCCTACTCCCAAAACGTATCTTTGAGCTTCACTGAGCTTGTGAAGTTAGTAGCAAGCAGGTAATCCTTCAAATGGTCATGTCTTCACGGCACTGCTATGTGGATTTATTTTTCTTTTGTTTTCTTTTCAAAATGCTCTACAAGTGCCACATGTTTTTCTGGGCTGGTACCAATATCCAGGGCTTTCACCATCACTGTCACTGCCATCGTTCAAAAGAAAATATTTCCTGGATTATGTTCTTCCACTCCCTGCTGGGAAAATGACTATGAATTTTTTTCATGCTGTGATTCGCCTTGTGAAGTACTTGTTCCTGAAAGAACCTGTGGTCTCAAGAAACTGTGACAGACATTCAGATTTTATACCCATCAAATAATAAGATTGGTAAAATAGGTGGTTTTTTTCTCATTTTTCACCTTCTTCTTTTGTGCACTTCTTACAAGGATGCTAAATATCAGAAGTACTGTGTGCCCAAGCCATTCTAGCCAAGCATGGCTTAGCTTGGAAATGCCTAAAACTTTGCTGAAATATTACCTGTGCTAATACTCAAGCCAGTTCTGCACATGGATGGTCTTCAACTGACATGGGAAATGAAGTCTGTGTGAATGGCAGAGGTGGGTGTATGGAAAATAAATTCCTCTGGGAAATGAAGAGAATAGAGTTCAGTTTCATACTGGTTATCAGCTGGAAATATTATTAGAATATGAAGAATATGAAGAAGTCCTGCTGTTTTTAGAAAACTAACATACTGACTCAGAGTAGATGGGGGTGATGGAATAGTAATTCTTGATTGGGTTCATGCTCCTGTATGTGTACACAGGACAGCATTTTTTCTTTTTGTGTGCATGGCACATTCCTAAACTGTAATTGGTAGACTCTCCAAGTTTTTGTGGCTGCCAAATCCCCGCACTGTAGCTCTAGCAGTGTTTTGCATTAGCTGTACTGAACAGTAAATATTGTAAAGAAAATAACCAGCACTGAATATTCTGCTAATGCATTTAAACCACCAGCCCCCTGAAATTACTTTTGACCGGTTGTGTACGGCCCCAGATTTCAAGGCCGTTTACGACAGAACCCAATTTATCTTTTGCTGTTGTAGTCATCACTCTTAGTCCACCAGGCACTGCAAACTCTGATAGCCTCTTTATCTTCCTGTACCCTACCTGCAATATTTAAAATGTTAACATCTACCCTTTGTTACTGGTTCAGCACATCGAATATTGAAGCCACGCTTACAATGCTGAAACCTTCAGAATACAATACAAAAGAGAAAAAAAATATTTCCTGTTCTGCTGAATAAAATAAGGACAACCGAAATCCGTTGACATAGTCACCACTGAAGAAATACACTGCATAAAAGGAAGTTCAGCAAAATGAATGGGCACCAATGCTTGGCAGCATCCCAGGCTTTAAAATTATACAGCAACTTAATTTTCTTTAGAAAGAATGGAGAGATAAAACTGAAATTATTCTTCCTGCAGTTAAGAACACTGCACTTCTTATATGCTCTTAAGATTTCTAAAATCCCATTTGAAGAATTAATATTTCTCATAGCACTTTTAATTTTTTTTAATAAGGAGACAGCATGTACAGCATTAGTTTCTTGGGATGTTTCTATATTTATTTTATTTAAGGGTGAGTTCTAAATGCTCAAATAACTTACAATGGCACAAGTCATTGTCCAGAACTTGAAATAAAGTTACCAGAGGTGTAAATAAACCAAATTAGGAAACACTGTAGAGAAAATTGCTGTCTAAAAAGGTATGGGATATAAAATTTCTTCAGAATTCCTAATAACACTGAGGTGACCTAGAAAAGTCCAAAGGCTATGATACCAAACGCCAAAGACCTCCTTATTATCAGCTGTGGCAAAATGCAAATACTTTTGACTGAGAAAGTCATGGTGAGTGTTGGAATTGTTAAAGTAATCTATATCTGAGTGAGTAATGGAAGTAGCATTGGTTAAGGTCAGGGAACAAATTTCTTACGTTTTGAAGTAAGGACTACATTTGCTCGTGAAAAAATAGCTCTTTTCTCTGCTCTTTAAATCAGCTCTTTGCAGAGATCAGGAAGCATTCTGTGGATATACAAAATGAGCTTGGAAAAACTATTTTGGATTAGGAAGATTGATTTGGTAATGACAGAGCTTGCTGAGGATCAGAGAAGTGGTTTTAGTAATGAAGACGGGCTTGGGGTTGGAGAAAGGATACAGGGCAGTAAAGGTGTACTCAGAGGAGGAGGAAAAATGAGAAGGATTACACCTGCACAATGGGAATGGGATTCCCTCTGTGGATCTGCTTCCAGCATGCTCAGTAAACGTCCTGTCTGAGCATGCACAGCCTTTTCCTCTCAATTACATGGACTCCAGCTTTCCAGAGAGCTGCAGAGAACACACTCGCTGTGAGGGCTCACAGCTCAGGATGGGTCTGCAGTTCTCATGCGTGAAACAGAAAGTTGGGTTGGAAGAGACAATTTGCCAAGAACAATAAAAAAAAAAGGTGTTCTTGCTCACCTCTGAGGCACCTCATGGAAGTTTTCTTTCACTTTTTGGATGATAACTGTTTCTAAAGCACTCTTTCTGGAATGCAGCTTTTGTCCCACAAAAGAAAAACGCAAACAAAATAACCTACATCTTTTCCCAGTTGACTGTGATGCAGGAACATGTGGAAGCCAGATCTTCCACTGTTCAGAAGGCAGAAAGCAAGAAGGGCTCGTTATTTTTTCCACTGTATTTGGAACCTCAAATCTTAGTGGGTACTTAGAAAGGCAGAGCGGAGGGTCCATGATGCTGCATACTTATTTTCCTCAACTGTGAATTTGTCCCTATTGTCTGAAATTACATTTCTTTCCTGCTGGGTTGAAACAGTAAGGAATGGAACTGAACTTCATCAGCTGAAGTGAGAAATGGTTTGCAGCTCAGCTGGGAATTGGCAATCCTCAGTTTAATACTCTCTTTCAAGATACACTAAGTTTAGGAGAGCTACTTACTTCATATTTATGTAATGCTCTACTAACACTACTCTGTTTCAACAAATCAAGTCAGTTAAGTGTTCTGTTTGTAGGCTGAGCATGTCAGGTTCCCCAAAAGAATATATAAATAATTTTTCATCATCCAGGCACGGAGAATTGTGGTTGTGGCTCTCTCTCCTTGCTTTTTTTTAATTAAATGTTGTGCTGCCCCACTCAAGTGGTGTGCCAAGTGACTGTAGGCAAAGCGTATGGTCAAACTGCTGTGCTTTGTCAGCTAAAACTCCCTCTCTCTTTTAAAACAATGTTACATCTTTAATTTATTACCACTTTTCTGTGCTCTGGGAAAGCTCCTGTGAAGGAGGGTGTCGATTTCCAGGCTCAATTCCTGAGGAGTTTGCTTTATAAGGTGAACTCCAGCAATGCTGTGAATGTCTCAAAGTCTTTCTTCATCTGCTCAGGGGTCAGGAAAGTGTTGGTTTAAGCTTTCCCCTGCCATCCGAGTCTCAGACTGCTCATGTTAAGTGATGTACCACATCTTGGGGAAATTCACTTCTGAGACTGATGTCTGCTTGTGCCAGCTACTGCGCCAGTGTTTTCTGCAATCTGCATAGGATTTAGCCTGGATTAATCAGACTGTCCATTCTTTGTCTTTATTCTTTATTATGCCAGGATGGCAGTGAGATTTTACATGCCAGTACCTGCTGATAATGGCACGATGTTTGAAAAGCAAATGGCAAGGTTAGAGACTACAGCAGAAGCTGACTAAAAAATAAAGCTTCTGAAACATATTAGAAATATTTGTGGTTTGCAAAGCAGTAAGAAAAAGAGCTGCCATTTAAGAAACCATTTATAATGCAACTGGATGACTCTGTGACAGATTAAACATTTTGATCCTGGAAGAAAACATTGCTAGTTGGCCAGAATTAAGTAAAGATGAGGAAATCTCTTGCATATATTTAAGTGTTGTGCTCTGTGGGAAGCTCAAGTGTTAATGCAGATATGATTTAAGGTGGCTCTGATATCACACAAATGTCATGTGGCAAGTGACAGAGGAATTTTTTCAATTGTGCAATCAAAACTAGAAGAAGCTGGTAAATGACATACCAGATTTATTTCATGTCCTTCTCAGTTATTTTTGCAATACCTACAGCTACACTAAAAATACTTTTGTCTGGGGGAGAAAAAAAAAGGAGGTTTGCTTAGTGCAGAGTTTTAATATTTTGATTTCTTGGCTCAGGTGCTGAAGTTCATTTGACTTCATAAATTTCTTTCTGATGCAGTGAGGGGTCATGAGCTTTTCACAATTTGGAGCACAGCAGCAAAATAATGAATGCAGCTAAATTATCTGATGGCATTAACCAGCTAAGTGTGCCGTTTGCCATTATGCTCAGAGGGGCAGCAGTGCATGTGTGTGCAAACACCGGCCACGTCAGGGTGTGCGACTGAGCAGAGCTGTGGTGGCCTGTTTCTGGGGAAGGCAAAGCCAGAGATGTCATGCTGGAGTACTGGAATATGATCCTGCTGCTTCATGTTCTGGCTTGTGACCTAAAATGGCAATCACCAATGAGTTTGGGTTCTTTTTTGCAGTTAATTTTCATGTTAAACATCACACAAGGTAGATTAGTTAATGCTTTCATTCCTGTGCATAGGGGAGGATTTAAATACAAAGTTGGGAGAGTTTTACTGTAGATATTCCCACATGCACAACACAGCCTTCTTTTGCCCTCTATGCAAAAGCAGGGTTCTTTATGCTCTGTTCCACTTTACATGTTCATCTTTCATCAAAAGTTAGATTGTTTCAGGCTTGAGTGCAGTCCTCAAGCCAAAGGTACATTTAGTCTCTGGGAAGCACAAAGACATTCCTGCAGATTCACAGCCACCAAAGGATTCACAGACAGCAGGGCTTTTCCACTGCTGAGAGGACACTCAGTAAACTCCAATGTACCTTTTTAATTATGTCATCAACAAAAGGTCTGCAGAAATCTTAATAAGGTATGGTGTTGTAAGAATAATTTCTGTTTGGCTCATTGGAGACGAAAGGTATATCAGTGGATGGATTAAACATATGCCTCCCCTTTAGCTGACTGTGAAGAACCATTAAGGAAAAACCTTGTCTTCTCTACTTCATGTTTATTCCATAAGAAAATCCTGAAGAGATTTTAGGCGAGCGGGGGGCGGGGGGGGGTGGGGGCATGATCTAGGAATTTGAATTTCTCTGAGAATGAAAATGAAAGGCATGAAGATTGCACAAGCACATACCACACCTTGGTAAGCACTTGAGGGTTGTTTTGAAAGTCTTAAATGGACATACAAAATAACTTTTTCCTCATATGCAGCAAAACCCTAGAAATGGCTTGTGGAAACTAAAATGCTTTATAAAACTCACAGAGTGGAGACCAAGCACACACATGATATGAAGAAGCTCTTTCCAGCATCCTCACTGTATATGCACTCTCTGTTCTTATTCATACTCAAATTACTGACAAGAGTCCTAATAATTTCAGGAAGAAAGAGCCTCAGATATTTTGAGACTAAAAACAGAGGCTGAGATTTGGGGCTTGGTTATTAAACAAATAGGTTAGTCAGGAGATCTGAAAGGGGAGATGTAAACAATTTACATTCCTAGTGAAGCTGGAAGCCTTTCCATAATGTTTGCTTTTTTTTTCATGGCTCATTTGAGCTCACTGGAATCCCACCCAGTAAAACACAAGTTCCCTAAATGAGTTTGGTATGTGTCAGACATGCAACAGCTTTGAGTGCTGAAGGTATGTGGCACAAGGCTCATTGTTTAGTGTGTATACCTTTGTGTTCCAGCCCCTCGGTGTACTGCAGGAATGTTTCCAGTAGGACTGAATTTGCTTTTCACCAACAAAGGGCCCATAAAGATTTTCAAATTTAGAAAATGGTTGCTTTCATAACAAATACTTTGGCTGGTACCCTGCGTAATCTGTGAAACACCACAGCACAGTGATTTCCCTCAAGTCCACCCAGCACAACAATAAATCAGCTAAAATCTAATATACTGTCTGCAAAGATGGAATGTGCCATTTTTTTTTCTTTGTAAGAGGTACACATTAATCTTAACTCTTCAACCTAATACACAGTAAAACTTACAAAAGTTTTCAGATATTTTTAGCTGTGTTTCTACTGCTTTCACTAAGCTTTGTTTTCTTGACTCTGGTAGCTCTAAAGCAATGGCAATAGTACAGAAAAGAGTGAAACCTCTGCTGTATCTTTTTGCTGTAAACTGTATTTGAAGGGTTTGTTAAGTCTGAGTTCTTGTAGAACAACCTGTCTTTTTGTTTCTTTTCCCTTTGAAGAGCATGGGACAACTTGATGGTTTGTCTATGAGAGTATGAGTAGGATTTTTCAGTTAGACACCTTTTTTTCTGCAATATCCAACATTATCTGCTATTTAACAGAGAAGACAGAGGCAAAGATATCTGCATTGAGTGGTTGACTCACTTCAATTTCTAGAGTTCTGACTTTTCTCTGATCCAGAAAGTGCTTCAGTTACCAGTCTCTCCAGTCCAAAAATTTTTAAAGCCAATTTATTGCTGTGTTTGAGCAGTCATACGGAAGTGCCAACTCAGTCAGAGTTATGATTTTGCTAAGAAGAAACACTGACTAATCCCATTTATTTCAGCATGACTTTTTCTCTCACATACTAAATCTTGCTCTTAGTATCCCCAGATGGGATCAGGATATCACAGAATCGAGGAATGGTTAAGGCTGGAAAAGACCTCTGGGACTGCCAAGTCCAAGCGATAACCCAGCACTACCACAATCACCACTAAACCGTGTCCCCTGGGGCCACATCCGCATGGTTTTTTGAACAATATCTGTAATCAAAGGGTTTGTGAATGCTCCCATAGCACTAGAAGTACATTGCCCACTGAAGAAGCTGCATGTGGTCCCACCTTATCACAGTCTGTTCTTCCTACATCCTTCCACTTGCTTAAATGCTTCCTCTAGGTAAGGGGAAGGGTACATTTTCAGAGGTGATCTTCTTTCAAAGGGAGTGGCCCTCTGAGACCACATGAAATTGCTTAATTGGAAGTGATTTGGCCTTGCTAATTACTTGCTTGGGTGTTTTGTTTTCAGCTGCCTGTCCCCAATGTTCAACAGCCGTCAGCATCGGGGCATTGTTTTTGCAGCTCCCTCAAATTCCCTTTCAAGTGATGTCTAAACTTCAAACTGTTTTCCTTGCAGGCAGGTCTACAGAGATTTACTGGAATCATGGGAACCACAACTAGTCAGCAGGCAAGAGGAAAAGGCCCCATTATTGGCTCTGTCAGGAAAACTCTGCTCGCAATTAAACTCTGCTTAAGATTTATGAACCCAGCACAGTGGGCTTGATTGGGCTGCTTATCACTTTAGGGGAGCCTCATTATTTCAATTTTCAAGTGAAATCTGTTTCAGAACAGAGACAACTCAGCAGGACCTTTTATTGAAATATTTGGTCTGCTTAATAACGGGTGGCTACTTGTTAATTATTGGGGTGGGGAAGCTGGGCTCATTATTGGGATGAGTAGTCACGTCATCCCAATATTTTTCACATCAGTTCTTTGAAAAAGTCAAGTAAGACATGAACAATAACAAGAAAGTTCATGCAAGCTCTGAACTTTCAAGAGAAATAAGTACTTTTTTCACTTCACAGTAAGAATTTTTTTTTTTAATTGCAGAAGAATTAAAATTTCTGTTTCTTGTATAATCTGCATAAGGACATTAACACTTCTACCAGCTACACCAATAAAAATAAAGTAGCAATTGTTTCACATTTGGATTCAATCTATAAAAACCTAAAAACATATCTCTAGTCACTTGTTAAGACAAATACAAGTAAAAGATTAGCCAATTTGAAAACACAGTCAGATTTGGTTCAAGAAAAGGAGAAAAGTGAACATCATTGGAGCAAATCCCTGGTGTTCCTTGAGAACCTTGTGAAGGTTTTGCAGCCAAACCGAAAGGAATATTGGGATGGTTTCCTAACACTACTGGAGCTGTGGCACCCCTTAGGTACTTGTTAAATCAGGTTATTTCTTTTCATGCTCTTGTAAGTATATTATGTGGTGACCAGCCCTTGTACGAAATCAAGAGCAGAATTATTTCTATTTGAAAATACAGACTGGTCCAGCCTCTTTTACTGTTTCTTAGTTGTATGTTCCTCCACTCCACTGGAATGGATGGAATTGCTCAGTACAGTCATGTTGTGATCCCTTCATTGCCTGGAGAATCTCTTCCCCTCCACCGAGCCAATTGTTGTTCTTGCCATACTTGAGAATACCAGTTTTGTTCCTTCTCAGACTCTTTTAAAAGGATGCTTTTCCTGAGTTCTCCAATTTTTTGCAGAAAGGTAGCTCCATATCTTTGCTGCTACCAACTCTAATATCACGAGTCAAACACCACTTTGTAAGTGCTCCAGCTTTTTTTTTTCCTGTTTTCCTTCTTTTTTTTTTTTTTTTTTAAACAGGAATGAAGTGAAGTATAAACATTTCCTGCAAAAGTACATATAATAGAGGTTTGTATGCCAAGTGGTTTTATTTTCCTCCTTGGCTGTGACTCTCAGAAAATGTTTAAACAGCAATGTAAAAATAAATGAATAGATTTTCTTCATTACTATTTTCTTTCCCTGCAAGAATGTGTGCCTCAGGGACACAGGGGTATAGAACAGATTAATAGGGAAATTTTAGTGGGAGCCCCTTGTTAAACATTGGCAGTACATCACTGTACCGGAGAAAAATGAAAGTTAGTGCCCATGGAGCTCTGCCTGATAACTGATTGCGAGACGCCTTCAAGGCTGCAATTTATCTTCAAGAAATACAATAATTAGATCTGTGTAAGCTTGGGCTGTCTCTCTTCAGTAAAGAGGCAGATATGATTTCATTATTCAATTCCTGTGATGTCATTAGTGAACCTGGAAATCTATTCAGCCTGTCTGTGTTAGCTCGGCTTCCAAGAACGAGGAGGAAGACTAAATCTATCCCTAACAGTGTCAGAGAAGAACTGAAGCCCTACAGTTCATTTGGACACACTTGGGAAGGAGGAAGGGGAGTTCCTTGGTGCTGCCATGCCATCATGAATCTCAGCAGAGATTCGTGCCTGCTGTGCTGCCCACACCTTTGCACTGGGGCTGTGTGCCTTCCTAAATCTGAGCTCCTCTCCTACTCACAAAAACAACTTGCAGGATCTTAAGTTCAGTGATGTTAACACATACCTCTTAAATCCTGGGTACCATCAACACCTACACTGGCCATCTATTTCTAAAGTATAAATGAGTACTTGCCCAAAGTTTTCCAAATATCCCTTCTTCTTTTTTTTTCCCAATAAAAAAAGCTTTTACTGAGGGCTTTTACTTTCTTCCCATGGGGGAAATGGTATAAAAACACACGGTTTTGGGGGTTTTTAAGTATACATTTACATGTAAAAGGTTATCATCTATCACCATCTCAAAGTGTTAGCTCCTGTTTCAATGAAACAAGGTGTTACACAAGGCTTAAATCACTTCACCAGCCACAGAGAAGAAAATCAAACGGTGTATATTTGATCTATCCAAACTGCTTCGTATTTATTACACCTGGGTAGCACCTAACACCTTCACCTAGCCACAGAGCAGCCAAGGAATGAGTTGTCTCTTTGTATTACACCACTACCAGGCATTGTAGGACTTTTTTGTCATACCCAGGAATACCTGTTTGGAGATGATAACAGGAGGTAGGAGCATAATTAAGGACTGAAACTCAGGGGAAATTAATTCTGCACCTGTATTTCAAGCTAACCCAATCCAGCTCTCCTGATTTCAGTTTTAAAGTGACAGCAGAGAAACGAGCGTGTTTTCATTGAAAATGCCAGGAAGGGAAAAAAGAGGAAGAACTGCAGAGTGGGATCCAAACCAAGAGCAAGAAGATCAGAACAATAATAATGAAAAAGCACTTGAAAAAATATAAAAGGGAAAGCAGGAGGAAGGCAGAAGAATCATGTTGGGGTTATCATAGCAGAATTTGGAGTTCTGTCCTTTTTGTATTTTTCCTGGAGGCTGCGCAGACAGTGAATAGGAAAGCAGAGCATTAATTCAGTCTAAAAAATCCATTTGTCAACTGTGAGCTGTAGGAATCCCTCCTATTGTTTTTTCAGCTTGAATTCTCAGAAGTGTTAAAAGTTACTTTTTAAGTACCTCTCAAATCTTTCTTTTTCCCCACTCTCTACCTATATGCTCCCAAGAATTTTCTATATATGTATTTATTTGCATCTATACAAATGGAAATGATAGCCCTGAATACAATTACGTATTAATTACACTGCTAAGTGGAAATGTTTCCTTTCATCATCCCCTTCCCCGTTCAAGTGCTGTGCAGGCTTTTCTTGCCAGCTGCATCACAAATGGAAACAGCCAGAGGAGCCATTTACGTGTCGTTATGAGGTTGTGAAACAAGTCTGCCAAGTGCCTCGTTCTCTAAAAAAGTCACTGCGATGTCACTGCTCAGGGCAGTACCAATGGTTAAGTGGGTTTGGGCGTGCCATTGGAACCGGCTCAGAAACGAGCAGAGGATGTGCAGAGGACAGTGTGCAGAGCAGCGTGTGCTCAGATTCCCTGTTCCCTGGTTTTGATTAGGCAGCACAGGCTGAAACCCACTGACATCGCCTGTCTCCTGCCTAGGAGCTTGCTGTTGTGTGCCAGTTTTCCAGCCTCCTTTCTGGACACTTATTTAAATCAGATGTCTGCACTGTAGGTCCTACAGCTCGCACAGGGGGAGGGATAAGCAAACAGCAAAGAGCCGTTCATGTACGGATACCAGCCTCGAAAGGGCAAGAATTAAGAAGGAAGTGACAGCAGGAGCAAGGATTTTTATGCTCACACTGGAGAGAGCCCAGGTGTGAAATCCCACTGCAGCATCTGAAGGGGCTTGTGCCCTGAAGAGGTCATCCTCTCTCCCATGGGGTGTGCCAGGGCCACCTCCAGGATCAGGGATGTGCTCTGGGCCCCGGTGATAACAGACAAGAGTGGCCCATGTGAACTTTCTGGATAAACTCTTGCATTTCCTTCAAGCATATAAAGTCTCTGTGAGAAAAACATGCAGTGCTGGTGGCAGCAGCGAGAAGGGAGCTGATGAAGGCAGAGAACAGCTCTGTTGGTCTGTGTCAGAGAGCTCCCTGCATCAGCCCAGATACTGGAGCAGACGGTAACCACACGTAGCCTGGAACACCGCGTTTCTGCACTAACCAGCAGATTTTGTGTTATGACTGGCCACCGAACAACAAAGGGATCCAACTCTACGTTTCCCTTAATCATCACAAGTGCTTACTTTGTATTAAAATGAAATGCCTGAAAGACTAGATCATAACAAGAGAAATGATAAATCTTGTCAGAAATCCTGCTTGCCCTGGCAGGATGCAGGCTCTGTGGTTTTGGCTATAGCGCATCCGCGCCCTTCGCTGCACCAAGGGCATAGCATGTGCCTATTTAAGGTTCAGGTTTGGCTCTCTCCCAGCTGCCCTGGAACCTGTTTAAATTCCCCTTTAGAGACCAAAAAGTTCATTTTTCCAGGGACAAACTGGGGGCTAAAGAAGGTGCTATAGCAAGATGGTCTAATGCTCTGTTTTTGTCAGCTGTGAATGTGTTTGAGAGGCTGGTGCCTAACTTGGAGCATGTGGTGGGTACGTGTCCCTTGGTGTCCTGAGGTCTTGCCTGCTGCTGGAGGTCTAGCCCCAGCTCCACACTTCCCTCCTGCATGCCTGGATTTCCTTCCCAGAGAAGGCAAGGCACAGGCAAGGAAGAAATATTTGTGGGCAAATCTCATCCTGATGTAAGTTCAGAGCCCAGTATATTTATGACATGGCCAGTGTATGGAGCTTGCCACCAAAGACAATCTCCTAAGTGCCAGAATTGTTTCTGGGAAAATAGGCTGTGTGGTACTCTGGATGTTTTCTAGTTTTTATCTTTTTGTAGCAAAATGCTTCTTGGAGGCTTGTGTCTTGATATTTTATCAGGGGATTTCATACTGTCCTTGGAGTTATTTTGGTTTGCAGGGTAGAGAACAATAGGGGAATGATAATATCAATTGCTTCCTCATATTGTTTTTATTTATTTTTTTTCCTCCTATGTTTTGGGAAATAGTGGAATTTTACATGAGGCAGCACACTGAATAGTCATCTGTTGTCCTGGGTCAGTTCATGCCAGACAAATTACTCTGGGAAACAATTCTCTTCTGACCTTCATTTTTATGGATACTTGTATTAGTTGCTCATGTGGATTATGTGGAGCAGTTTTGTAAACATATTTTTACCCTGTGCTTTTCATCACATATTTTGTGAAGTGCAGTAAAAGGACAGCATATCTTTGTAGAGTTTGGTTGGGTTTTTTTTTTTGCGTGATGAACTGGTAATGAATTTTCAAGTTAGATTAAGACTTGATGTGAATTTACCACAGATTGCAATATAGGCTCTATTTAAATCACATAATTTTCCTCAGATTTTATTTTGTTGCTCATAGTATTTTACTGAGACTATTCAATAAATAAGAATGATAATTCCACAGCATTTCATAAAATTAGTTGCATTTCATTTTTTGGTAAGAAATGCTGGCCACCAAATTCCAGATGTCAAACCGTAAAAGAATAAAGAGAGTTCCAAAATCATCCCTCCGGGGACTGTACTTTCTTTCCAGAGGAAGAGCTATTCACTGATCTCAGAAAGCATGAGAAGGTGCACATCAAAAAGTCAGAGGGATTTCTAATTACATCCACTTGTACCCGCTTCTGGTTCCTTTTGTTTTGTTTTCTTCTGGTTTTGCCAGTTTTTAAGCAAGATGACAAAAAAATTCCTTCACTGCTTTTGAAAGTTTATAAAACAATTGCACAAACAGGGTTTATTCATCCAGCTCAGCCATGGTTCACTGGGTCTTTTCTGGTCTTAGGGAAACAACCTCAGCAGATGTTTTTCATCACTGCTACAGTATCAGGAATGTGACCAGGAAAGAAGGTAGTGTGCCCAGAGAATTCCAGCTCCTCGGTCAGCCTGGGTGCTGCAGTGGCTCGGGGAACATGCAGAGAGTTCCCTGGCAGTACGCAAAGGACAACTTGGCTGGCACCAGAATCAGAGAGGAATTTAAGTGCCTTATCCTAACTTTGCACACCCTCTCTCACACTGGTCTGAGAGCATAAAGACCAGAACAAACAATGCTGGCCATTGTGTTAGGGAAGTAAATCTCTTAGCAGGGATGTCCCTGGTTAGTCATTTTGTGGTTTGATAACAATTTTCTCCACTAATCCGTCTTCCCTAAATAAACTGAACTGCTTTGTTGCTTGGATTGAGATAGCCCAGACTGGCTGTGAGTAATTTATTTTTTCAATTAAGACATCTTTATGATTTTCTACATTTGTTGACTGGGCTATGAAGGCAAGTTCCCAGAAAACCTTTGAGATCCCGGAGGGAGGACAGGGTGGGCAGAGGGAGACAAAGAGATTGTTTCCTCCAGCATGTTGATTTTGTTGCGATAGGCACAAACCAAACCGAAAAAACCGTTTCTGAGTGGTTTGTTGGATTTTGTTGTTTGTTTGCTTGTGGGATGAGATCTACAAGATGTGTTACAGAGATTCTCTTTGGAATCAAATGTCCTTTTCACTTTTCCAGCAGCAATCAGACCTGTCTGATCAGAGAACCTGTATATAGCATACGCCTTTGGTGTACAGCTCTGATGGAATCACATTGTACAGGACATACTTCTTCCAAAATTCTTCTTCTTCATGCACAGCTGTGCTGTTGACTGTCACAGCCATTGCTGCTGCTATTCCACCAGCCACATTACTGCACCTTGCTTTAAAATGAATGCAATGAGCAGACTACGTTCTGTATGTCAATATTTTAAAGTCAAATCAGGCAAAATTGGCTCAAGTAACACAGCCAAGAGGACAGGAACCAGGATGGGCATGTGTTTAAGGTATCAGACCGAGGCTTGGCAGATCTGGTTTCAGTCTCCAAACCTGTCAAAGAACTTTTGTACTATCTCCAACAAGCTGCTAAATCTTTTGGGCATCGGTTCTCCGGCTATAAAGTGGGGGATGATATCATCTCGCCTTGAAGAATAATTGTGGGGATGAAGTTATTTGCTAGGGCTCCACGGTAAGATGGCAAGGGCTGTTGCTTGCAGCCTGATCTCACAGGAATGATCTCATTGCTTAGAGGTTTAGGTTCCAAATCTGCCAAGTGGGAACAATAACTTTGCTACCTCTTCGGGTCTGTTATGAAACTTACTTCAGGAATATTTGAAAAAAACCTCACTTTCCTTCACATTCTACTTTCTCTCAAGGGACTCCAGGGTAAACCGGCAGCTTCCTCACAGTCACCAGAGGGTTTTATGCTGAAGGGGCTTGGCTCAAATATCTGAGCCAGTTGAGGCTTTCCAACGTAAACCCTCAAAGAAGGGATCATTTAATGATTACCATCTTCATTTAGATTCCTCTTAGTCTTTCGCCTTGTACGTTGTAACTCTGGCTCGTGAGTTCCCCAAGCAATTTTCTCATGTTGAATTTGTTATTCCAAGAGCAGGAGAACTGGATTCATTAGCTAAACTCCTGTACAGCAGGAAGAATGATGCCAACAACAACTGATTGTCAGTGCTTTTCTTTTCAGGACTGCGCTTAGTCTCTGCTGTCATTTGAGCTCTAAATCACTTTAAAAAAGGAACAGAGAAATGGTTCCCAATTAAAGAAGTAATAAATAAAAAAAGATGATGATACCTCTCCCAGTTTCTTCAAGCTAGAAGCTTGGAAATTAAGATGGTGCAATAAGTTTGGAAGATGCGATCAGATGTCTGATGCGCACTACAGGAATATTTCCTCTCCCAGTATAAATTACACATGTGTGTTTTTATATACTCTTCCTCTCTCTTGTCAAGCCACATTTTGTTGCACTTTATGGATGTCCAGCTGTTCTTCCCAAAACCTTAAGCTAAATCATCATAACTGGAGTGGGATTTGCATTTTGAGGTAAGGTAGGAACACTCACTTCAGAGTCTCCTGAAATTCTGAAGTCAATTGTACCATTATTGATGGCAACACAAAAATGCAGCTTTGATGAAAAACGACCCCTGTACAGAGATGTCATTTTTTACAAAAAGATCTATGGATTTGATGGGTTTGCTTTTGTAATCAGCATATGCTCAGAGCATACTTGAAAGAAACAAACATGTTGCACTGTATGACTACCCCAAACTTTTAGAACCTGTCTTGGTAGAAACACACACATGCAAGCTATGTTTTTATTAATATTATTTATTAATCACTGTTTATAAATTACCTGTGCTAAGTTCAGCTAAAAAAAATGCTGTTTCCAGAGCCTTCACATCCCTGTGCAGTGCCCAGTTGTGCTGTATCAACCTTTTCTATCTCAGCAAAATTCCTACAGAGGGAAATCATGTTATTCTAGAATGAGGGAGGGTTAACAGGACACACATTTCTTTCCATGTTTTTTTGTATTTTCTGGGCTTTCTTTTATACTGGCACCTCTTTTCCTGTGTTTTTCAGTTTTTCCAATAAATAAAGATCTGTCTAATGTTTTTATTAATCTGCTTCATATGAGGGGTCTCCTAAACAAGTTATTACTCTGCAGGGGAAGGGAGAACAAATTTCTTAAAGATTTTTGGAATGTGAGGATGTCAGCCAAGTCTCAGGGAATTTGCTGGGGGTTAACAGCAGTTCTAACTGTGTTTTCTGATTTGATCTGTTTTAGAGGGATTTCATAGAGACCTAAGGAATTGTCCATGACTCAGGCTCTTCTTCAGGGCACACGAGGAAAACAGAAGGAATTAGCACCCCTCAGTCCTGTCTCAAGACTAAACAAATTTGCACAAGTGTACAAGGGGAGTCCAGTGTGACAAACAAATGGCAGTGGTGCTCATGCTCACAATGCTTCAAGATTGAAAAATTGATGCAAAAGAGACGTCAGTCTCAAAAGCAAGTTGCAGGAATCTTTCATGTCTTTAGGAGAAATAGAAGCAAACAGATAACAAGACTGAAATCTGATTTGGTTTAACATGAGACAAGCAAGACAGTAGTGCTTTGTTGTCCAACCGTATTTGAAGGGAGAAGATATGGAAAAAGGTATCCCCCAAAATTAGTTTTGTTTCTTTGTTTGTTTAGGGTTTTTTTAAACCATAACTATTTGGTTGAGTTACATGTTTTTTAGAGCTAGATTTCTCTAGGAAAGTGTCTAAGATTCTCTTTTTAAGCAAAAATATTTATCTCAGCTTGTAAGTTAAATTCAAGTACAGAAATAACCAGGTGTAGAAGTTACTGAGGTTTCCTTTGCACTTCTCTTAAAAATAAGAGCTAATTAGTGAAATTGCACATTATGGCTGAGAAGGAAAAAATATATTTGTAGAAAAAATATATTTGTAAAAAAAAAAAATCTGTCTTCAATTTTTTTTAAGTATGAAAACTGGTATGGAGATGTCTCGAGTTTTTAAAAAATACTGACCAACTCAAATTTTTTGTTATAAAAAAAGCAATGAGGAAGGTTGTATTTGTCAGTCCACGTGGAAAAAAGACACAACATAATGTGATTTCTGTCACAAATGCACACAGTTTTGGCAGACAAATAGTCACGTACTTTACAAACCTCTCTGGCAAATAATGAGAAGACGAAAAGTCCTCGCCTTGTATCCACATTAAATTATTTCAGTTCTGGTTCACATGCCAAAAGTTTACACTGCATTTAGATATTATTTCTTCTCTGTGTACTTCTGACCTCGCCACTCTGAAGAGCCAGAGAATCACTTCCCTTTCCAGAATATAACAATAATTCAGGATGGAGCAGAAGGAGCTGTTTTAAATGGCTGGACTTCATTATCCCTTATCCAAAACTGACCTCACCTGGACTGGTCGATATGTGGGATCTTAGCTATTCCTTCAGATATTAATTTATACTCCAGAGGTGTTAAGACCTAAGTTTGCTTAGAACTTTGAGCTACATTGAGCAGGACTGGCAAGTCCCCATTGCAGCCGGTCCCCATGGAGTGGAGGGGACATGCCCTAATTCATTCCCTTCAGGCTTTTGTGCTGCTCTCCTACTCCGTGTGTGCTTGTGACCTTCTCCCACCACAGCTAGGAGTCAGAAACAGGCTGGTGGAGACACCTGTCCACAGGAGATGAGAAATATCCCAGGTCCTGCATCACTGTCATTGTCTCCTGGGGCTCCAGCAGTGGGTCATGCCGCAACAAAAATCCAGAGCCCTTGCTTGAAACATCACTCTAAGACTGAAAACCAAAACCAGCCGTTCATATAAACATTTTATTTTTCGCCTCAGAAAATATTGTATTTCAATCCTTTCTAACCCTGCTACTATCGCAGAATGAGCAGGGTTCTCATTCTGCTCATGAATGCGATAGTTTTGACCTAGTTTTAGTTCTACTAGTATTAATGAAAGGGGTGTCTCTCTCTCTTTTTTCTTCTTAAAATATATTTTCCTTGTAAGAACCAACACTCAACTTTATCCTAACAAATCCTGCTGAAAATAATGCGGTATGAATTATTTCAAGATATCTTTTGTAGTGATCAATTTAACCATAATGCCTCAGTCTTTGGTATATAAACAAGATATCAGTAGTACAGAAACAGATCTGTAAATAGCTTTCTGAAGAACTTTGCTGCATTTTACTAACCAACCCTTTCCCAAGGCCAGTATTGCAACTTGCAAGGAGAAAATTGCCCTTACTTTTAAATAATTTTCATGTGACAAACAGCAAATTCTCTCTGTCTGGTTATCACTCATATGAATATAGCCTTCTTCCTCAGTTTTTTTGCCTCCTCCCAGAAGAAGTCTACTTTTATCTCCCTTCTTTTGGAAGCCCTGCTGGTACTGGGTGTCTGGTTTAATCATGTTCTGATCATTCAAGTTGTTTGTTGCTGTATTAGCAAGCTGGCAGGTAATAATTTAATGCATTACACAAGTGTTGCACTGTGTGTTTTCCCTTCCTTATATACATTCATATTCCTCCCGTATTCTTTGGGGTACTAAAAGCAGGAGTTTGTTTTGGCATTTGAGTTGTCTGGGGCTGTGTTTGCTCCAGGCACGGAGGCCTGCAGACGACTCCCTGTCTTAGTGGCTCACTTCTTTCTTTGATGTGCTCTAACACACGTGACTTCATTGAGTACGTGTAAGGATAAGATTGAAATAGGCTCTCCTGTTCAAGCAGTAGGTGGAAGGATTAAATGACTGATGCTCTAGTGAATTGCAGTTCAGCTCCTCAGGCTGAGGGTCTCATACCTCAGTCACTCGTTGCCACTTCCTCGAGGTTGCCTTTAAGATATCACAGTTATCTAGAGGGTAATATTAATACAGGAGTCAAAACAGCACAACTTCCAAAGTTCTCTTCCTATTCTTGTTGGGGAGACAATATCCAAATACAGGATTTTGTGACTTTAGGTGGATTTAGAAATGTTAAACTAATAAATGGATCAAATCCCCTTACAAAATATCTCTTCCAAATTCCACTGAAGTTAACTAGGAAAAAAAATTCCCCTATGACTCCTGAGGGATAACAGTTGTTAGCATTCACAAGCAATACTAGCTAGATACTAGGTTTAATGTCATGCCTGCTGGGTTTTAACCATCACTCCAAAAGCCCTGAGAAAAGCTTGAT
This sequence comes from Oriolus oriolus, assembly GCA_013400235.1. Taxonomy (NCBI): domain Eukaryota; kingdom Metazoa; phylum Chordata; class Aves; order Passeriformes; family Corvidae; genus Oriolus; species Oriolus oriolus. The sequence continues at coordinate 850,131 of VXBT01005032.1, forward strand.
GGCTTTTCTTAACAAAGCCCTACTTTCCCTCCACCATTCCCTCTGAATTCCAATCCTGCATTGCCACAGATGTCAGGGCAAAATCCTTTCCCTTTCAAATTGCTATGATTACAGGCTGAAATCTCTAGCTCCTCGTTTATCTCCACAGATTATCTATGCTATAATGCTCAAGAAATATAGTCTAATGATCATCTGATCAGTTTCTGAAGTGAGATTCATTTTTAGAAAAAGAAATAGAGCAATTATTAAGTGGAAGGGTCACGTTCAACAGATCTTTCAGGCTAAAGTCACACGTTGAGGGTTTATGTGCAATGCAAATATAAAGCCTGGGGACTTGCAGGAGCATTTACTCACATGAGTGCTCAGAATTTCTTAAAATGAGTGTGAGTTTGGACATGAAAAGATGGAACACATGGTCAGCAGCTGGAATTTATGAAGACCTCTATTTAATAAAACAGTAGTAACCACTTTGTGCTGCTGCTACATTCTTTCCTTGGCGGCAAAATGGTGGCACACCAGAAGAAAAAATCTGTGGTTTTCAGTAGAAAAAGCATTTCCCAGAGGCTAAGGGGGTGGAGAGAACAATCTTGTAGCAAAGGGCTGATTTCCTGATAGTGTTCTATAAGTTGTTGAGTGGTTTTGGTTTGGGGTTTTTTTTCCTTTTTTTAATTTCGTGGGTGATACCTACTGTCCCCACCTGTGGCTGCTCACACTCGCCTTCCTCTGAGGTTTACATGGCTTGTTCGGGCAAAGCCACCACTGACTCAGTTTAAGGTTGGTTTTAGTCCTCTTTAGGACAGGAGGTTGTAGTAGATGGTGGTCAGGAGTCCCTCCCAAGCAATATTTCTATGATTTATTAATTTCTTGCTGAATTTGAACATTTTTATCATGAAGTAAGAAACTTCTCAACACAAAAATTGCAATTGGACCTTCTGCCACAGGAAAAAAAGCCCCAAAAGCTACATATTCCCTGTTTCAAGTAAAACTAGCTAACCAGTGCGTATTTTCCCAGACGTTGGGGCTTCCTTGACAAGCACTGCCTTTCTCAATTAATTTCTTTGTGGGAAACCATTAGTTTCAAATCCTACTCCACTTTGCACCCAGAAACCAAACAAAAACATCCATTTGGAGCTCAGGAGTTAGACCACTTAAAAAATGAAGTCAGCAGTGCCAGCTCTGTTGTGTGCAACAGGCATGCATAAACAGTTTGAAGGACATTTGTCATTCTTTCAGTGTTGGCCTCACCCTAAAGACCAATAAACATTTAAAATAATGCAGTTATGTGGGCTGAGTTGTTCAGGGAGGCATTTTCTGACCGTGGCAGCAGAGAGGTAAAGAAGGTCAGTTCTCAAGCCCTGCACATGTCTGAATACTTTCAATAATTCATGTTTGGAATAACACATAGATTTATATTGGAAGCCAAGAGAGAAGGCAATATTGGAAAATCCCTAATTACCTAATCCCAACATTATTTTCAGCATACCACATTTGCTTGGTCTCCACGATAATGTACAACAGAACAAAAAAATTGTGCAAATTTATAAACAGTAAAAGGAAAATATAATACCAGGTTCTCAAGACAGAAACATGAAAAACAGTGTAAGATATCCAGTAAGAAAAATAATAAAAACTACTGGAGAGGGGAGTAATAATATAGAGCCAACAGTAGTCAATCTGAGAACACCTCTGGAAATTAAAGAAAAGATGGAGAGGTAGGTTTTAAAAGTTAGAAGGGAATAAGTAAAATCAGTTTTTAGGGAGTTTGTAGTGCCCCCCGCAGTTAAAAATACCGTCACCTGCCAATTTCAGAAGTGATAGCAGATTCTTGAAAGAGCAGGTATTGTGTTACTCCGTGTCTAAAATCCAGCCAGGCCCAACACCTTCAAGGCTTTCAAAACTAATAATCCCAATTGAAAGCCAAGCAGCCACATTATAGCAGGCTGATGGAAAGAACATAAGGGGAGCGTAATGTGGTTACAATAGCTCAGAGCCGTACTTGCACACACTGATTGCATTCTGGGCAAGACCCAATCACTGACATACCCCCATCAAAGGTTTGGAAAGAGGAGAAATTCTCTCATACGGTACACTCACAATAGAAAATGCCAAAAGAAACAGTGGGAATCAACAAACTTTCCTCAGTACGTTTCTTAAAGTTTCCCTGTGGTGGAGGGTATTGCTGATGTATTTTTCATCCCTCCTGGTTTGACTGGGAGGTTCTGGTTTGCTGCTGCTTTCAGTAAAGGAGTTGCAAATTTGCCTACCAGTGATATAGGCTGTGCCAGCTGTTTGGTTGCTGTTAGTGGGAACTGATTAATGACAGTAAGTGGTATTTCTAATCTGTACCAACCAGGAATTCTGCTAGGAGCAGCTTTCACTGGAGAAACCTTAACTGTGATTCAAATACACAGGGCAATTTACAGTAAATTTGGTTGTCTAGAGTTGTGCAAACAATGAAAAAACCCCAAAGTTGCACTATTTACTCAATATTTTGCTTATGCTTGTTTTCCTTTTCATGACTGTTTCCCATTAATACACTAAAGAAAAAAAATTTAGAGACAGAAATGATCACAGAAACAATTTTGCCAAACAGAGATTAATTCATGTAAGACATGAGTTGCACATTTGTGAACCAGTATTCACCACGAATCTGTCATTTGAAGAGTGTAGCCACGCTGCAGTGACAGGAGTGACTTCCAGTAATGCAGGTAGCCAAGGTAGGTTAAAACTAGCTGCTTTTGGAGCACACCCATTTACCTGTTTCTTGGCTACTTGGTGGAGATAAACTCCAAATTTCTGGAAGTGTCCGAGGCCAGGTTGGATGGGGCTCTGAACAACCTGGGCTAGTGGAAGATGTCCCTGCTGCCCATGGCAGAGGGGTTGGAACAAGATGATCTTTAAGGTCCCTTCCAAACCCAACCATTCCATGATTCTGTGATGTCCCAGACGGCGACCAGACCTGATCTATATCCTAATATCTATTTCTATAAAAGCAGATATGGATGTATGCAGAGTGTAAGCTGCATGTATGCCTATAAATCCATGGATACTCTGCAAGGAAAAGCAGCTGCTTCACAAGATGAAAGCCAGCAGAAGCAGTACTGCCTGTGATAGTTATGTTTGCCAGGTCCATGAACTGTTTGACATTTCTCCAATGAAAAATGGTAACCACAGACACCACACCAACGGGGCACGGCATTAAAGGCCACCACCCAGTCAATTGTCCAATATACATTGCTGCTTTTCAGTAATATGTCACAGCTTGTGCACTCTGTTTAAGATTTAGCTGGTGAGTTAAATGGAAATGGTATTAATTATATGCTAGAACTATGTCAAGCTTCAAAACAGCTGTAGGCTTTTAGTCCAAGAGTAAAAAACCATAAAAGCATTCTAAGCTTTTTTCTCCAAAGGGACGGGGTTAAGATATGACCACAAGACCTTTCATTATCTCACGAGGAAAGCTTCCCGTGAGTCCATCTTCATCCCCTTTTTTCACCTCTCATGGGTCTCCATTTCAGTCTCCAGAAGACAAAATTCCAGAAGAAAAGTGAATACAGGGAGTGAATTTGGGTCCAGATCCTTTCCCTTGCCTGCGCTTGGCTTTATTTTCATAGAGAAACTGATTAAAGCTGCCAAATGTCTTACTCTTTTCTTAATTCTGCCTGGGTGCTGCTACATGGGCTTCATCTGCTGGTCAGCTTGGCTGGAGCATGTTTGCATACCCTGGCTATAAAGGACTCAATGGTCACTCCGTGTTTAGGTTTTCTGCTCACCCTGGGGTCATCCTTGCGATATAATGAGGCTCTTGAGGCCACTGGCACTGGCAGAATGCTGTTTTTCTAATAACCTTTCAATAGGGAAGGAAAAGTGTTGACAGCCAGGGACACAACCACAAAGACACTGAATTTGAGGAATGGAAAGAGCTTTTTTCTCCCCTTCCCTTTTTTTTTTATTTCGCTGGTGGGCTGCTTTTCTAAGCCAAGGCACATATTTTGATGATGACTGCGTGATAATGAAAAACTTGTAACAATTTTACAGGCAACTGCATCGCTTCAGAGCAACACACTTGGTTTCTTGTCTGCTATTTTATTTTACCAAGTCAGTGATATTTGGTGCAGATATCACCCAGAGTCTGGTTCTGTCCTGATACTGTTTTGAGGAGACTCTTATTATCACTCGGCTTTTTACTAAGGCCACAGCCTGTTGTCACTGAATGAGGCATCATTAAAAGAGGAGTTATGCACTTGTTGTGAGAGGTAGGGATCAGAATGAGCTGCCAACCCAAGGAAGGTGGCAAACATGAGCCCAAAGCAAGATCTAAGCCATCCTCTAATCACATTTGACATGTTTGATTGGGAGGCCTCTGCAGTGATAACCACATTATTAATTCCCCACATTTCTCTCCCAGTCACTGCTGGTGGGGTTTTTTCTGCTCTGAGTAGCTCAAAATGTGCGACTCTGTGCGTGCGTGGCATTTCTGACGTGGCACAAAAATGCTTTTGTGAATTTTCACTCCAGCCAAATATGAACAGCATGGTCAGTCAGACAGGCAACATCTGCTACAGATAATACGTGCAAGTGTAGAGATGAATTTGCTGAAATATGCATCTATATTTTATATTTTACATTAGGCAGGCATGGTTTGGTTCAGTTATCTCTAAAGATACATTGGTTTAAATTTTTTTAAATGTTGGAGTATTTTAGCCTAATTTCTTTATAAAAATTTTATTAAAATCCACATATCTTGGCCACATGCTTGTTAACCCTCTTTGTGTTTCTTCAAAATAATATCAGTGTTTCCTGCTGTTGGAAACATTTCAGTACTGTCCCTTATACATTTCACTTTTTATCATTTCATGAAAACACCATCTACCAGCTTTACTGCATCTGTGGTCAAGCCTCTCAAGCTTTCCACCCAAAATCATTCAAAGATCACTTCTGTGCACTGAAGGAATTACTGGTTTTGAATAATTTTATAGTAATCTGTTGACTCAAGCTCATTCAGAAGGTGCTAAAATCTGGGAGGTTTTAGCATCTTTTGGGGGCAAATTGGGAGGAAAAAGGAGTAAATTCTCTGTTATTTTCTTTATCTTGTAAATTTAACTTGTAATAAACAGGAAGATATACTAGAATTAATGTGTAATTAATATTGGGTTTTGAGGAAGAGGGAAACTTTTTTAAAGGTAGTGTTTACCTCAGAAAAATTAATCTGCCCATGAAATCAACGTGGAGTATTGAATCTCTGTGCTACCTCCTAAGGGAAGGTTCAATCACACCTTCCCACAGAACACCAACCATCATAAAATCTATTCTTCTATGTGGCAGCTTGTGAAAAGTTCTGTACTCTTTGTAGCCACAGACCTACATTAGGGATGTCTAGCTGCCAGTGAAAACTCTTTACGGAATTTTCTAGCCATTCCTAGGAAAGAAAGTTTCTAACCACAAAAAATGTGCATATGAAAAATGTGAGTAACTTATATCTGCAAAGCAACACTGAAACGTCCTCCCTTCTGTGATACCAAGCTGGTATGGAATTTTTGGGAAGTAAATTCAAGTGCTGTCCTTTCTGACTGCATAGGATTGATTTACTAGGATAAGCTGCTAAATTCATCTAAAATCAAACCATTATTCCATTTTCCTTGCACATCTCAAGAATTATCAGCAAGAATTATCAGATAAACGCATTTATCAGGCCTTGTATTCCCATATATTCAAAGTTAAAAACACTTCTAAGTAAACCACCATGATTTAATACTCTCTGTGCATTTAATAACTTATATTATCATGCAGATTTAAAGCCAGAGATCCTGGAAAGTATGTGTATGTATTTCCATCTTACTTCTCTGATCTGCTCTTTCTCATTGAAAAGCTCCCAGGGGTGATGACTTCTATTCTCTTACTTTAATTCATAGATATGGTTTGAAGTTGACAGATATACAGCTTTTGATCATGGTTTGGAGATTAAAAAAAAAAAGGAGAGCATAAAATGAAAGAATACTTTTCTCCATGGAGGATAAAATGCCATTTGAGGCTTTAACTGATGGTAATTATAACATGATTTAGTTACAATATCAAATAAAAGGTTTTTAGTGTCCTTAACATAGCACAAGTTATTTCTCTTTCTTTTTCCTAAATTCATTGTGGTTTTTTCCAAAGCTTCCCAAGTTGGTTTTTTTTTAAAATTTTTATGCTTTTGGACCATGGATTGATGACTGTGTACCATTCTTACAGAAGTTTAGAGCATACAGAAGCTTTGACAAAGAACCATAAGGGACGAATAGTTGAGATTCTTTGTTGTTGAGGTTTTTTTTCCCTCCTATTCTTTATTTTTTCTTTATTCCTTCTTTAGAATAAAAGAAGCAGAGATTAATTTGTGAAGCTGAGCTGGAGAGATTAAAAAAGAAGAATTGAAACCTGATGAGAGACACTTCAGTAGATTTCAGTGATACAAATGGCCTCTGACTTTGGGACTTTCTACTTCTATTGAGGCAGGGAGATCCATATTTCTCTCTTTTCTTTTGAATACGATGCATTAAAAAGCAACTGAACCAATTCAGACAGGGCCAAGAATTCAGGAACATACAATCTGACAACTAAAAGGGGGACCTGGGGATTCTGTCTTGTGTTTGGGGATTTTTCTGTTTTTCTTTTATTACACAGGGATGAGAAAAAACCATAAGCTGTTTATCCTGTCTCCAGCTCTTGAAACTTCTGTTCAAATGAAAAGAAACTCAGAATTACTCCCTGATCTGGATTCCAAATTCAAATCCAACCCAAAAATGCTATAAACTCCAGGTTACTTCATTGCTATTGGGCTGATAGTTCTCAACATACATCTTGTTTAGTCAGTCATTTTTAGGTGTGTGGCAGAAGTCAACAGATTTGAGCCAACAGTGCCCTGGTGGCCAGGAAGGCCGGTGGCATCCTGGGTTCCCTTCCAACCTGACCAATTCTGTGATTTTGTGATTTAAATCAGAATCAACTTGAACTTTTGTATACTTTATTGACAGACTGGTTATCAGCAGCTGTCAGATCAGTGGCTAAGGGTCACAGCAGTAGAAACCTTCAGTTTAAAATTTGGAAAAAGGAATGCTTTTCATCTGTCTCTCTCCAAATGTATCTAGATAGAGGAACTAATGAGACTACTTGGAAAGCTCCTCCTTAAATAAATCCTGGTAGGGATGAAGCCAACATGTGCTGTAGCTGAAACTCCTTTGGTGTACTGTTAGGGTACATGTGAACTGAATTTTCCTCTATAACTTCCTTAAAATGGAATTACACTACAAATTAGGAGGAAAATCTGCTAGCCTCACGCCACTTACCTGAGTCTCCAGACAAACAGAACCACCTGCAGAATTATTTTAACCAAGGTTAAAATAGACCCTTTATATCTAAGTGTTTCCCTGGTCATGGTAGCAGAAATAGTTGGCCCATTGTAACCAGCAAATGCAAGAATGAGGGAAGAAGCCGTAGAAGGGGTAAAGCTTGCTTGGCTGTCACCTCACTATAAAAGCTGATTTTCTAGAAGTTCTCAGATGCTCAAAGATATCCTCTATGCTTTTTTCTTTTCTGAAAGGCAACTGTGAGGAACTAATTATTTTTTAAATGATGAAAAGTTAAAAAAAACCCATGAAGCAAATTTCCAAATTAATTTAAGGCTTGAAACTCAGGCTCTGGAATCCTATGTCAAAAATACTCTAGGTAAAGCTAAGAAGGCATGAAGAAGATAACAACTATGACCAAAGCCCATTAAAAAAAAAAAATATCTTCCACAAATGAAAGTCTTATAAGGTAAGTAGGTTCTAATTAAAATAAATGAAATTCAGAGGAAACAGTTGAAATGGAATTCTGCTGAGAAAGAGGAAACAAAGCAGGGGTGTGTGATAGGAGTCTGTACATTAATGAGTGCTATTAAGATGCTGAGTTTCTGGATATTAGCTGTTTTTCATAATTGAAAAATAATGGGTGGAGAAGAAGAGGAAATGTCTAGGTTTGAATGCTATATGAAGGTGCTTTTCCACTCACTGCTTTCCCATACCTGAGCTGATAATTCTCTCCTGGTGAAGGAGCAGAAAGAACCCCTTCAGTGAAAAATAGTTGTTATCTCTGCTCAGCTCTTCTCCCTGCTCTTTGCATAACCCTCACACTTGGCAAGGGATTTGTTGTTTTCCACAAAAACTTCCCAACTTTTGCTGTGGTGATTCCCCAAAGTCACCATTAGCGTAATGGGAGTGTGAGAGGGGAACACTTTCCTTCAGTTTCATTTTGAAAATTAGGCACAGTGGGAATTAATTTCTTTTTAATTTAACTAGAATATCAGATGCTAGAGGAGAAGGAAAATACACATTTTATGCGGGATACCAAAGCAACATTAGAAGAGAAAATAAAATTGAATAAGCTACCTTAGTGAAATCAGCCAAAATTCCTGCATATCATTAAATAGTGTGGTTAAAAGAGTGACTATAGTGGCTGCCCTGGGATGCCCAGAGAGAGCTCGGCAGGAGATTTGTAAACTCTGTGTTACTTCAGTTTAAATTCCAAGCAATTATTTGTCAGCTATCCAGCCTTCCTAGGCAACTGTTAAAAGCATCTTCTTTGTATCAGAAAAGGAAAGGTCAATAATATTTCTGAGCATAATTTCATCTGATTGTGTCAACAATATGATGGCTAAAAATCATAATATTAGATTACATGAATGGTGAAAAGACATGAGACAGAACACAGTGAAACAAGATAATTTACCTAGAAATACATGATAATGTTTATACTTACGCTTATTTGAGATCTGCCACTGGTCTGGGTAGATTTTGTTGTTGTGGGTTTTTTACCTTAATGTGTGAATGTCAGCCATAAATACTTGATACCTTGCTTAAAAATCAGTTATGCCTATTTATGTATAGATATTTTTTATTATTATTTTATTTTTTTCCCCCCAGTTTACTTATTGTGGTTTGAGAAAATGAACTTGTTCTTCATCTAAAGAAACACCTTGAAAGATAAAACACAGAAACAGAGGGATTTACTTGTGTCCCTTGGGGAAAATTTGTGTTTTCCATTCCTTTTGTGTCCACAACAGCATCATCTACCAACAAAGATGACCAGGCTTATATTAACAGCAGCCAAAGGAATTGACACAAATATTAGTTACACACTTACAGTTATAAGACTATTTAAAATTAATTCAAATCAGTGCAATTTTGCCAAGCACATCAGTGGATTTGGGATTAATTTCATAATTGATAATATATCTAAGATGATGGTTTACAGAGATTTAAAAATCATAAATGGAAAATGGGCAGAATGTTTGAAAATAATGAGAAGAAATATGCCAAAGCCTATGAGATATATTGATTTAGGTTTTCAGCATATCATCATGCACACTGCTCCCACTTCTAATCAAAATTAAATGGCATACATGATTTTGTTTGCAGTTCTATATGCTGAGATACTGGAACAGGCCTAAAATATCTAATATTTTCATACACAAACAAATAAGGGTTTTAGGGATGAGATAATTTCTGCCCATGGTGAAGACATGCAGAAAGTAAAATATGGAGTGTTGACTTTTTCCCAACCTGGAAATGAAGAAAAATGTAGTTTTTAAAGGTATCGGACTTGTTAAAGGTCCCATACCTTCATTCATGTGTGTGTTTTGGTAGGCATCAACTGCTACAGGACTGCATAAAGTCAAGTCTGGGTCCTTTTTTTTCAGGAAAAGCAAGTCTCCATAATATTCTCCATGTAAAACATAGCTCAAAGGCTTATTTACAAAATCAGTGGGGGATGCTCAAAAGTGTTTGAAAGCCTCCTGAAGTAAATGGATAGATTTATACCATTCCTTGAGTGTGATCTGAAATCCACACTTGCTCTGCGGTCAGGCTGTTTGGATTAGAGCTTTTAGCTTATTCTGGGCTATGCCACAGGAGGAAGGCTGCAAACTGCATAATCTCTATCAGAGCCCTTCCTCTTCAAGTGATTTCTGCTGGCACCGGAGGCAAAGTCACCAGCACGTGCTGTAGCAGTGCCATTGCCAACCAGGCAACGAGGTTAGAAAGGTGCTTTTATTTTTAAGAGCATTTTTGGTCATTTTAAAATAAACATACGTCTATATCAGTATATTAACTGCAAATAGACCTTAGTATTGTTTTAAACAGTTTTCTGGGACATCTAACCCAGGCTGAGTGGAACAGCAGTGGTATGGCAGATAATTACACTCGTGACTGCAGCATTTATTCATTGTTACCAGAATTAATGCCACATTTAGGACTCTTTTATTTAGATGGACAACTGCAATTTTCACTGTACATATCAATGAAAAAAAACCAATTGGCTCCTTTTGGTTCTCTGTTTATTTCACTTTTTTCTTTCACACAGTTTTCCAGGTTTCCTGTTGTTGCTCTTGCCTCTCAAGGCTCTCAAGTTCTTCTCTTCTTTGGTAATTATCTCATTTCTCCTTTGTCACTTTGCTATGAGTACATATTTCATCTCCTCTCCATCCTTCTTATTCTCTTTTTTCTTCTGTTTTTCTTTATAAACTCCTTCCTGCACCAAGTACTGGACTACAGCTCTTTCCATTACCTTTTCAAAATTCTCTTCTGTTAATCCAACCTCACCAAGCGAGTCAGGAAACTGATTTGTTGATTACATACTTATTCATCCCTTAAACAGAAAACTTATATTCTGGGAACGTCATCTTGTATGGCTTATATACCATCCTTTATTGTTGGATAAACATTTTAGCCTTGAAAAAGGCTGCTAGTGCAGGGTGACCAGGCATTAAATTCAATAAAATGCTGCTAATCTTCTGGTAAGTGAACTTTTTATAAGAGGATATATATTCATGGCAACTCTGCACAGCTGTAATAATCATAAAAAATAGTGTGTGAAGGTTATTCCCTCTTACTGCTCGGGATAAAATAAGGATAGCCAACATTTGGGGAAAAAAATACACAAAGACCCAAATTGCTAAGTATATTGCAAAATTTTCTTTTATCTCTGCCTTTTCAAACCATTTCCTTGAAACTTGTGGTAGGCCTTTAGCTTGGGGATTGTAATGGAAAAAAAAATGAGGTAATTTTTTCTAACTTTATTTGCAGTCGGATTTCAAAGATATTTCTCTGAGAATCAAATGAATCACCCCTTCGTTGTATCTTCTCTTATCAACATCATCTAGGTTGCTAAACTTCATTTGCTCAAAGTTTTAGCAGATTAGAAGTAGCATCTTTAAACTTTGAAAAGACTTTTTACTTATTATTAACTTGCAGTATATTTTCAAAAGCAACATTTTCCTTGTGGATCAAAAAGCAGCAAAATGGTAGAGTTTATGACAAAGAACACTACAGAAGATTGCATTGAAAAATAAATAGTGAGATGACTGAATTAATAATGAGCTATAAAATATGTGTTTAATGCATGCTCAAGAAAAATATGTTAAATTCTAAAACAAATATGTTTTGTGGTCTTCAGGAATTTTGCTAAACTTCAGTACTTCTATGTGTGTCCTATTCCTTTTCCCAACAGGGTTTATGTCAACATTTATGTTGATGTCAGCAGGAAGGGATCAAAACAAATTGGTAAAGCTGATGATTTGTGTCTCCTTTAATTGGCAGCTTTTAAAATCTATGGTCTTGTAATATTATTAACTTCTTGGTTTTCCCCTCAAAATTATATTTCATACAAAATTTAATGAATACGAGTAACATAAAAACAGGGTTTATATTTCAGTGATCAGCTTTTCTGTCATTTTTGTTTTAAAGCCTTTAAAGCTTGTTTTATTTCACTACTGTGGGATTTACATTTTAAAAGGATTCAGTCTCGCCCCTTATTTTTCCATGGAAAGTTTGTCTCAAATTCCAACTGCAATGAAACCTATTCAGGGAAATGCTCATTCTGAGGAGTTATTTTTGCCATTTTGCCAGTGCTATTGTGGAACTGCAGTGGAGAGCAAACACCATAAATATACAGGTAAAATTGGAAAGCTCTGCTGCTGCTTCAAGAACAAGAAGCATGTGATCTTTCTGCGATTGTGTGGGTATATCTTTCCAAGTTCTAACAAACACATTTAAATCTCTAAGACATTTCTGTTTCCAATGATGGGAATTTAATTTTTCTCCATGTATTTTTCCTTGTACTTCATTCAGGTGTTGCTCACTTTCTCCTCTGCCTATCTGTAAGCTTTTGGCCATGTGACTGGCTCGGCTATGAAACGGAACAGTACTTTTTAAGCACAAAATGAAAATGGCCTAAGTTAAAACATATTTGTCTTTTGACAGTCTGGAAATGGTCCAAGCTTCCAAGGGGCTATTTTGAGGGGCACCAGGCACATGAGCCTGGTTATCACATTGACACTGCTATCCATGATTAGTAACTCACATAACAGTGCAAACTCAACAGATACAGAGAGTGTATTATGTATTCCACTGATTTTGTTCCTACAATAATAAACTTAGACCTTTGTTTTCATTTGTTGGTTTGTCTTTTTTTTTCCAGCTCTTTTTTTTTTTGTTTTATACAATCTCTAAAAAGTCAGTGTAGATGGGAGGTGTACACTCCTGCTGCTTTACAGCAAGGCTTCCCACTGGCATAGACAGCAGTAATTAGCCAGAGAAACAATGGTCACATTATAACACAGGCATTTTTGCGAGGAGGGTGGTGGTTTTTCGGTAGAAAAGCTCAGTTAGAACTGTTTGTGACATACACTGCTTTATCAGACAGTCTATTCAGTCTCTGCAATCCACTTTAATTTTAAACAGTTATTTAGAGCACTTGGGAAATGCTGTGTGGTTGATAAATAGTATTGTTTTACGCATTATTATAATATGAGTAATGCTCCCTAACCTTTACAAATAAATTTGAAATAGAAAGAATTTGTGACATTAATAACCCAGTTCAGTCTCATGTTTTACCATGGATTGAACTCACAGTTCAAATGACAAGCAAATTAACCTATGCAAGCCATAAAATTCCTTCAAACTTAACAATGCCCATCAAAATTCTTTCAGTTCAGACATTCATGACTTCTATTTTAATGGATTTCAAAGTCTGTTTAATGTTAGGCTTCTTTTCTTCTTTCTTCTCTTTTTTTGTCCTTTCCTTTCCACTCTCCTCTCTCTGCTTTCTATTCCCTGCCCAAATGCATCTTAATTTTTCCTGACCTCATCTGAGGCTGATTAGCATATAGAAAAGCTTAGCAAAAAATTAAATTTTTAAATTTCTGCTTTCCTTAAATTAGTCAAAGTAATCCTAAAGCCTCAAGCAACTTAAATTTGCTTCCTTTCCCTCAAAATTTGAATGAACCATATTAAATTGATTATTATTCTGACAAACTACTGACTTTTATTAAACTCTTTCTGAGTAGATATATATATATATCAGAGCTGTTTCAAGTTTTGGCAGTTTCATTTTGCTGAGGTTTGCGCCAATATTTCCTTCAGTTTTAGTCCAGATGGGTTCACACCCCTAAATTTAACTTTGACTTTCAGAATTGAGAAAACTCAGACTCTTAACTGAAATTTAAGGAAAATGACCTGCACTTGAGAGACATATGAAACCACTTAAATCCAAAGCTTGAGCTGCCTCATATTTGTTTGAAATGTAGGCCAAAGGTATGTATTAAAGCCACAAAGATTACCTGTCTTTTGTCAGATTGACCCAAGTTTCAACTAAAATCCAGATCTGTTTTCTTTGCAAGTATTGAAAATGGTGCCTGTGGTAACAACAGAGCCTACATCCATTTTTTAGCACCATGATGGAACAATTCAAATCCCTTGTTTGCTACGCAGTCAAAGGAACAATATTGGGGTGAGGTTTCCTTCAACTTCCTGTTGGAAATTAAGAAATGAAAACCCAGCCCAAATCAGAAATTTTTAACTCAGACAACAAACTTAAGCCATGCTGAACAAAAAGTCATGGGATGGTTTTTTTCCCAGCTTGTTGTTTTAAATCTGAATGGTCAGTTGACTCCTTTGGAATGAGATATGAATTTAAAAAATATATATTGACTTTATAATCTCCATGAGAATGAATCTCATCATCAAGCACTTTCCTTGTGGTACCTCTTGCCATTCCCACGTTTGGCTATAAACAGGCTTACACGGACACTTTTTCCACTGCAGCCAAGCGAGTAGAAGAAGGACTGGTCAGTGCATCTGGCATATGACACTGTGAGTTTCATTCTACAGTAAATATCCCTTCCCAGAGGAGTCATTTATTATCTTGAGTAAGTGTTGGACAAACCCTTCGGGCCTATTACGAGATTGGGTTAATGCCTTTTTTCCAGTGGTGAATTCACTAGGAGTGTGTGTTCACCTTAAGAAAGATGGGTTTGTCTTGAGATGCCCTGACCCAAAATGTCTCCAGGCAGGATTAGATAACTATCCCACGTTTATCTTGCAGAAATCCCCAGAAGTGAATTGTCCAGCACTTTGGAAACTGCTCCATGAGATGTGTGAACTTGCCCACTTTCCTCAAGATATGTTTCTTGACCCAGAAAACTATTAGACTTAAATGAATAAATTATAGTTAAGAACTGCTCTTTTCCTTTCAACAAATAATTCTCACATTTCTCTCTCTCACTACTGGTACTTGGGAGCACTGCAGATCAAGTTTGTGTTTCCTTAAATCCACTCCCAATTCCTAACATTATTTCATTTGTCTATGCTTCCGTTCTTAGCTATCAGCCCAGAAAACTCAAGCTTTCCAAATGTGCACATTGAGCAGACCGAAAAACGGTGAACTCATGTTCCTCTAGAGGAGCAGAGCCCTGTGGACACACATAAATCCTGGTGCACACCCCTGCACAGAGGGGGAAAGTCAAGGCATTGGAAGAAACAAGAAACATCCCTCTGCTGTGCTCACTGATCCCATCACGTGCAAGAGAGAGGAGAAAGTGGCTTTCCCTGTCTCTAATTACTTCATACATCCCCCTCCCACTGCACATGCTGCAGCCACAGATCCTCTATGTATCCAAGAATATCTTGGAAATCTATATTCCGTCAATCAAGTGAAATCAAGACTGGATGCCCAAAAAAGTAGGATTTTCTGGTGTATGCTTGGATAATACTCAGAGTGCATAAATCGAGCCTGAGACTGTGCAGGACAGACAGACAAGGTACACTTACGTTCCCTTCTGCAGCTGCAGTTGCTTTTGCATGGCTGTTTTGCCATGCGTCTGATTGTCCTGTTAACTGAAGTTTCCTAAGAGGGAAAAGGGGCATGGAGAGCTGAGGGATGAGTAGAGTTAGTATTTTATTTTAATTAAGTGCTGCTCAACAGCTGCTCTAAGACTCAGTGCCAAGAGCATTCGAGAAGTTTGGTATGTTTACGCTCATGCTGGAGAACTGAAGGAACAAATAGATCATAAGTTTTCACAGGTATCCAGGGACACCTGTGTTGTTTGTCATAAAATTCTGATGATGAATGAGATGTGTTAGTCAATGTTTAAATAGAGAACTCCACAGAATTGACTAAAACTACTTTTAAAATCTAAATTGCCAAGGAGGAAGTAAGGGTTGTGTTCTCCTTTTTATTTACTTATCTGTTCATTTCTATTTATAAGTTATTTGTAAGAATGCAGGAAAATAAGTTTTTCAGCTAAGAACTGTAATTTATAAATTTCTACCTTTAGAGTAAAAGGAGAAAAACCAAATGAATGCCCTCCTTTATCCCAACAGAGAGGTATGAGGTGTCCCTGCCCATGGCAGGGGGCTTGGAACTAGATGATCTTAAGGTCCCTTCCAACCCAAACCATTCTGTGATTCTGTGAAGGAGAAAGTAGCTTTCCTCACTCATTCCTCCTTTAAGCTACATCCCTAGCTGCATCATCATTATGAATGTTCTCTTCAGAACAGTAAAAAGATGAGAATCATGGCTTGTCCTCTGCCTGGTAAAAATGGATCTTTATGCCCACTATCAGAGCAGCAGTTTGTGGCTCCTTTCTGGTGGAGTTTCAGGCTGTTCCAGTGTGTCTGAAGGGGTGGCTACCCCACAAGAGCTATTCCTGCTAAAGCTTTGGAATGTTTAGTGTGCTGCCTGGCCCCAAAGAACGCATTGGGAAATACTGTGTCTAGCAAAGGTTTTCAAGATCTGCGGTGAGATAAAGGCTCCACTAAACCAGTGGCAAATTGCCCAGTGCGTCTGTGGGGCCAGGACTCCACACCTTCAGTTTTCCACAGAATACTCAGACCTGCTCATGTGAGATGTGAGCAGTGCTTAAACTGAAATGGGATCTGCCTGTGGCAGCTTTAATGCACATAATGCTGTAGTTACTTGCTGCTTAATTCTGGCTATTATATAAACGTTGTGGACAGGTAATCTGCAGCCACTAAATTCTGTATTCCTTTTTGGTTTGGTAAACACTGGGGCTCAGTTAAGTGCATGAAATTGGTTGTGCTGGGGCAGAGAGATCCTGTGTTGTACCTGCATGTTCTGTGTCCTAATGTCCT
Source organism: Oriolus oriolus (assembly GCA_013400235.1). Lineage (NCBI taxonomy): Eukaryota > Metazoa > Chordata > Aves > Passeriformes > Corvidae > Oriolus > Oriolus oriolus. The sequence goes on from VXBT01005032.1 coordinate 866,573, forward strand.
AATTAGAGAGGTAATTAGCACGATGCATGTGCACACCTTCCTGGTAATTCCTTTCACTGTTGAAAGAGGTGACTTGGTGTCATCTGAGAGCTACAGAAGAGTTCTGAAAACTCTTACCTCATGAGAGACTGAATAGGTTTTAGGCCACTTTAAAGATGACTTCGCTTCAAGCCTTGAACAACTGCAGTAATTCTCTGAAACTCTTCACTACTTTTTTGCTTTCTTTGAAAGCTTGAACACAAATTCAGACCAAAAGTGCATTCTCAGCTTTAGCTGCACATCAGCGATGTTTATATGGACAAACTGTACATTTCTCAAACTCCTTCGATTTTCAAGTGGCTTTCATGTACGTCTACATCATCATGTATAAAGTCCAGATTTTCTAGTGCTGACAGCAATTTTGTGTCTAATTGACATGCACAGGATGTCATGTTCATCTAGAAGTTAGTTATAAGGAGTTGTTTGTTTGTTTTGAGTTAATATAAAGGAAACTTTTTTTCTCCTATCTTTTTATCATTTCAAGGTTAGTTTTTGGAGCAGAGTTCAGTATAAGAAACTGTCAGGATTTCTGCCAGCAACCTGTCTATTTTATAAAGACTGGAAGATTTTTTTCACTTTTTTAGCAGTCTAAGAAGAACAAATATCAAGTTGTTACTATTTATTGAAGACCTTACACATTTGGACAGGGAAGAGAATGGTTTAGTAGCTGGTGACTTATATAAACTGAGGGTGCAGCCTCTGAACTCAGTTTCTGAGTGATCTCTTTCACCGAGTGTAAGGTTTTTTAACACACTTTTTCAAGCTGGAAAGTAAGCTGGTTTGCAGCCACAGTGCCTCAAAGGACTAACAGAGTTACACAATAAACTAATGTATTGACTTTCAAAAGTATTCCAGTACCAGAAGGGCCTTCAGGAAAAACATTATTATCAGTATTATTTAATAGGATTATCCAAATATGTCTATTTTACCTGTAGGCTTCCAGTTGCTGCAGTCTCACAACCTCTTTGACTTATATATGACAAAGTGAAAGAGGCTGAGAGGCAAAACAGCTTATGGCACTGCTCAGAGGTGAGTGCTTGGTTGTTTTAACCTACTGACATGAGGCCAAATTTACCATGATTACAGTGCCAAAGAGCAAGTCCACATGGCTGAAAATCAGCTAAATTTTCCAGCCTTTCCTTATCTGTTGGCTTTCTGAGGGTAGCAAGTCATCAAGGAACGAGACAGGCTTAGGTTCAATTCCTTGTTCTGCTAACGAGCCCTACCCCTGGGATATGTCTTCCTTGCATAGCTCATTGATGTGAAAAGGTCATTTTCCAGTCCTGAAGGGACATCACATATGTCTCATGGCAGAGTCTCTCGTGTCCTGAGGCAGCATGCCCACTTGTTCCCTGTGAAGGTTGACTTCTAACTGGTGTGATGTTAATTTCTTTCATTTTTATAATGCAGAATGCTAGTGAGCTGTAAAACCATGCTCACCATCATGCTCAGTTAACATATTCTCCCCGCAGCAGCGTGCTCCAGGAGCTCCACAGGTGGCCTGCTCAGCCGCGGCCAGCAGCACATAAAAATCCAAACGCTATGAGCACACATTTATTCCCACCCAGTGGTTTGAGTACCTGTAGGCTTAGTTGGGAGCCAGTTCCTAATGGCTTCAAGGCTTATCTAAAGTTTTTGGAACTTCACTCGTGACAGTTTGAAAAAATATACCATGTTATTGTCAAATGCATCGGTCATTCACCACCCCAATCCCGCAGCTCATCCACTGAGCAGAAACAGTACCTTGTAAGTTTATCTGCTTTATTTTCTCCCCGAAGATTAGAAAATTCACTGAGTGGAAAAAAGTTTGGGAAGGGCTATTTTATAAAATAGCCCTGTAGTCAAATGCTTATTGGTGCTGAAGACACTTTTCCTCTATGCAATCCAAGAGGAACAAAATAATTTTACAGCTGTATGAGACAAGAAATATGATTTAAAAGACTTTTCTGAGTATTACAAGAACTTCTGGAGAAGTTAAAAAAAGACCTAGAGAAATGTGTCTTAAGGGTCCTTCACATAAATATTTTCCCTTAAATTTCAGTCCCAAGATTAATTGTCTCCAGTCTCCAGCCTTACTTCCCGCGCATCAGAGAACAGTCCAGAAGCAAGCTCAGCATTTTTTTTGCCTTCTTAGTGGAGCATTAATCTGTAATTTTTGTGATTTAATAACATGCTTAAAGAAGTTTTCTTGGCTAAAATCTGATACACGGTGCTGGCGACCTCCAATGCCCTTCCTTTCTCTGAACCAAAGGCTTTAATTGTTCATCCTCTAATGCGCACAGAGAGGCCACTCGAACGGATGAAATCCAATGTAAATAAATGACATTTGCTGATGAGGTCAACTTTCAGTTTAAGATTTATTTCACCCAGATGCCTGAAATGAGTGGCTAGACTACATTCAAGGTTCAGGGAAAACTCAGTAGGAATTTATCAGTGAATTGAAGGGGTGACATGTTGAAGGCATCTGTGCTATACCACATTGTAGGGAGGCTATTCTATGTTCAGCCTTTCCAGGCCTTATGATGCCACCTTTCACGCTGAGAATGTCAAGTCTGAGAAAATGGAGAGCTGGTGACAAAAAATACAAAGAGATTATGATGAACAGGATCCAAGATGTACATGTATATTTGACTTCTGCGGGACGGTTTCCACATCACTTTTCTCCTACCAGTGTCAAAGGGATGTAGGCTGACAGTTCTGTGGGAATGGACTCAGGTTCCCACTCAATCTACCCTTAAGTGAACTCATTTAAGATGAAGATCCTGTTCATTATAAATGCCTTTAAATCCTCCTCCTTCCCACCCTTACACAGCATTCAACTAAACAGCATTCAGATGTCCTGAAGATCTAAACTCCAATGTCAAACCAAGGGACCATCTAGTTGTGTGAGAGTTAAATGCATTTTAAACTGTATTTGTATAGTGACTGGGGTTTTGGTGTTCATTTTTGCATTCCTTTCCCTTGTATTTCTCGTAAACATAAAAAAAAGTCTTGTTCATAAACGGTATCACTAATCCTATTATAATCTAATTTACTTCATGCTACTTATGACATGTTTATTTTCTGTAATTCACTTGGCTTTAGTACTCAGGGAAGTACTTTAGTAAAGTTCACTTTGTTTTATTTTCAGTTCTTGCTGTAGATCTTTCATTCCAAAACTCCAGTGAAATGTTTATAGAAAATAAAAAAAATCCCACAACTTTACATTTAAATGTTAACTATACCATTATATATGAAATACCATAGATATTTAACAAATATCATACAAATCCATCTTTTCTTTGTGGTCCTACATTAGGACCTGAGAGTATCCATTTCAGGTGTCTGGGATGTCCTGGATCTTCAGAAATTACATATTTAAGGCTGAACATCCTCAGGACACTGAGCTTACACAGAACTGTCCTTCCCCATCAGCATCCTGGCTGATCTCTCTGAACTCTCCTGAGGCAAATGGAACACTTTTGTCGCCATGTCCATACCCCAGTTTGCTTGAGGAGGAGCTGCCAATGCTTAGATGTCCATCACCTATCCAGCCGATGCCATGTTTGATATTTATCAAGCAGAACATCTTGACAAATGGATGGGTAAGGGAAACACATTTTAATTGCTAGACAGGCACTCCAGAGAGTCAAAACATTCCCACAAGAAGAAATAATGAGTCACAAGAATTGCTGAGAACTCTTGAGGGGGTTTTTCTGTAATACTGGTGCTCCATTCTTCTTAAAGAATTACTGTCTCTATAAGGACACATTTACAAGGTGTCTGGTTCTACAGATCTGTTTGCACCAAACCTACATTTCTACCACTTCACTCAGAGGACTGGTTGTAAAATTAACTAAGAATAACACAGAAGCTTCTCAACTCTATCCTACTTTAACTAACTGGCTTCTAGTACGATATTAATTGTTTCAACCGAGCTCAGCTACACAACGCACACTATTGGGGACCTATTTACGTCTGAAGTCACTGAACCTTTTAACTGAGAGGTTTGTTTTGGTTTTTTTTTGCCATGTGGTGTTGAACTCTAATAACTAGGGTCTTGATATTTTGGAATAGGTATTTCAGAGCCTATGCCCTAAATTATCACCCCTGACATTCTTAATTCTGCATGTCCAGCTTCTGAGAGCCAATTGAGAATAATGGGTCCTGCGAGGATAAATACACTGAAAAAATGACTAGTGCCATGATATAAATTCTGAGGAAATAAATAGTTCTCTCAACTGTGTTTAAACAGCATTAGAGATGGGAAGGATGTTGGGGTCCACACACAGTGATATACTGAACAACTTGCCATTCTTTCAGAGCTCCTGTGATTCAGTGAGGTCTGAGGGAAAACAAAAATATCCCAGGAACCAATAGGCTTGACTACCAAAGCACACAAGGCGGTTGAAATGAAGTTATATGGAGAATCTCCCTTCTGGCATTTCCCATATTCCAAATGCTTGACTTAGGCTGCTATTGTTCCTCCAACTTTGTTTAAAAGAGGAGTGTATCCACATGTCCTGTGTATAAAATATTACTGCCCACGGAGGGCAGGTTTAGTTGGGCTTTCTCCTGAGAACAACTCGTGTTATGGCCGAATGGAGATCTGGATGACAAATCCCAAGGCTCTTAAAGTCATTTCAGGTTCGCTACTGATTTCCACAGTGGATCAGAATTTCACCTCTAATATTGCTCAGGGTCAAAACACAACTGAAGGAAATGGAAGCAAACGGTAGTAAAACATCAGCAGTAAACCTGTCCCACAAATTTCTTGTGGTTTTACAAGGATGTAGTTAATACATTAAGTTGTTGTTACCTAATTAGGTGACTTTTATTGTGCCATCAAACAGAAAACTGATACCAAATGGCATGTGCATGTGAATGAATGAGAGAATGGAAACAGCATTATCAGAGCGGAAAATGGTCTTCATCTGAAGTGTGGGAGCAGAGACTTTCTGAAGCACAGTATATTTATATGGAGGGAATAATTAGTGAATGCTAATTATAAAGAAGTTATTGGGGTTTTTGTCTTTATAGAAGTAAATAAAACTGATCAAAAACTCACACTTGCAACACTAAATAATACCTGCATCAGTACTGTGGTTTACGTCTCCTCTTTCTCCAAAAGTCACACCAAAAGCATCACGGCACCCTTTGAGGGTTCTGCATCCCTTACTCATTTTCACAGAGCATGAACCAGAGTAACTGTGTTGGAGGACAAGATGTTCTCACATTGTCGCTGTTCTCTTTCCTGTTGGAGTCACCAGGGCTTTACTGGAAAAAGAATTGCACACAACAGCAAAGAAGAATATTTACAAGTTTAGCAAGGGCAACGGAACTGGGAGGCGAACCCTGAGCAGATCTTTAACGCTACTTTTAACACTCTCTGCGTCATCACTAAAAGTTCTCACCTTCATTGAAAAATGCACTTTTATAAAACCAAGAACACACAAATACAGAATCATTGAATTGTTAAGGTTGAGAAAGACCTCCATGATCATTGACTCCAACCATTTACCCAGCACCAGTGTGCTCACCACTAACCCTGTCTTGAAGTGCCACATCTACATGACCCTTGAACGCTTCTAGGGATGGTAATTTCTCCACTTCCCTTACAGCACTTCGTCTGTAACAGTGTGGGGACACATTAGGCCCACTGATGAATGTCTGCAACATGCAGCAGCAACAACAGATGCAAGGAGAGGTTCAGGAAAGTAGGGGTGCCAATAAAAATGATAAACCAAACTGAGCAGTCCTGGATCCCCACTTCACTGCTTCCCTCTCTGCTCACAGGAGCCTGGTTTCAGGGAACCAGAGTTGCATTCCCAGGCATGGTGACAGCAACTCCAACCTCAGGGAGACTCAGGCTGATATGGCACCTGAAACACATGCTGGTCTAACTCTTAGGTGCCTAAGTCCTAACCAGCTGCTCAGCTGAACCCTGTCCTCCTCCCACAGTAGCTGTGCTTCTGTCCGAGCTGTCCGTTTCAGCTCATGAAACCTGAGACTGGCTGTGAGCTGCCATCCATCACTGCATGGCCGGAGAGCCTCTTTATACTGATGAGCTGTCACAGGAGGGGGCTCAGCTTTGTGCCTCAGCAGTTTAACTCTACTCATAGGTGGCTCCAACAAATCACTGAAGGGGATTTTAATGTCATAACAACTCTGGAAGTAGCAGCTCTTTTCTGCTGGCAGCGTGGCTGCACAGGATGGGGTGGGGAAGCCCAAATAAGGCAGGAGAGCGTCCTTGGACAGTATTTCCAGGCCTGGTGATGGCTTTGGGGAAGCTCTCTTTCAGTTGAATGATGTATTTTTTCAATATTGCTTGATTAACATTGCTATTCACAAATGACCTAGAAATGCTGTGGGGGCGTTGCTCTAGTGATTTATTTGAACAGACCATTTTTACAAGGCCTTTGTTATTGTCTTTTGAAGCTGAGCATTTTCCACGGTGGGGAAAAATCTCAGTAGTTACCTACTGTTCAGTTTCTACTGTAACAGCAGAAAAGAGCAAAAAAATTGCCCGTTGCTTTTTCAGCAAAAAGTCAATGGAAAACATCAAAGGAAGATTTCCGTATGGAGGTTACTTGGAAGTTGAATCACAAGTCGTCATTCTGCATTGTGGGTTATAAGAATCAGATATAAACTACTTATTCTACAGTGATCTTTCTAGGAGACATTTACAAGGAGGAATAAATCCAAACTCTCAAATGAAAAAAATGTACTTACAGCAATTTATCAATCTTTAATAGCTGTCCTGCTATTTAATATCATGTTTGAGGAGACTCACCATGGCTTTGTGGATAAACATTTGTTAAACACAGTTTGCTTCTTCTTTCAAACAATCAGGTTTCAAATGCAGCCAGAGTGTTTAATTTCCCAAGAAGCATTTCCATTTGTTTGTACAATGATTCACTCCTCTATCCTATTTCGGTATATTTTTAAAATAAAACACTTTTTTCTTTTTGTTTTTGTAGTTATGGGAATGACATTGTGTAGAAGAGAACAGTGTTATGAATTTCTCTCTGACTGTGGTACTGTACATGCTTCACCCTTTCATTTCTTAATTTCTAATGACACAAAGCATTATGTCACACATGTAAGTAATATGGTCAGAACGGCCAATTGAAAGTTTGTGTGAGAAACTTTCTTCATTAATTACTGCTATTTAAGGGCTCTTGTTTTAAACAGAAAGTAATACTGGTACAAAGAACACACCAGCAGCATGCTTTAACCATGTTGCTGAGAGAAGTACAAAAGAACTCAGGTGGGGAAAGTGAGTTGTTAATAGATGAATTAAAATACATTTGAAAAAAGGGACAAGTTGTTGGTTGGATGAGGCTGATGTTGGCCTTGACATACAGAAATATATTATTAATTTTATTATAAAACTTTTTTAACACAATCTTTAATTAGAGGACTGAAAAAAGCCTTTACTCCTCAGTTAAACCATAAATGTAATGCTGAACATACACATTAGTAGGAAGAAGTGAACTGTTACATAGGTGGAGAGAGCTGCTGCTGAAAAAGGAGGTAAGTCTCGTGGTACATGTTTATTTCTGAATTTCCTTGAGCACAGCTGAAACTCCTTCTCAGAGCAAAATGATCCGTAATTCCTACTGGACACGGGATTTCTGTTAGGGGCTACCTAAAGGGCAAGTGCATTAGTTTGTAAATGTCACACCGCTGCAGACTTGGAGAAAGAGAATTAAGCTTTGAGAACAAAGCTTTCCTAATGCCACATGACACAAAGCTCAACAAAGAATATCTTGACAGTTAGAGGGTGGAGGAGGGAAAATCCCATAGCCTGTCTGTCTCAGCAGGAGCATGCAAGAAATGTGGCATGAGGCTTACAGGGAAAAGTACTGAAAGTCTGAAAAATATGTGCTATACAAACTATATACTGCCTAACACACGTTGTTTGTGCTAATTCCTTAGCTCTTTTAGCACAGGATCTTGCATAAGAGATACCCTGAGAAATATCTCCTGGTTTGCAGCAGTATCTGCCACGCAGAAGTGAGAGACTGCATGAAGATAATTCAATCCGTCAGCAAACTCTGTTGTCTCTCGGTAAATTCAAGTGATAATTCTGCATTCATCTAAAGTCAATCTGGCACAAATTAAGGATTACAGGAGTGGAATTTTGTGGGTGAGAGGAGAGAGAAGGAACTTTGATTAGCAAAGACATGCCTCAGAGTTGTGTTTATGGAAAAAAGATATGTGTTAGTTTCTTCTTCATAACACTTTTTAAAATCCATTTTTTTGTGTGTGTTTCAAGTAATGTTAATATAGACTTTGCATCAATGGTTGCTTTACAGAGTCTTTTCCTTCTGTCATCTCAGATTCTAGAAAGCTGTAGTGCTACAGCCAGAGATTCTATATATACCCTGTGTTATGTACCCCAACTGCTCAGACAAGCTGTCCTTTGAAGCTTAGTTATATTCCAATAATCAGTTTTAAAATTATATAAGAGAAGCCACACAGCCCTTTCACTGCTGTGATTGAATCTGTTGAATTTCAACTACTCTAAGTACTCACATAAAGTAACCTAAAAAGTTATGACTTTTGGATTGGTTCAAATGCTAAAGGATTTGTTACATTTTTTGTATATCAGTTAGCATTTTTGTATCACTGCTGAAACATACATCTTTGTGTTTTGATGATAAAATGTCATTGGCATGGTTACAGCATCTCTTAAAAAAACTTAACTATCTATCAGTACTTTAATTTGTGTGCCTGCGTAAGACTTTTAATGCCAAAAACTCCCAGGCATGGATGTTGTCTTTCCTTCCTCTGTATTCCTGGCTGCACTCCAGAAACATAACCTGGAGCTTTAGTCTCTTTGCTGCACACAAAGAATGGCCCTCAAATTGGCTGGTATGAATGTGGAGAGAAAGTTTGGGAAAGTGAGGAAGATGCCATGCAGTTTATCATGAGCTTCAGTGACGAAGAGCTGGAAGAACCACGACACTTCAGACATTTTCACACTTATCGAGAAAAACCGCTGGAAAACGTGATAATGAACAGATAATCAGCTGCAGCTTCGTGAAACTTCCCCCTTTCTCGAATATTCCCTGTTTCTCTTCCTCGTAGCACAAGTCTGACTTCGCAGTCCATAAAAATATTTCTGTTTGTTTGAGCAGCCTCCATTAGCCTGCACAGCAGGGGGGTGATAGAAAACCAGGGTTATTATAAAGGTGTTTTCGAGTCTCAGAGGGGCAGTTCACAGCTTTCCAAGCTTCCTCTGCTCCTGCTGTCACGCTGCAGTGACTGGTGGCCAAGAGCAGCTCCATGGGTGGGATCTGCCTCCTGCTAGACTGTCTGTTTAACTTCCATTCATCCCCCATGTGCAGCCCAAGGCAGCACAGAGCCCCAGGGCAGAGAGCAGGCAATAACCATTCTCTTCTAAAAGTGCCACCAGGAAGCCAGCCAGCAGGATGTCGAGGGGCAATGCATGGCCACAGGTTGGCCTTCTCTCTTTTTGCACCAGAGGAGGCTGACATACAGGAGGCCTTTTCCAGTTTTTAATTTCCAGTAGGTATATTGTTAGGAAACTGAGAACTTCTTCCATTAACATGAAAGCACTTGTTTTTAAGCATCAACTTCATTCCATTTGAAGATCGAGAGACCTCCAGATTTTCCTACTGAAAATGTGAGGATAAAAGGGCATTTCAGTCCTTTCTTGGTCCCTAACCCTCTGTTTCTTCTACTAGTCCAGGAGTATCTATTATAATTATTTACAGAAAGCTGTTGTTTAATGAATGATATGGATAGCATCACCCGTTCATGTTCATGAAAGAAATTCTTGTTACACTGCTGTACTTTAATGGTTCTCTCTGCTGCTGCTGCTGGTTTACAGGCAGTGGCTTAGGAATAGAATACAGTAGGAGAGAAGATTAAATTTAGCATGGTTCTCCTGCAGATATGCACTGGCAACTTGTCTGTCATCCTTTATTTATGTGGAATTGCTGCTATGGATATGACAGTCTGTCATCATACAGTCTGCCTGAAAACTTTGTGTGCCCCACATCTGTAGTGTTCCCTCACACCATCTTTTCTCCCTGAAGCCTGGGTTTGGTGCATCTATAAAAGAACGCTGTACAGAATAAATAGAGGAATATGTTGTACAGGTTTAGCGTTTTCTAATTTCCTTTGGGCAGCTTGCAGAGCATGATTCCTCCCAAATACAGGAGCCACAGGTAGTAATTTTACTGAGGGGTTTTAGCAAGGGAGCACATTTTGAATGGAAAGTAAACCAGGGAAAACATTGTTAATTTTTAAACCCTTTGTGTGAAGCATTGCCCATTTTTGTGTGTTCATGTGTGCATGCACACACCAATTTAATTTGCTGTGTTTGGATTAGTGGATAATTCCAATTATCTGGTATCCAGGTAGTGACTGATGTTGTGCCTGTGTTATCAAAAGTCAGGGCTGCAGCTATCTTGAGCAGACATAATTCCTGACAAAGCACTTCCCTTCAGTGGAGTTCCACGTGGTTGAAGGACTTTTACAAAATGAGTCAGGCACAGTGAATTAAGGTCTGTTTAATGTGAGTCATTTTGGCCTCGACACCTTCTGGTTATGTTTTTCCAAATTAGTTTGAAAAACGTAGAAATAAGCAAGAATGTTTTAAACTAACTTTTCTGGACTTCTTCACCACCAATGGCAAGTAAGAGGGACTTCAGAAAGTGAGTTAGATGAGCTTTTTTAGTGAAGTTTGTTGTGTACCCTGACACTGGTCAAGGCAAGGAGTAACTCGTAGACCTTCACAACGTCATACTGCATAACCGAGGAAATAAATACACCCTAATTTGATGCCAGAGCACCACTCTGATTAAGCCTAGATGGATTTTTCACATTAAAGTAATAGAAGCTAACTTATTAAAAACGTAAGTAGAGATTTTAAGAGCTCTGTCAAAAGGAATTAAGGAAAATCACGTTCTTCAAATATGAAAGTAAAAATTGAATCTTACCTTGTTGCTTTGGCAAAAAATATACTCCTAGGTGGTAGTCTGTGGGGTTTATTTCCATTTCTTTCATAGATTTTATTCAAAAGCAAAGTGATCCACTGATTAGCAGAGGGCCTTTACGACAGCTTTCTTGTCTCATGCTCTTACAGTGTCTGCCTGAATTGAGCTCCCACGTCCTTATTTGTGTTGCCAGTGGCACAGATTTGTTCTAACTCACCCCATCACTTCATCACTCTCTGTTGTTGTATTTAAAAAACCCTCTTATTTGTTATTGTAATCTACACGTTCTCAGAACCCGTAATAAAGAGGAGCATTTGGTAATGTTGTGCTTATACAGAAAATAGATATGATCTAAAAAAACATGACTCTGGTTTTAAGGGGAAAACAACCCAACAGAGAACAAAAGCAAACTGTTCCTAAAGGAATGCACATCTGAGAGGACCATTTGATGATCCTGGGCTTAGCAAATAGAGAGCTACAGGCAGTTTTGAACTCAACACCCAATGGCTACTGCCCCTCTTCAAAAGTAGGGTTATTAGCTATTGACAGCAAAACATTGCTGTTAGTTTATGTTTCTTGCTTTTCACCTTGTTTTTATGGTGTCCTTAGATATGGAAGGCTGCCTGAAGCTAGCAAAGGCCTTGAAACAATAAGTACTGAATGCATGAAGTAACCAGCTGAGGTCATCTAAATAACTTCAAAGTGACAGCCAAGAAATAATTATTCAAATCACATTAGTTTTACACAAAATCTTACTCAACAGCAAGCACTGCGAATTTCTGAGAATGGAAGTATTTTCCATTAATTAGGAGTTCTCAAAAAGTGTATCATGAAATACAAAACACATGCCATTAATCTTCACTTGGGGCTAAAGAACAGCTCTGATAATATCTGTGCTCATTAAATTTTTCATTCCGAATAGCGTTTATCATACAAATCTCTTGCATCATGAGATTACTTGTTTCAGATGAGCAGACAGAAAAATTCTTTCTCCAAGGAAAAACTCTCCAACTATTACTCTTTTGTCATGCAGCAGAGAGATGCAATGGAGAAACGAGATTCCACATGCTTGGAGAAAGTTTCTAATCTGTCAGGATGCCAGAGGAAAATTTACTTCTTCGGGTAAATAATATGAAAAAGTGCAATTGTCTACAGAGGACAAAATGAGAAAACCAGCTATTTTATCTTGTAGCTCATGACTGATAGTAATTGGTTCTATACTCAGCTAATCTTTCTGGAGGACACTAAAGCTCTAAACAAAGGAACACTGCTCATATGATTAATGAAATGCTTCATTTCTTTACAATAAACTTTTTCTGTGTTACCCACTGTTTTCTCGTGGAAGTCAGTTGCAACGAACAGATGGCGAGTGAATCCATGATAAGGCTTTCATGACTATTGTATAAGTATTTAATCTCTTAAAACAAACAAGTTCCAGCATAAATCCTCAAGGCAGTGCATAAATACACATACACACACAAATATATATGTAAACAAACACATATAAATACTTGTAGAAATATATATCAAATCAAATATCCATTTTCAAGATGTTTCTGTAGAATGTAATGAAGAAAAAGTCCATAGGGTTTCACGGAAATCCTTGTAAAATGCGCAAATAGTAATAATGCTGAATATTATTTTCTGTGATTTTTTTAAAATCATTCTTCAGACTCTTACTATAGACATTCAGCAACTTATTGCATTCTAAATGAAGGTCAACAAAAGAAGATAAAATAAGTCATTTGTTGCTTGATTTTTAAAATTTTTTTTTTTACATTTCTTTTTAAATTTTTAAAATATTTTAAGGAAAGATGTAGGACTTGCTTAAAAATATATATCTGCTTTTAAATTCTCCACTGCTATGATCTGATGACATTTTTTGCTAGGATATATGGAACTGGTATTAAAATGAATATTTAAATTTAATCTCTAGCACTATTAAAGTCATAAATTTTAAGCAACACAAGAGGTTGGAACTGTCATTACTATAGCTGAGCAAATAATTGGATATATTAGTCACAAATTGTTGTTTCAATAGATCTTTGAGTGAGTCATTATGACAGCCCTACTTGTAATAATCTGTGCTAATTCAATTTGTTTGCACTGGAAAGTGGCTATTTTTCACACAAATCATTCACGTACATGGGACACCCCAGCTTCAGCTAAAGTCGTACAGCATTTCAGGTTTTTTCATAATTCCTTTTGGAGCTGCTGGTTCTCTGCTTTTAGGGCTTCAGAAACCACAACTGCACTATTGCTAGCTATTAATTAAATGAATGCATCTTCATTTGCTGCAAGGTAATTTAGATACTGCCAAAGTGAAGAGAAGAGCTGGACCAATTTCTGCAAGCACAAGCAAACTGCGGCTTCAAATTTCAACGTGGCTTTCCTGGTGCCAAAAGGACTGCTTCTCTTTAACATGGGTTTTAAAACACCTGGTGTAAATTTCATCATTGTGAAACTTACCTGCTTTTTAAGATTGCCCTTTAAAATACAGTAGAATAATGAAATCATAGAATCACAGAATGGTTTGGGTTGGAAGGAGCCTTAAAGCCCATCTCATTCCAACCCCCATCTCATTCCAACCCCCTGATGTGAGCAGGGACACCTTCCACTAACCCAGGTTGCTCAGAACCCCTTCCAACCTGGCCATCTTTCCAGGATGGGGCATCTTTTGTTGTACTTTGTTTCTGTTTGGAAAATTGTAAAGGATATATTTCAGGATGCAGTTTCGTGAAACACAGGTGTTGCTTTACAAATAGAAATAGGGATAAGTTTCTAAGCATCTTATCTTCAAAAGCATTCTACCATCTTCTGTGTTAAACTCACCACAAAAAGTGTTTGGGTGTACATGGTCTACCTGAAAATAGGTATTGATTTTAAACTAAAAATATTTTATTTCTGTTTTCCAAGAGCAATTATTAATAAAGCATCTTCCTATCCCCTTAAAGAGGAGTGAAGAGAGAAAGCAGAAGTCAAAAGCTATGAAAAACAACATTTACTTTTTGAGCATGAAAAAGTAAAAGGCTCCCTCTTTTACTGACTGGTCTGCATTACGATTATGTTCACGATTGATACGTTAAACCTGTTCACAGGCATTGTAGAAGTAGCTATTATTTATAGAGTTTTGATCCTACAAAGTCATTATTTTTGCTTTATTGAAGATGTTTCAGTTCAAAATTGTCTTATAAAACTTTTTTATGGACTCATAAAATAGCAGTAAAAACTTTCCTCTCCATATAACTTGCAAAAGTGCAAAAAGTATTAAAGTGAAAACAAATTTTAAGGTTTGGGTTGGGTGCCATAGTGAAAAAAAACAAATAAACAAACAAGAAAAATTTTATGTATAGGACTGTGCTAGAACATTCTATGTTTCCAGGATATAAGGCACCCAAAAGCTAAGCAACATTGTATATGTACTGTCCCTAACAATTTCAAGGAGATAATTCAAGACCTAACAACATAATTTAATATTCTCAAAGACATTCCTAATCTCTTTTTTTCCTGTCTTATTACTTATTACCATTTCACAAAATAAATTATACTCCATCTTTGCCCAGATTTGGGGTTGTTGTTTGACAGTGTAATTCCACCATTCTCCTTTTTTCCTATTTCTTAAGAAAAAAAAATATATTTGCTGCCAAAGGATTTTCCTAATTCCTCCTTTTTCCACATAAATCCTTTTCTTGCATGTCCGGGAATTACTATCAGTACAGGTTTACCTCTGAATAGAGACATTGATGATGATAGTAATAGCAAGAATAACGAGTAAAACGCTAATGAGAGGAAGAATCACTACCAAGAGAGTATTTCACAGTTTGAAAATATTGTTCAGATGTTGAACTAGTTTCATCTTCAGAATAAATTTTTCTTTTTCACTGTTGTTACATCAGGGAGCTTTATCCCTGAAGAGATATTTTTATGTCTTAGTTAATAAAGCTTCATGGCTCTCCTTTCAGGCATCTATAGTAACTTCTCCTTCCCACAGCCATAAATCATCTCCAACTTTATCTCCCATTTATTTACATTGGCAGGAACACTTGTTTTGTAATTTTGCAGTGTCACTTTAAACGTATTGTGGCTCTAAAGGAGC
Organism: Oriolus oriolus; assembly: GCA_013400235.1. Classification (NCBI taxonomy): domain Eukaryota; kingdom Metazoa; phylum Chordata; class Aves; order Passeriformes; family Corvidae; genus Oriolus; species Oriolus oriolus. Next base: position 881,660 of record VXBT01005032.1, read on the forward strand.
AAGCAGGAATGAAACCTTCAATTTCTGAACGTTAGGTATGAAGATGTTCCTATAAAGAACTTGCATTTTTTTTCTTGGCCCTCCCATACCGCTTGTTTCTTAAGAACAGTGGATGAGGAGGCAACAAGGGGACAGAAAAAGGGGTGTTTTAGAGTTTTATGTGTAACTTAAGACCTTTATAATGCTGGAGCAACCATAGCCTCCAAAAGGACAGAGATGATGAAGGGACAGGAGCATCTTCCCCATGAGAGGCTGAGAGAGCTGGAACTGATCAGCCTGAAGGAGAGAAGGCTCAAGGGAACTTATCAGTACCTAATGGAGCACAGAAGACAGACCCAGATTCTTCCGGTTGGTGCCCAGTGACAGGCCAAGAGGCAATGGGCACAAACTGAAATCCAGAAGGTTCCTTCTGCACATAAGAAAAGTCTGTCCTGCTGTGAGGGTGATCAAACAGTGCACAGATTTTCCAGTGAGTTGGTAGGGTCTCCATCCTTGGAGATATTCAAAACCCTACTGGGCAAGGTCCTCAACAATCTGCTGTAGCTGACTCTGCTTGAGCAAGAGGTTGGACTAGACAATCTCCAGTGGTGCCCATAACTTCATCTACTCTGTGATCCTGACATTCTGTTGAAGAAAACACTACCCAGGTCACAAATATTTTGCAGAGATGCCCCCACGGACCTTCTGGCTTTCGTGGTTCTCAGTGCTGATGGGATGGGAACAGGTGTGAAAGTCTCTTTTCTTCCCTGATCCCAGTTTCTTGGCTGCTTCCCCCCAGAGATAAGTAACTGCATCTCCATCCTGAAAGTTCTTATGCCTGTGATAAACTATCAGAGGAAACATTCCCTTAAACCCAGCAATGCCACTGATGTGGTTGGAGCCCAAACATACACAAAACGTGTCTGGAAGACAAGATCTCTAAACAGCTTTTTCTTTGAGTCCTGTTTGGTGGTAGAAGCTCTCGACCACTGGAATGCAGACATTTCCATCTCATTTCACTGCTCAGCAGCCATCAGATGACGACAGCACCACCACTCCAGGGAATCCAGCATCACTGCAAGCTTCTGTAACTTCAGCTCTTTGGAAGATTTCAGTTTCAGGCCAGCCATAAATCTCCAGTCTAACAATCACCATCAGGTGCTGAAGAAACAGGAGAAGGTTTCAAAGGCTCTCTGGTGCCAGCACACCGAAAGGAAAGGAGAATGTAGAAAAGCTCTGGACTTCCTGCCATTATTTAAAAATGCTGTTCAACTGTCAAGCATGAGAGAAGTAAGGTATTGTAACAGCCAGCACTCTCACCTCCCAGGGGAAAGAACACTTCAGTGCTTCATTACATCTCCAGATATGCCATTAGCTGAGCCCCCACTAAAATACCTGCCATTCTTAATTCAGTCCTTCAAGCAATCAAAACTGAAAACGATGCAAAAGATTCTTTTTATATTTAAAAAAAAAAAGGAGAAAATAAAAGTCCATTCATCTATAAAATTTTTTTTGTTTCTTTCTGATTATTAAATAAAGAGTAACATAAAGCATTGCAATTCTATGTTAAATATTTTTGGGGATTCATTATAAATGAACTTCCATGAGAGCATCAGATGATTTCATGATCACCAGATGCCTAAGCAGTGGCTGGAAGCAGTTAACACATCCTACTTATTGCAGCATTTCAATACCTTCAGGTATGTGATATAGGAGCTAGATCTGGTATTTCATATGCCTTAGATATTCTTATCTCAGTTACTGAGCTATATGGTAAAGGAAGTAAAATATAACCTAAGGGCATTCTGTAGAATATCAATCTGGGAACAAGAAGACTTCTCCAATCACAGTCATTTGAATGGTTGTAGCTCCTCTTAAAGACTAGTCATAGGCTTAGTTTCATTTTGGGTGGCAGGGAAAACTAGATTGCAGGCTTTTTCAATATACTGTAAGAACTGCATGTTAGAAAAAAAGTTTGAGGGGCCAGCTAAGATCAGATAATAAATTATAGGCAAAATTAAATATAGTGCCCAAATGCGACCCATTTTAGTTACTGGCTCACAAAGGAAGACTGGCTGAAGGCGTGCAGAATTCCCCTTATCAGACCACTGAATCACTCTTGGTCTTGTGTGTCAGCTCTGGGGAAGATTTAGACAGAATAAAGACAGTGCAGTCAGTCTCTAACCCATGTAACTGTTCATGCAGATGGATAAAAATATCCCATTATTATGCCACTTCTCTTAATTGTCATCATATCTGATCACTTCAGAACTTGTGGAAGCTAAACTAGAGGGATGAAAGGACTTTTAACCAGCTTTCTTTAACCTGAAGATTTATTCTTTACAGAAAATGAAAAACGTGCAAGAAGAATGCCAGCTACCAACACAAATATGTCTTATTTTTCCCGTTTAAGTTCCAGAACAAGAAAAAAATTACTGATTCGGTCCATGTCCTTCAGAGATCACTGCTCTCCTGTTGTAAGGGATTTTCAGAAGCAAAACTGAATGTGAGGCTGTAACTAAGTCAGTAAACTCTCCCTGAACAGGAAGAAGTCATCAGCTTCTATTTGAGAATTTAAACAACCCATCAGCTAAGTTGCTTTTTTTTGCAGTTTTTCAGCTTTCCTTCAGCCACTTGCTGCTAACAATCCTGTAAATGTTTGGCATATCTTTGACACTTTTTAATTTTTTTTTTTAAGAAACCCCTCCACTGAAATGTTCTTTGACAGTTTATGAATTATTCATTTGTTAAATTGTACACCTGTGTTCAACTGCAAACCCCAAATTAATTGGAAAAACTCCACAACAGTGCTTGTTTTTCTGCTGAGCTGCTTAGCAGTGATGTTAAACTAATTCAAAAGCTTCTTTAAAAGGATCATGACCTGCTTCCAATATAAAAAAAAAAAAAAAACAGAGTAAAAGAAAAGCAGCCTGATAGCTGTGTGACACTAAGAGTTAAGCCACTGTTAAACAGAATTAAAATCATGGACTCCAGTTCTCCAGGCAAGCACACACGTGTTTTACTTTAAACATGCCAGTAGTGCTATTGACTTGCATCACTTAGAAGTACTGAAATACTGTACACATGCTTGAGAGAAATTGTTACTGAGCTTTTTCCTTAAAAACCTGTCCACCCATTTCTACTGACACTCACAGATCAAAATCTGGGCAATTAAGGATGGGAGGCATTGCTAAAAATCCTCACTGCCAGCGGAAAGCAGTGAACATCCACTGCAAAACTTAAACTCTGTTACAGTAGACAGGAGCATCTGCTTTCAAAACAAGCTTTTCTGACCAGAAGGCTACAGAGATGAGTAAAGAATACCCCAGACTTTTCATTCCACATGCACTTTCTATTGTTTATGATCCTAATTCATTGTGATGTTTCATGTTAATGCAAGGGTATTACTTTCTCTGTGTGTAATAGAATAATAAATATTTGTATATAAATTTATATATGTTAGACATGTTGTAGGTAGAGACTTATACTTTCTTAGGTCAAAATGGCACACACATGTCCTTCTCTATTTTTTGTTTCAAGGTAATGTGACAATATTGGGCAATTTATCTGACTGGAGCAATCGCAATCATGTCTGATTGAATGGCTGCCCACCTCTTCATGTGGAAATAAAAGCTTTTGTTAAAGTACAGATGAATTACTTCACTTAAACCCTGGGAAAAAAAAAAAAAAAAAGAGGACATTTTGGCTGTGCATTAGATCCAGATGCACATTATTAACTGCCCATAGTTGGTTTTACTAATAAATCATGCCTGAAGGATTTTGTTTTGCAAGATGGCGAGAGAATAGTGCTCTTGTTTGTGTTGTTGTTGTTGTTGTTGTTTTTTATCACAGTTGAATTATTTGTTTTGTTTTGTTTTCTATTTAGGACCTCCTGGCAACAATGGTACAATATTTGAGCAGCTTTCAGAACAGAAGTGTGAGTTGTACCGAGAGCCACAGCTGAAACGTCGGCAGCGTACAGAACAGAATGTGCAGACCTTGTGCAAGGGAGGACTAAAAATAGATAAAACCCAATTCCGTACACGGTTCAGCCGTTTTGTTAACACCTACCTCGTAACTGAGACAAAAATGTACATATATGTGTTCTTCAATGCACATGCATGAGCAGCAGTTCTCCAGCCTGCCTGCAGCTGCATTTAGTAGAAAATCCAAATGTCATCAATTCCTTGCTCTTAACCCATATGCATCTCCTGTGCAAGATGAGCCCTTCCATGATTTCCCGTTTTTCCTAGCTTTCCTATAAAGGGAACTCATATATCCTGCTGTCCCACACAAACCCCAAACTATTAACCATGTTGTCTGAGACATTTGTCCATTGAAATACACACTCACTTCTCATTTCTAAAAATGCTAAAGATGTAAAGAACACTTATCTCCTGCAAAGTGCTTAAGTGACTGTTTCAGGGAACTTGCAGTCCTTGTGATAGCAAGAGAGAAGGCTCTGTGACATCTGGCAGAACTGGACTTTATGTCATTCTGTTGTAACCTATCTTTTCTTTTCAATGATAAACTTCCTCAGAGGATGGAGTGGGTTTCTCACAGAGAAACACACACACAAAGCCCCTTATGTTTGCAGCATTTTTTACATGTATAGTAACATTCCACAAACATCATGTGGTTATACAGTGTATTTCTTACCCAAGTTTATTAAATAAAACCTGACATTTGAGATGCTTAGAAGGTATTATTCCTATTTTGAAACAGACAACTGTGATTTTTCCTAACATACACAATTTTTATGACAACCGCTTGTGCTCTAACTGAATTATTTTCCAGAGCTAAAGTCATAATTTTATTGAAACCTTCTCCTCCCCTGGAAACATACTTTTTCTGAACATTTTGTGATGTGTTTACAGCTTCAGAGGTATTTATTCTCCTTCTCTTTGATTGCCCTTTCAGACAGACTGTCAGTTTTTCACTCTCTTGCCTCTGTTCTGCACCAGAAATTAATAGGCCACTTAATGAACACGATATATATGGAAGACAATGACCATGACAACAGTTTCTACTGCCCTGCATTTCTCAGCTCCCAAGATTCTTCCTTCACATATGCTGTGTAAAAGACTGGGAGTACGGAAGGAAAATCTGAGCAATGGGGCTTTATTTCCCATTTTCATTTGCTGAAGGCCTTTATACTTGGACACAACTGATTCTATAGCATTAAACTGATTTTTACCAGCAGCATTTGGCTGCATTGCTGCCATGACAACATGTGAAGCTCTGCTTCTAAAGCTGAAATTTATCCTTATGATCACGAATGAAATCTAAGCAGCATCAGCAGTGCTGAAGATCTGCATGTCCTGTGTAGATCCTGGATGTCCTTGCTTGAATCAGACATGCCATGCTCACACGTGAAAAAGCCAAAACCTGTCAGCATGTGGAGCGTTTCATGCATAGAACAGCTGAGCTTTCCCTGTCAGTGAGAAAAATGAGTTTTCAGTAACAGTGGTTCATGTTTCATCATTTTTAATGAGAAACATTAAAACTAAAGAGAACCTAAGAGGGTAGAGCTGCTTTAAACATAATTTAGGAGCTTCGGCATGGCATAAATTATGGCACATTCAAGTAGCCCAAAGATTAAAGCTTTAATCCAGAATTGCCAAAGGATCTGGCCTCACTCCTCTCCGTGCCTTTCCTGACAGGATGATGAACGTCTAAGGAGAAAGAACTCTTCTGAAGGCAGCCTTACAAAAGTCAAATCTTCCCAGAGAGTCCTCTCATGACTGCTGCACTGCCTCTGTTACAAAACCCATCATGCTGGGGATTGACAGTAAGCAAAGAGCAAAGTCTTTGCACACAAGCAGCTGTGAGAGAAAGGGAGCTGAGCTGGTTAAACTACAAGTACAGCTTGCAGAAAGTGAGGAGCATGAATGTAGCCAGGTTTTTTATTAAAAAAAAAAAAAAAGCAAAACCCCACAAAACTTAAAAAATGTTGTTGTAATCCAGGTCTACGGGAAATTAAAACATATTTCAAAAAGTAAAAGAGTGTGCTTTGCATAAGTTGGCTAAGGATGGAGATAATAATAATACAGAGATATTTTCTGATGGAAAATTCTTCAGTTTTATCTTTTCCTGAACACTTTGATTACAACAGTAAAAAGAAATAAAAGTAAGTAAGCATATCCACTCACTGAGATAATTTGAAAACAAGTATTTTTCCTGAGAACTAAAACATCCTTCTAGTATGCATTTGCAGTCCTGTATTTTAAGACCATTTCACTGTCTTTTCTATAAATAACAGGTGCTGACTACTCCTGCAGCTTGTGTTAAGTACTCAGATATGTATAGCCATTAACAGTTTCCCAGGTCGTTCCGGAAGCATGGTTGATATGTCAAACAAGAGTTACTTCATGCTGTAGAAATAAAAACATGTAGGCAGGGCATAAAAAAGTGAGACTTGCTAGGTATCATGTTTGACCCCCAACCCTTTTTTTCAGGGCTTTTGACATGACACTGTTTATCACCCTACTTCATGCAGCAAGGAAACATATTGACAGCCTTGTGAACCTTTGCATCATGTCTCTAAGTACAACATATAAATTTATGTGCATACTAGGAATCCCTGTGCATCTAGTGAAATCCACACGGAACTTTCCGTGCCCACATTCCATCACATTTTTACATGAGCACATGGCTTTTAGAACAGATCCTGCTCATAATTTGGGGCCCTCCTTTTCCTGTGATCAAGCCATCAGATGGATTTTTCATTAATAGGGCCCTAAGACTTTACACTTGACTTTGGAAAAAGAGCAGGCACCGGTGCCAAGTTTTGAACTGTGCAGTCATTGCATGCAGTTTGTTGTGTTACACACACTCAAATACATAATTCTGGGAGAAACCAGTGCCCAGATCCAAAACTGGGCCTCTGTGGGCAGCAGGCTTTACTGTGCATGTGGCAGCACCAGTCCTGGGCACGTTGCTGTGGATAATTGATGGCTCAGGGCTGATCTGTCAGTGTGCTGGAAGTGGAAATGCTGGGGCATTTCTTCACCCAAATAAGTAGTGGGTTATGATGCACACATGCCTTGGCAGAGTGCCTTAGTTTTAGTCATTTAACACAAAAAACCCTTCCTTTTTGTCTAAGGTTTCATTCAGCTGCCTTCTAGCTCCCTTTATGGTAACAGATTCCTACCCATCAATGCCCAGCATTAGCAGAAAGGCACATTTCTGTATCAGAATTTCATTTCAGATAGACCTTCATTTGCTGTAACTCAAAGATACCAGGAAAATGGGGGATACTGCCAAGTGACTATCACTAACTCCTTGAAATGTCATTACACCTTCCATCACAGGATCTTTGGACCTCATTAGGAACTTCAATAAAGTCTGTGATCTCGTGCTCATGAAGCACTGATGATCATCTTTACCACTAAGTAGGTACTGATACACCTCTGTGGAAACCCTGTCCTCTGCAGTTTCAGAGTGACAGACAAATTTTCTTGCAGAAGAAGCTTGAAATATGGAGAGTTAAGAAACCGACAGGAAATCTTTTGGAACAGCCAAGATAATTCCTACCGTGCAGTTACCTTGCATTTCTTTGCTTAATGCTAAACTGGTTTTTACAATTGAATTTTAATTTAATGGAGTTTAAAAAAGCTTTCTCCAGGGTTGATATACCACTTATCTTGGAGGCTGGTCTGTGCAGTGCCTGAGACATGAGACATCAAGAGATAAATAAACATACTGATGATAAACTAGGATGATGGTCTGTATCTCCCATTAGGTACCTCATAGAGCTGTGCCTGGGGTTTGTCTTGGAACTGCCCATTCTTCTGCAATTATTTTCCGACAAAACCATTCAAACAAACCCTTCTCTCCTCTACATTCTGAACAAAGGCCTAAACTGCCACCCACCAAAGCTGAAATTGGCAAATCATAGAAGGTTTGGGAATTACACATTAAAACTTGCACCAACCTGCCAGTGCTTTGAAAAGCAGCCCCAGAGGGACCATTCCCAGAAGTGAGAGTCAGCATCCTGGATGTCCTCAGAGATGGTTGAGAGCCAACCAGTGCTAACTGTGGTGATGGTTTATTTCATGTACACTCCAGAACTTGCCGGCAGCAAGGCCAAAACTGCTGACTGGTTTAATTCAACTTTTATTATCTGTTTATCATTATAACCAGTTACAAGATATGCATCATTGCAGCATCTGGACACACTTTGCAATTACATGGACTGGAACTGCATCCACTGCACTGTAAATATCACTAAGAATTTGTTGTATTCCTGCATTGTTTCCATTGTCTTGTACACAGTCTGAAACCGCTGCAAAGACAGACTTTGTCACAGGGAGCTTAAAGTATGGACGAGCAAATTTTTCCAAGTGGTACAACAAGGCATTATGGAGTTTAGCCCTAGTTTTTGGGCGTTTTTTTCTGACTTTTAGCATTAATAAAAGCACAATTCAAACTAATGAATTTACTCTGTGAAGACCAAGGCCAATAGTAGACTCAGCCTTTGCATAAAGCTGAGAATGGAACAATTTTTTTAATACTTACACAGTACTGATTCCCCAAAAGAAAACCACATGTCAGGTATCAGGAGTATCTGTCTGTAATGTATATTCTTTTAGAGTGGACACATCTTGATATATGCAACTAATGGATATTTCACTTCACCTCCAGGAACTGCAGTTTATGTTTCTGAGTAACTCCTGAGTTACACATATTCTGAAAACTATGGAATAACACTGCCTGCAGCCATGGCAGTGTGGAGCTCTGAAATCAAATGTCCACTGTTCCTAGCTCACTAAGATCTAATTTCACTATTTTATTGAAAACTTACATCAGGACTTCTAGTATTTCCCAGTGGATACAGTGGATGCTCTACACGAAGCGTTTCAGAGAGTTGGTGTGGCTGATGCAGGCTGGGAAAGCAAAGCCAAGATGCTGTTATGTGGTAGAAATAGAAGTAAAAGAGAAGTGACCGAGTGTCAGATTTAAGATTTCAAGGCTGATGTTAGGCAGCAGAGGTAAAGTCTTTCTGAACATATTTTAAAGCTTCTGTTGAAGTGAACAGTTTTATTAGATTTCATCGTTTCATGGTGTGTGATGTCACTAGGAATTTCGGATGTGAATATAAACTGATTCCTTTAAATTTAGAGAATAACTTTTTCCTTATGCATTAGCTGTTTTTGATTGGATATCATCCTGGACTACACACATTTGGACATTCTTACATCCCAGTAAAGCATTCGCACACTGCAATTTTAGAACCTCACATACAGCAGGATTTCGCTGCTAAGGTTCATTTGCTGTCCTCAGAAAGCACTTAAATGTGTTCCCTTTAAATATATTGGTATTTCTCACAATTCCCTTTAAGCCAAAACAAATAGTATCTTTAGATTAAAAAGCAAAACAAAATTCAAACCTGCTGTGGTTTTCCTTAACTCACAAGAATCTAAAGAAAGGATAGTGGACTTAAGCCAATCCAAAAGATCTGCTTTTGTCCTGCAAATTTTCCAGCTAATACCATGAATTGCAAATGGAAAGCTGATATTGGAGGCTGAACATCCTGAAAGAGACAACTAGCAATAAAGCAGAAAAGACAGGAATTATCTGCAAAAATACTGTGTCCAGATTTCCAGGAGTCTGTTCACAAGGAACAAAAGTCTTGAAAGCAAGTGACTTGGACCAGCCTGAGTCTCTGTGGATATCCAGCAGGGCTGGTGTGTCCACCATAGGTTAACTGTGCCTGTGTGTACAAGGAACAGTCAGTTCTCCTGAGCCCTGGCACCCAGGCATCTCCCACTGCCAGTAAAGGCTCCTGTTGCAACTTGGATCGCATCAAAAGGTCCAGAGTGGGTCTCACCACTGACCTTTCCAGCTATGAAGCTGCATTTCTCCTGACTCCATACTCTTAGCTCAGATACTAATGATGCACAGAAGTGAAGCTGTGCCCCAAGATTCCTCTAATCCTTTACACTGGGCTGTTTTGTGGAAGTAGTACAGCAATTAAAAAATAGAGATTTGGAGCTGCTTCTTCTGCTCCCATTTATCTCCTACGGGGAACAAATTCCTAAACATCTGTAGAAATGTGTGAAGAGACATGGATTATCATTAATTGCACTACTTGATTGCTATAGGGCTTGAGGTTTTGACTTGCTTTTAAAAATAGTAACAAATAGCTGTGTTCTTCCTTGTTTTCATTGTCGCTTGAATCACAGAAAATAATCTGTAAAGAAGGTGAGAAGATTGTCCCTTTTAGTACAGCTCTTTGCTCACACCAGACACACACAGCTGAATCTCTTGAAACTCTGCTCAAGAAAAAAAGGATGTGTATCAGTTATACAGAACTGATACCCACAACAGAAAACCTCACGTGTGCTTAGGACAAAACCTGTCAGTAGTGTCTACCTGAGAATAATGGGCAGAAAAGTGAAATGGATGTGAAAAGTCCAAGTGCTTTACATCACATAACATCAACAGATGCACAGGTACTCACACACAAACATTTACAACCACATGAGACTTTCAAAGTCGCAGTTAAACAAGCTTTATTTTGCATAACCTAAGCAAAACTTCTGGATGCATTCTGCTTTCCAGAAATCCAGCTGACTCTGGTATTTTGTTAGTGGGTAGTGACTGCAAGCAGGGGATTTGAATAAATATTTATTTATGTACGACTATGTCATCTGCTGGGTGCTTCATTATTTTTCTGGCAAAAGGACCGATTAAATGGAAAGAGTAAAATGCGTGAATGAACGTATGACCTGTCACTGTTTTGTTTTCCTCACAGTGAAAAAACAAGGCAGTGACACAGAAATCCAATGTCCTACATTGGTTTTACTGTTGCCAGTATGTCCCCAGTGTTAACATTTTCCTGAGAAATGGACTAAGCTGAAATAGCTCATTTTATATTTACATATTTAATTTTTTATATATAATCACAATCTTTTCATGTAAAACGTACCCTAAGAATTGTTTGTGTTGTTCATTAAAGCCATGTTTTGCTCACAGCATTTTGCAAGAGTTCAGATTACACAGTGCACTCTTCTTTACTCCTTTTTAAGGAGGTGGTGTAATTTGGGGAAGCAGCGTAGGCCCCATTTGAAGCCTGGGTTGCTATGGCAAATTCACATTTTGATTCAATGGTACTGTAAATAAAAATTTGTGCAAATAGCTAGAATGAAGGTTAAACAAACCTCTCAAATACCCTTAACTCAGGGCAAGATGCTTTTTTTCTGTCAAGCCTCATAATTCCTGAGACCTCTTCCCATACAGCATCCATGTGCATTTTTAACTACATTTTCATGCTGTTGGTTGTTCTGGACTTCTTGGTTCACTGACAGTTTCTGGATAAACTGCACAGGAAGATTCTTTGGCCTTGTTGAAGATGAGTTTTATGAAGAGGCAGGTTCCAGACACCATCCAAAGCAGCTGAATACTTTCAGGCACTACTTAATATCTGAGTACAGTCAGGTCTCCCTGACACATGATACAGATGAGTGCTGTGGGGTAGAAGGAAACTCTCCAAACCCCATCAGCTCCAGTAAAACCTGAGCTGCTATCAACACAGCCAGCCTGACATCTCTTTATGGATTTATCAGTCTGGACAAGCACATGGCTCTTGGTCTTGCCCCCAGTCAAATGTAACACTGGAGATGTCTTTGTCTTCCAAACTGAGAGGAGACTTGTGGTGTTTAAAAAACAATTAGCAATAACAAAAGACATATCCCAGGGCATTCACTTATTTGCTCTTCTTGTACTAGAGGTCAGCTTGTTTCAACACACATATTTTCTTTGTTGCTTTGTCAATATTTAGCACATAGCAGAGAGACTAATGATGGTTTGCAGAGAGTGTTGTATCCAAAGAATAATGAAAAGATGTCCATTGTTGCAGAGGAAACATAAATACACTCTGAAGAAAGAAGAGATCATATTAATCACTATTGCCCTGCCTGCAAGGTAGCAGAGGAGAGGGCAAAAATCTGACTGTGAAAAAATTTGGCTCCAGGTCTTCACTGCATTCGCCCCTGTGAGATTTTGTGCTCCTTAAGACTTGCTGCTTTTTTGCTTAACGGCTGAAATGTAGAAAGGGAGGAATTTTTTTTTCCTAAAACATAAAGGCGTCAAGTTACCAACAGATTATAGGAATAAAAACTGGCAAATCAAATGCAAGCAGAAATTATTCTAAATTAGCAGAAAAATTAATTAGCTTATCTAATTTATCTAATTTCCAAATCTGAGATCACTTCATGCCCTTCTGTGCAGCAGAAGATTGAGACTGAAGGGCTCTTTTCAGGAGGCAATGCCGGGAAGCACTAGGCTATGCTCCTTGCTCTGTCTGCTTCTCTCTCCATCTCATTTTTCCCCTGTCTTTTGGGTTCCTATTCCCAATGGAGACCCAGAGCTGCAGGGGCTTTTTCATCACAAGAGCACCTCCTGGGGAAAGCCTGGAGGGATGAGCTGGAGGCACGGCTCGACCTCCCACCTCCTCCCATCTGAGCTGCCCTGAGATCCTGCTCCTTCACAGAGCTTTCCCAGGATAAATAAACAGTGCAGATATTGGCAACAGAGCTGCAGAGATGGTGGGAGCTCAGAATTTCTGTCTTTTGGGAATGATGCTATTTGTAGACCTGTGTTTAAAGCGTGCTGGAATTAAACATTATATTTAAATTCTATACATCTTCAATAATGTTCTGAACGTTGTATTTCTAGAGGAATGAAATGTTAAATCAAAATTATCATTATATTGTCTTCCTACAGTTTTCATTTTACAAATACATTTCTCGTATTTTACTCTGCCAGAGCTAGCTTGTATCACTTATGGGAATAAAATAAAAAATACATGTTTTTTCAAATAATTGTAATTATTGTAATAGTTTCAATTCATTCAAATAATTTCAGCTATCATGTGGTATGTGATTTAGCGTACCATAACTTATAACTTCTCTATCTTGTTTTTTTAATCAAATTGCAGTTACAGTACTTCTTAATGCAAACTGAAATATGAGTTATTCTCAGCCCTTGTTGCAATATTTTAAATATGAAGAAAATAAACAAAATAAGGAAACCAAATTATCATAATATAGTCAATCTTCACAGTACAGATTGCCCTTCAGTCTGGTTTTCCCCCTTATCTTTTCCCAGAAACTTCTGTAGTCCTTCTGGTGTTTGGTTTTATTTTGCTGTCATTCCCAATTACCAAACAACAGAACATCAGTTATACTGGGGGTGTTTCCCCAACAAAAATTACAAACTACTAGTTCCCCCTGTCCCTCCTGCCCCATCCTTCTGACAACACTGATTTGCATGAGGAAAGGAGGAAAACTGTATCTGAGGAAAACTGCCTCTGATCTGAGCACTGCCGCAAGAAAAGATAATAAAATGTTGGGTCTTTGCCAGCTCTACTGTCTTGGAGCCACCCTCGCTATCAAAGCTCACACCATGATTATTGCTGCAAAAAAAGTTTCTCTCCGTAATACTGTCAAGACCTTTTCTCAAATCTTACCGATTTCAGGCCAACTGCCTTTTCTTTACCAACAGTGGGTTTTAAATCTCTGCAGGTCTGACCACCTGCAGAAGCCACTAGCTGTTGAAGCTGGGAAAAATAACAACAAGTAGACTACATTTCCCATGATTTAATTCCAAAAATCTTGCACATGTGCTTAATTTAAAGTGCGTGTGTATTCTCAAGTGGAATCAATGGGAATACGCAGATGACTAAAGGTAAGCAGATGTGTAACTTGTGGGATCCGGGTCTGAAATTAAGACAAGCTTCAAGAAGTGAAAGCTGCAACAGAAGGGGAAATCAAAGATGACAGGAGCAATAAACAGCAATAATGTTGTGGAGTCAACCTAAGACACGTGTATATCATGACCATCATCACACTGTATTTCAAATTTAAAAAATAAAAGTAACAAAGAATTGCAAATCAAACATCATTTTCTCTTCTTAGAGGGGGATACCTAAAGGCACAGGGGCTAAGTCATAAGGATGGAGTCAAATGAGGAGAAAGCAGGTTTTCAAAAAGATAACCCTTCAAATATCATGCTCACTACAAAATATTTAAAAAACCACTTCAAAATGCTAGACCTGCAGCTCCATAACAAAGGTGTTACAAAAGTAAAGAGCAATTGTGTGAAAGATGACCAAACAATCAAGAAAAAGTGAATTTGTATTTGTCTTTTGAAACTGAGGATGAGCAGCAAGCCCCTCAAGTGCTGCCAGTGACAAGCCAGTGCAAGGATTCAGTGCAGAGGTGACTTTAACCACAGTGGTGAGGAAGGAAGATCCCCTATGGCAGCTGTATCTGAATGAGCATCAGAGAAAGCAGAGAAGAGGAGGTGACAATTGTCAAAGCCAGAGCAAAGAAGGGCATAGGTGAATGTCTCAGCTCTCTCAGCACTGAAGTATTACACTCAAGAGTGCTTAAAAACAAATACAGCACTGTATGACTGAGGATGAATACAATAAGAAATCACCAAAATCTTTTCTGTCATTTTGATTGATTTGAAAATTCTTCCTTGCCACTCATCAAGTTTGCAGTTTCAATCAACATATAACATATTATCTGAAGGGAAGATTTAAAAGAAAAAAAAAAAAGAAAACAAGAAGAACTGAAATGTCATTACAATATACCCTCAGTCACAGCTTCATTTTGGATGATGATACCAGCCTGAGTGTTTTATATAAACATTCCTGGTACCATGCTGGTGTTTCAGAGCTGATGCCGTACCACTTGTTGATTTCTTTACAGCAAGAGCTCCTCCTCTCAAATGTCCAACCTCCATACCTCTCTGGAGTCATCCCTTTGTCATTACACACATATTCAACATCCAAGCACTTAGCAGGAAATAAACACTTGGGTGTCAGTACTCATTCTAATAATATTCTAATGATATGAATTGTATTTTTGACATTAAGCATCTGTCTAAAGTTATTTTTCTGACTGAGCACCTATGCTCTCAGGATTAAGATAGTGAGAATGACAGATGACCTCTAAAGACCATGGGGTGACTGGTCTGTGGGTGGTATCTGCGGGTGGTCTGGAAGGGGAAGGAGATAGGAGCTCAGTAAGGTTTTCAAAGGAAAAATACATAAAAGAGAATTTCTCAGCTCAAATTTATGATGTACTTTACCTGTGTCTTGAAAGTTTTATGCTGACAGAGTCAGGGTGATTTCTCATGTCTGGCACTCAGTGGGAGCTCTCAGTACAACTTAGAATGGGGCTTTTGCTTAAATATCCATTTTGACATTCATTCACTCCAGTGCAGAGATGGAGCTGAGTAACAGCTTTTGGAGTCATAGCCACATCAGAAAATCCCTACAGTTTGAGGGCACTTGGACTGATAGTTTTGGCTCAAATCATCGCTGATCTTCTTGTAAACAACTTGGCGTCCTTCCTCTTTGTACATACTCAGTGAATGATGTGAACTAGGAAAGAAAATAAGTATGCTAAAATAATCCTTTCCCCCTGTTGTGCATATGAATGAATCTGAGTCTGGCAGAAAGGCAGATATCTGCCAGTACCAGCAGGGAGGTTATTATCTTTGCATATGTTGTTTCCTAGGAAAATCCCTGTTAAGGACCATTGTGGTGCTATGCAGAATTGTGTTAGGATGCATTTGCCCTCTACCCATTGGCATCCATCTGACTTTTTAATTTCCTGGGTCTCTAAACCCTTCCTAGGGAAACAGCATGATACCCCTGAAGAGATTACCTTGAACTGCATTCCATTTCATCAGTACAGGACTGTATTCATCCCAGAACAATGCTGCGGAGCAGTTCCCAAAATCAGTGCACCCATGAGCAGGATCCACATGATGAGGTTGCTGCTGACAGCAAAATTAACCAAAACTGGAGGATTCAGGATTGTGCTTTCCATCTGCCTAAGTCCCTTTGTTGTCCCTGTCTTCCCTTTGCACAGACCTCCACCTAAAAAAAGGGAAAGAAAAACAAATAGGAGTCATGATCTGTGTGTTTTCCAAACTGCCTTATATCTTAAATTTAAAAGAGGATAGCAAATGGCCAACAGGTGAGAGAGAGGGAGGGAGAGAGTCAGCATCATCTATTTGTGTCCGTGCCTGTTTGGTCACATCTGTTCCCAAACTCCAGCACAAACCACAAGCAACTGCTGAAGGCTAGAGGAGGGGCAGCATAAAATTAAGGCACATGAAATCAAGATCAGTCCTTAATATGGGACAGAGTAGAAGAATACACCAAAACACAAGAAACAGCTTGAAAAAAGAATCTGAAAAAAAAAGAGTCAATAATGGCAACATATTTTTTTAAGAAAAAGCAGGATCCCAAAATAAAAACCACACCATTGGTGGTCGCTAGTGCTGTGCTTAAGCTGTCATCTGTTGAATCTGGCAGTCTGCACGTCATTCAACAGATAAATGCCTTTACCAGAGCCCTCCGGACAAGGAGAATGTACAGCGCTCACATTCAAACCAGACTGCTACGGCTGGGGGAAACTCTGTTGGTGGCCACAGACACCGAAGAATCAGGTATAGGAAACTCTGAGTAAAGCAGATGAATGCTCAGAGGAAAAAATAATGAGAAGCAAACCTTTTTTCCCCCCTTCTTATCCCACATTTCAGTAACCCAGACTAATTGCACGGTAATGCAGCCACTCATAAATCTAAGAATACACACGGATTACGTCTGTGTGGCTAAACTGGAAGTGGTCTTTCCTTTCAGGTAGCCACAGAGCCATACAATCTGCTTTGGGAAAGCAGGACATATTTTATCTTCTCTCATCCCAGTTGCTCTAAGGAACCACATACTGCCTACTCTGCAACCTATTAAACATGCCACAGCAAAGTGTTTTCCACTCCGTGCCATGTGGGAATCTCAGCAAAGCAAAAAAAGCGGGATCTTTTTGCAGATTATTACATGGGCTCAGAAATCCCGAGCCTGTGCAAACATTAAAAAATACTCATAATATTTGAACTGGAAAACACGCTCATTTGTTGTAAGGCCTCCGGATTTCTTGAAAAAATAGAGGATCTTCTTTTCTAGTCATGCCCTCGAATGTGAAGTGGGACAATGAACAAGAATTCTAAACAATTTTATTGTAGCATGTTTTCATAGGCTGTTTACAGCCGTTTCAGTTTATTCATTTATGTACATTTTGTCTCAGTTTTCAAACAAAACCCAAGCTTTCCTGGGGGGGTAACTTCATCCAAGTTTTGTCCTCTGCTCCATTGTTCTTCAACGTACTCCATGGAAATGGGCATATTGCTGGAATCTCCTCCATTCACATCAGTGCTGGCACAAAGTTTCAAGGGCAGCAATTACGCCTGGGGCTTTTAAAGGATGTTTGTGGGGCAGTGCAGGCCCTGACACTGCAGCAGGAACGCTAAGTTTTGGAACAAACCCACCATGTGTGCTGTTCTCGGAAGATGTGTGATGCAATACAGCTTGAACACCCTCTCTCACGCAGGGCAGCTGCTGCCATTGCTGTGCCAATGCTCTTTGAGTATGTGATCCAGATTTATTACTGGAGTCTCGCTCCTTTTCTTCGTCTCTAACCAGCCTATGACTGGGATTAGCATTTCCTATGTTATCTGCTGAGTACACATGTAAGGGGCCAAGAGAATGAACCTTTTTATAGCAAAAGGCAGAGGATCCTCCGCAGACTATTCAATTTTCACAAGGCATTTTCCACCATATAATGTGGAAGAACAGTTATTAAAATGTTACCTCTACAAAATTTTCCAGTTCCTTTTGTTTGTTCCTAATCTACATCATCCGGGCCTCCTGCGCTTTTGGGTGAGCAGTTGGTTTGTAGTCCAACACATGAATTATCTTCACATGCCAAAGAAAGCTTAGGAACTGCCCAGTATATTTCAAAACCTTGAAAAAGTAGGAGGTTGTATCTGGCAGTAGCAATAAGCATTAAACATTCTCAAAGAAAGCTTTGTTATTAAAGAGAGGTAACCCATTTGGATCGAGAAAGACCAACATAAATCTTCATTCAGGGCTTTAAGAATACCAAGAAATATTCTGAAATTGAGTAAGCTTTTTTCTTTCTTCTTTTTCTTTCCCCCCTAAATGTTTTGCTTGGAGCATTTTTTTTCTGTATTTCCTAGGTCTCTGCACTGCTAAATTTTAACTTCTTAGGAAATAAAAGATTGCCATTTGGATTGTATGTATTGAGTAAAATATAATTTAAAAAACCATTTTAGTTATGCATGATATTGCTCCTGAAAGCACTGCACACTTCAAGAGTTCTTTCAGACTGACTTTCCTGAAGCAGACAACTCCTACACCCCTGCAGCAAAGGTAGCAGGATGATTTCTGTTCTCATGGAATATCCTGGGTGGGAAGGGACCCACTGAGTCCAACTCCTGGCCCTGCACAGGGCCATCCCCAAGAGTCACACCATGTACCTGAAAGAATTGTCCAAACACTTTTTGAGCTCTGTCAGGCTGGTGCTGTGACCACTGCCCTGGGGAGCCTGTTCAGTGCCCAACCACCCTCTGGGTGAAAAATCTTTTCCTGATATCCAGCCTAAACCTCTCTGACTCAGCTTCCTGCCGTTTCCTTGGGTTCTGTCACTACACTAATCTAGAGAACTCGAGGCCATTAGCATCTCTCAGACTGCCTGCAAGCAGAACTGAGCCCTCAGACCCCCTGCCTTGCCAAATGGCACAGACAGGGCTGCAAACCATCGCAGTGAGTCAGACCAAACCTGACTGGACCTTCTTTGAGACATGAAATGACTCTGTGCCATTATTCCCCTCGCTGTTTCTCCACTTCTGTCTCTCTCCATTCCTTTCTCTCCTTGCTGTACTGGACGTTTGGATGCTGTGCTGGAAAGCTGAGCCCTACAGGCCACAGATAGTGAGTGAATAAGAAATTCTCCTGCCCAAAGGGATGATCCTGGAAATATTTTGGGTAGCAATCTGCTGTTTCATTGGCTGAATGGAGAGGAACGATGAGGTAGGGAAGAGAAGCATGAATTTGGAGATGGTTCCTCACATCTGCCTAAGAATCTGAAATCTACAGAATATTTCGAACCTCTGTGGTTGCAAGGCTCTGGAATGTGGTTAAAATAATATGCAAATTGAAAAATAAAAACCCTGCTGAAACTTTGACTGAATGTACCTTCACTGAGCTGAGGCCAGCTGGGAATTTGCTTAAGGCCCAGAATGAAGTGAGGTTTCTGATGCAGATAGCCCACAGTGGAGCAACAATGTTCCATGGATTTTATGAGTTTCAATAACTCTGCTTTAATCAGAAAATTAGAGGTAACCAGGAAACCCCCCTAAGGCCCGATTTGAGACTCTATTAAAGCAGTATAGCAGCAGAGTAATATCATGGTTTTCAACGGAGTTACGCTGGCAAAATTTGATGTCAGGGGTGGGTGAATCAAGTCCCAAGACAACTGTGAATTATTTTCTTCCTATCAGACATTTTAATGCTCAAGTGAAAAAAACATGGTGGAGTTAGGAATGAATCCCAAATGCTCTCATCCTGAAAGGTTTGATAGAGAGAGATGTGATTTTAGTGCTGTTTTAATCACTCAAATACACACAACTATGTTTTAACAACAGCACCAGCTAAACAACCAGGCTGCCACAGTTCTTAATAAATTAACAACCTGCATTTATACACTGATATTAGTAAAACTTTGTAGAGCATTACAATGGACAAATTCAAATATTTGTATAAGATTTACTGATGATTACTATTTCATTTTTCTGAACACAAAGTTAAAATATTTACCCCATGGCATTAGGAATAATCTTGTAAACTGCAATGGAAGCAAAGATCTTAGCAGTGCTTTTTCTGTGCAATTTATCTGCAAGAAAATATGTAATTGCTTTAAACTGAAGAACATTATGCTAATTAAAAACAACATGAAGGAATGCACTTTACAGTGCAGTAAGATTTTAACTTAAGTGAGGCATTTTAGTTTTGCCCCACTTGTAAAATGACAATATTATAATGTTTAGTAAATATTTGCAAAATTACACAAAATCACTTAAAAATGGAAATCTGCTAAATAAGCAAACAGAAAGCATCTGTAAGTAATCTAACATCTGAACATAAAAATATTAATCAGGAGACAAATGTTGCCAAACATATACATAATTATTTTGGTTCATTAGACCCAAGTCTGAGGCATCTCAATGAGACTTGCAAATACATTTGAGATTCAGCCCATTCTTGCACCACTTTTCCATCACCAGAATCCCATTAACTGGAGGTCAGTGGAGACCTTCTGGTGGTGCATGAAAAAGAGGAAATCAGGCACTTGGCTTACACCTTTCCAGGAGAGACATAACCACTTATGATTTCAGTTTCTTAAGTAGAATGAATACAAAAAAAACCCAAAGTGCAATTTTTACCGCCAGGAATTGTACAACTCAAGCATGCAAAATGAAGCAATATAGTATTTTAGTGCCAAAGTAAGTTCACTTTAAAATTCTGAAAAACTGCAGTTTGCCAACTCGATGTCTGCTGCATACAACCAGGCAGTAACGAGGGATAAACACAGGAAGGTAAATGGCCAGCTTCCTGTACAAACACTTGACTTCATCTTAAATATTAAGCTGAAATCCCCCTACAGCCTTAATTCAAAACTGAATCTATCACTTTTACGCCCTGTGCTTACATGGGGGTTTAGCATTTGTGCAACAGTTGGCATCGCTAAAGGAGCTGAAGTCAGAACTGATCCTCAGCGAGCATCAACATGCCTTGGGCAAGTCCAAAGTGGTGGGACATACAGGCTTTCTCTGCTCCATACCGCTATCAGAACAGCTCAAGTTCTTCCACCTAGTTTAGGTCTGAGTACTTATTTAGAGTCACATACATCTGCCAGTGCAAACTTTACACATTTTTCCTAGAGGAGTCCAAAAGCCACCTGGGGTCCCAAATGCCTTGTATGTGACACACAATGTTCTGTTTCCTGTCACATTTACTGACCCACACAGGTGAGTACATCACTGGTGAATTTTGGTGCTTTGTTCCCAGCTCAGTTTCACACATTCATTAGCCAGATAAGACTAAGTTGCAAACTTTTCAAAATTCTAAGGGAGTCAGTCATCACTTAACAAGAAGAAAGGTCCAAGCATCAAACTCGCTTTATATCTATATTCCTAACCACTCTCTTCAGAGCTAGGCAACAAACTTCCATGAAGAAATGAAGCAATGCAGGACAAGAAATGGAAGGAACAGAATTATGATTCTACTGAACAGATTATGCACCATGGATGTTTTTTCTATTCATGCATTTATGTGCAAGAAATAGTACAAAATAACTGGGAGAGCAGAATTTGGAGGAGAGAGAAAGAAAGAGGGGAAGACTAAAAATTCTACATTGCCTAATAATGAAAATAAACCATTGATTCATGTGGAAATGTATCTGGCAACATTTCAGTTATAATACTACAGCAGAGAAAGAATACTGTTATATCAACAGAAGAGATGTTAAAAAATTTTAGCAACTGTTCCAGAAACCACTGAGGCTGCTTTCTTATGGTTATTTAGACTGTCTAGTAGAATTCTGTAGATCTTACTCAGAAAAGGTCTTGTTCAATTAAGATCTTTTCACTAAAAACAAATTATTAAACTGTACATTGTTTATCTTATTTTGATCAGCATAGACTGAGTGTTTCATTCTTAAAAGCAATGCTTACAATCTGCTGTACCATCTCCTGGAGTGCAATCCTACTGTGTCTTGCAGAATAAGGCTTTTACTACAATTTTCGGTGCCACAGGAAGTGATGTCTCAATCTAATTGTCACTGAGCAGATCATTTTCAAAACGTCCATGTCCATTTCTTTATCAGTCATTGAGCCTGCTGGTTAAATTAATTCCTTCTCCAGTTACAACTTGGATGCATAATTATAAAAGAAAGTTATCCTAGTCTTTTTAGAACACTCTTCATGTCCTTTGTTCAGATGACATTTTTCAAAGAAAGCAGAGGGATGAAAGGTATTTGAATTTTCCTTTCCTTAATCACCTACCAAATTCTACAGCTCTCCTGACCTGTAGAGCCAGAATGATGCTGCCAAGTTTTGTGGTACCCAATTCACCATCACTATTACTTGAACACAGGAAGCTCATGGCTGGTGAGAGGAAACCACAGTTTGCCTGCTTTTTGTGCTTCAGTGTCCAAAAAGAAAAGAAACGTTCCTTTTACAGCCTTATGAGCTACTAAACACATAAGCCTTGATTAACGTACGTATGCTCAGTGGTTCGTGTTTTTGGACTGGATTGAGAAGACCGACTGATCCCATCAAGCCAGATACCTAAACTGGAAACAAAATATCCTTTAACAATTTCAATCCACAGGTTTCATTACAAAAAGATTTTTCAAGTTGTCCAGAAAACTGATGTTCTGTTCTCTGGAAACCATTTCCCATGCTTCAGGATTGTTTATAGTAAATAAATCATGTGCTGGATTAACAGAAGACCCAAGTCAGGTTTTAGCTTGAATCTTTAAGCTTGAGAGTTTACAAAGAGATTCAGCAAACTTTTTTTTTTGTATTTTTTTTCTTCATTCCTACCCAAGACAAACTGAAAGAAATCAAGTCTCCAGCAAAGACATGATGAGTAATTTCATTTTGTCACGTGATGAATGTTCCCCAAAAGATGACTTAATCAATTCTGCTAGAGGCACAAAACCTCTGTTTGTCTTACTTCAGCTCTAATTCAGCAAGGGATGTTTCTTATCCTCCTAATTTCAATTACCCTTGGATATGATTTTCAGTATATTCATAGTATTACTTCAACAATATATTGACACAAACTCTTTTCTCACAGCATTGTATGATGCATACATATGATGCTAAAAGAAATATGTTTCTCAGTATCAACAGCCATTCCTCCCCAAGAGCTTTAATACCTTGTCCAATAACAACATGAAGACCACTCATGGAGAATAGTTTCACGAGTCCCCTGGGCCCAGAGTTTATTGAGCGTAGTTTAGCCGACCTGGCAGAAAGTACTCATGAAAACAATATCTTTATGGCACATATAATTGTGATAACAATTACACCCCATTTCCAATTTCTTCCAATTTAGAAGGATCAGTCGCTTTTGGAATCTGGCAGCTCCTCATATTGCTGGGTCTTTTAGTTATTGAAGTCGCACGAGTTTGCCAGAGATTCATCACAAGATTCATAAGAAAATACACTGGAAATAGTACATAACAAGTGCTAATAAAAAAAATCTACCTCCATATTAACTTTATTTGGATCTCTTTTGACTTTCAATTTTCGGCCATTTAAAAAATTTCATATCTTGAGGTATTGAAACTATTAGCATCAGCCAGGCTGCTAAATCGAACTTCCATTCCACTCAATAAAATTGAAGCACCACTTTTTCAAATTCCAAAATAAAGTCTAATGTACATTACAATTTCTCATTCTATTTCCTGAAAAAAAATACTTTTTCTTTTCTTTTTTTTTCTTTAGTGGAGAAAGAGCAAGATATATTAATCCCAGTGAAACTACAGGACTATAATTCCCTAGCAAAAATAAGGGTTTTCCCACAATGTAATATGCACATAGCACAAAGCTTTAGGGAAGACAGAGCTCTCTTACCATTTCCTTTGTGTTCTGTAGAGTCAAACCAGGAAAACTTTCCCCCAGAATCCTGGATCAAGAGTCTCGCTCTTGAGTGCACAATTAACTTTGTTAATTGTGTCTGAAAGCTGCGGTACCTAACACAGAGTTGCCATTTTCAGAAGAGAGCACCTAAACTTTTAGCACTGTGACATCATTCTGGTGGCCAAAGCTATGAATTTAAAATCTCTGACTTCTTATTATTGTTTCCAAATTAGTAAACAGATGAGAAAATCTAAAATGTAGCCCGACTTTACTAATTAGGGCACAATAAGAGCAAGTTATGGTACATTTTTTCTTTTCCCTGCTGTAGAGACTTCAATCTTGCCCTGACATCCAGAGCAATACCAAAGAGGTCAGCACAAACCCTTGCCCCTTCTGAGGTGTTGGGTGTGTCTCTACTTGCATCTGGGCATCCATACAAACCATTTCCCCATACTCTGTGTACATTTAGACTGGAGAGCGTATTCATTGCAGTAGAGGGCAGTAGTATTCATTCACAAGCCAGACAGAGCCGTGTGCAGTACATATAAATACCAGTGCAGCTGTCAGACAATTTAGGCAAAGGGAGCGTGTTGTAGGAAAAACAGTTCTTCCCTGGAAATGAGTTGTATTTTTAATACCTTGATCAGAGAGCATAATGAACTCACATCACACTCTTTACAGATAAAGGCAGGTAATCAGATTTTGTAATCCCAATATTAAAATCATCCTCCACATGTCAAAATTAGTAACCTCTTAGGAAATCAGTCCAAATTTATGAGTGAACAGAGACTGCAACCACTTGTGCTTCATGCAACAATATGTGTAATTTAAAAATCTGCAATATTGAACTTGGGGCCACCCCTACCCCATTAAAAAGAAAAGTCTCCTCCAAGCCAGTGGAAACTGGCAATCTTCACTGAGTAGCAACAGCTTACAGAAATATATCTCCATTTGTAATCATTTTAGTGTATGGATGATGACATTTGCAAACATCTGGATCTGATGATGTCCACAGGAGATTCCAAAATGGTAGTGTCTAAATGCGATGATACAATAAATACAAGATGTTTTATTTTAGATTGAAATAGCAGAATAAAGACAAGGGCAGATTTAGATAAAGCATTCAAGCATGGGACTTCAGGTGGCAGCGTGCAGGCCTCCTAACACTGGAGAGCACCTCCAGCTACAGCCACCTCCTGAGATCTCAGAGCAGCCCTGCAGCTGCTCTCCAGCCAAAATTCTTAACAGCTCTGCACTCACCAAACTATGTGCCTGTAATTTAAACCATTCACTGCTCAACATAATTAAGAACCAATCTCTGAGTCCAGAACAATAGTCTGCTCAAGCACTAGCACATGGGAGCAAAATGAGACTTTATACCTTGGCTCATGTTTGCTTTCATCATTTTTTTTTTTCCTCTTCCAAACCTTAGCTTCCCCCCTCCTGCCTCCAGCACACCTATGGGCAGTTTGCAGGTTACTGTAGCCTCCTCCAGGCTTTCCTCGACACTGAAACGGGGCTGCAAAACTACCCCAAGTGTATTGTCACAGAGGAGTGCTAAAGCAATAAATTTTGGGTCTCTGACTTAGCAGTGGCTTGCTTAGAGATCTAACGGAGACACACCGAAAACCAACCCGGCACTGTTACTTCTGGTCCTCGCCAGCTACTCTCAGAGTGGAATGGAGGGGAAATGGTGGGCTTTACACAAACTTTGCTGTGTCTCAAACCCCGGATGACTCAAGAACTACTTTATGCCTCAGCTTGACCAAGGGCAGCCGCAGGGACATTTCTGACAGCCAAGAACAGCTCGTACGGAGCAGCCCTAGGAGATTTCTGGTTTCCCACTACATTCCCTGCTCTGCCACGCAAGGGCTGAGAAGGCTGAGAGAAATAAAATTGGATTTATGACACAATTTTCCTCTGTCAGGAAAATTTTCTTCTGGACAGGGCGGGCAGCAGGAGGCTTCCAGTGACCAGAAAAAGGCTTGGGAGTAGGTCTTCCTCATCCCTGAGGTGCGTGACACCATTAACCACGTGTGCACAAAGCCTTTTGTCATGGGCTACACAAGGCCACTGTTAATGGGATGCAACTTCAGCATAGGTTAAAGGGTTTAAACAAAGAAATAGAGCAACGAAGGAAAACAATTCACGCTGATAAAAGTGCAAGACTTTCTGGGCCACAAGCAGAGAGAAGAGATACCCTGTCACGGAAAACAATCAGAAACAAGCTGTTTTTCCTACAAGTGCTGAGCTTTTTGAAAAGGGCTTTCCTCACTTCAAGCTACTGACAAAGACATAAACTCAGGAAACATTTTCTGTTTTGCATAACAAAGTCTTGCAAAGGAGGCCAGGGAAGGAGCATAAAATATATTTTGAAGATCTGAAATCAAAACCACGTGAAGACTCACGGAAACGTACAGCAGACAGAGGTTAACAAAGATGAAATCTACACAAGGTTCGTGTTGTACTTCTTCACTGTGCGTTCCTTACAAATGAACTGGTGTCCTTCCCCACATAAAGGCCACCACTAGTCTCCGTAGGCCTGGAATTTGCACAAATTAGAGAGATCAGCTGAAAAATCTAAAGAGCCAGTGAGGGCCCCTTCACTGCTAGTGGTGGTCGCAAAGAAATACAAGAGGTACACAGCTCAGGTGGAGTCCCATGGACTGACTCCATAAAGGACACCTTACCCACTTTAGCCATGGGGCTGAAGTGACTGAAGTTAAGGGGTGGGAGGGGAAGGTGGTTGGCTGCGTTTGTCTCTGTGATACCATCACTAGTAAAGACCATGGGCCTGTAAAACCCCTCCAAACTCAGTGAAAGTTGCTGCCAATTTGCTTAATCTGGTGTATTTTGTGAGTGGGAAGGGAAGAACTACCAGAAGAGCTGCTCAGCATGCTCCAGCTGAACACACTATAGAGACCACCATTTAAAGGAGCCAAAAAATTTGTATTTGCAGTTCAAACCCCTCTACCCTCACCATGGGGCACTACTTATTATACCATCTCTTTTAGTTGACTAAATTTGCATTATTGAAACTCAGAATAATATGTAGATCAAGTTGCATCAGGGCCCTTTTATCCCCTAATTAACCTATGCTATCATTAAATTAGACACTTCTGAGATTGTCTTTGTAGGATATACCCACTGAAGCTGAGCAGTAACTGTGCCTGTTTACTTTGCTAATCAAAAATAAGGTATGTGCACAGTTAGTGCCATCTTTCCATTGAAACATGGAAGGAATTGGAAGCCAGGAAGAATTGGAGCCATCCACTTCCCAGCCCACAGCTCATTTCCATTACGGAAGCAAAAATCAGTGTTTTTATTAGCTTAGACACTATTGTCATTTCATTAAAATTGTTCCTAGGCTTCCCAGATTCTGTGTGGTGTGTAATGGGGTGTGTATGCTGCTCACACACGGCCTGACACTCCTGCATACGGCTCCACATATGAAAAGAAGGAGAAAATCACCACTGTTAATGTCAGTCTCTATTGCTATTGGCACCCGAGCTACTTCTCTTTAAAGTTAACATTTGGCACTAGAACTACTTTTCCTTAAAGTTAACATTTGTCTGCTGAAGGCATCTGCACTACTTGTGTGCACAGTAAAGTACAGCATTTCAAAGGTCCAGAGCCATCAGGGCAGTCTTTGTTTCAGACTTTGAATTCAATCGCCTGATGCTTCCACACATTTGAGCCAGAGGAACTATTTCAAGTAATTCTTATGTCTGAGAGCACAAAGCTCTTTGTTCACAGGTTCCCTTCTGCCTTCAGAATACGTGTTACATAAATTTATCATTCTCCTCGCTTCTTTCCTTCAGAATCTTAAGCATCATGTGTTTGCCCCAAATTGCACACCATTATTTATGTTTTTGAACACATACTCTGAGCAACAAAGCTAGCACATCACATCAGTTTATCCTACAACATCACATCAGAGTTTATCCTACAACAATTCATCTTTCTGCATTAACCATGTGAATAAACTATGGATGAAGGAGGGGCCTCCTTTCCAGTCCTCTTATCTATGGATTGGTGTAACTATTATCAGGAAAATGGAGACCCCGCTTCCTTCAGTTTCCCATGATAACTTTATTGGATTTGTTTAAACAAACTTGTATGCCAGTCCTCTGATACACTAACACGCTTGTTGTAGAATCACTGCAGCTGTTGGTAAATCATGTATTTTACAAGAGGATCACTATCAAATGTTTTAGATGAGATTTGGGTCCGTGTCCTTGTCAGACTGAACAATGATCACCTTGCCATGCTATTTAATGAAGGAGGGCAAACTTCAAAGTAGGGAAAAAAACCTCTTGTGTGTGGATTTGCAACGGGAGGGAGAAGAAAGAGAGGTCCAATGCAATCTCAACACACTGTTTTTTAAAAGGTGAAAGTCACCAGTCCTGCCCCTCCTTTCCCTTTTCCTCCCCAGACTCCAGAGGCTGTTTTTTCTCTTGCTGCTCTTATCAGTTCCCAGGCTCCACCCGGCTGAGATGGAGGGACACTTTTCTTAGAGAGAGAGCATTTTCAACATGAAAATCTCCTTGCAGCTCCCCATGACTCACAGGCTGTGCCTCCCTGGTGCTGAGGCCTGGGGTTTCCATGAAGGGCGAAGGAAATACTCTTTTATAGAACACAGCTCATTTTAGTGCCCTGCTTAATTTACCAGTGTGACATTTCCTGGGAGAAAGCAGCCATACTTCTCTCTCCCGTGATTTGCTAAACAGTATGAACTATGTTAAAACCCAAACCCCTGCAAATACCTGAAAAGCCCTTGCTGGGGCATTCTTGACCAATTATTTCATTGGAAGTGGCTCATGTTAACGAAGCAATTAAAGGAAACTTAAAGAAAACAAGAAATTTGGAAAAAGCAGACACTGAATAGCTGGCAGTCAAGTTAATGTTGATTCTTTTCTACTCACAGGCAATTTTAATTCCAATTTTGTGCACTTAGTCAAACACTAAATCTAGGTACCCTGTCAATCTACTTTTTGAAATTCTGGCTAATTTACACTTTCTCACTGAACAACTTATAAATAATATATGCTGACCTGTTTTTACAAAGCTGTTGAAAGCTGATGCCTGCCCCTCTTTTGGTACTCGGTGTGGAAACTGAGAGGACGAAAGAGCGGTAAAATGAGCACAGAAAATAAAAATTCACTAACGTAACACCCTTCCTCTCAAGACAACAAAGTGGGAGTGGAGAGCCCTTTTCACTGTCTTAACTCTGGAGCTAGGTAGTACTCAGCCAGCCATAACCTTCAGCAGAAATTGCGCTCAGACCTTTCCCAGGGTGAAGCGAGTGGCAATCGCAGCCTCAGCCTCTTAGGAAATGCCAAGCCTGTATCTGCTTCTTGTGCAGAAATTTATTTCTCTGTGGCATTTGGCTGGATGCTGCTGGAGATGAGCCTGTTGGACTGACTCCCACTGCCCTCTTAACCTGGTTGTCGATGCAGCACCTTCCTCCAAGGCAATTGGAGAAGAGATAATCTGTGCTTATCAGCTAAAACTGGTCACTTCTTCCTATGAAAATGAATGGGATATCTTGCCCAATGTTGGTTTAAAACACACCCTCCCTGCCAGCACTGAAAGCTATGAAAAATGGACAATGCCTGAAAGCTGTGAGGCTTTGATTTTTATTTTATTGGTTGTGTCTGCTGTACACCTGTGACCTAATGTAAAATTCTATGGGAGGTGGAATGCGTCCCTGTGAATTCCCACAGGCAGGGCAGCATATAAAAAAATAAGACTCTCCTGGGGTTTTGCCAAAATAATTGGAAATCTCAATTTATAAGAGTTTTAAAACCTGGTACTGGCTGGCAGCTACTGTTTGTGGGGGATTCATTTTGTTTATGGTAATAAATAACTACTTTCTTTTGAGATAATAACAAACTCCAGTTTCAAGTTTAAATCCAATAAGGTAAAACAACCTTGCACCAAAATACTTGCTACTACGGTATCTTGGGAAGAAAGGTAACTATTCCTACATGGTAGTTTCTAAACCAACACCATGGAAGGGACTAGCATGCCTGGAGTTTGCAACTTTTACAATTAAATGCCATTAAGTAAAACTATCTTATAAACACACCAGAGAATTAAGCGTGCTCTGCCAGAGCTTTATATTTAAAATGAAATTTTAACTCTTGTCCATCAATGCCAATGGCAGAGATTAATATTCTGTACAGAAGAAAATTTGCATAAAGAAAATATTGTCCCAAGATCACTGGATATGGCAGAAATAAAAGAGTGTGAAAGCCTGAAATAAAGAACATAAAATTATGGGATGAAGCTTAAAATGCCACATCAGCATTCTTCAGAGAAAGCCCCTTACCCTTTCCCAGGCTGAACTCCCCTTTCTGCTGTGTGAGTCATTTGGTCCTGACTGCCCCTCCAGCACTAACATATGTGAGGAATTGTGGTATCAAATGAAACCACTGTCAGGATGGCCAGCAGCAAAACCCTCAGCAGGCTGAGGTCACCATCAAGCCTTCTTGAGTCACTAAAAATCTTTTCTTTGTGGCTTTGCATCACTTGTATAAAATGACCTGGTAGATGTCTGAAATAATACCTAGCTCTCCCCAGAGTCAGTGATTCTGAGGAAAAGTAAACTGTTTGAATCACTGTATGAATGCATTTCACTTCTCTCTGGAGCTCAGGTGGAGTCAGGAGCCTGAATAAGGTAAAATACTGGCATGCAGATCACCTGCCTTTTTCTATCAAGGCTGGACATGAGCCTGATGCAAAAACAAAGGGATCAGTCCCAATGTCCTGAGTATGGAAGGCTGCAAAATGTGTCATTCCAAGAACTGGGGAGACTGCATACAAATGACAGGATATACAACAGCTCAAAGAGTAGGGAGACATAGAAAGAAAATACTGCAGCTACCTGTACTTCAAAGTCAGACTAAGAGATGGGAAGAGAGAGAAGGACAGGAAAAGCACAGCTGCCACAGTGCCACTGGGTCAGGAAAGCCAGGGACAGCGAAGCCCTTCTGTGAGGAGCATCAGCTCAGGAGCACCGGACTGGTGGGTGCACCAACCATTTGCTGGTCATCCAGCACAGCAGCACTCAGTTCACGTGCTTAAGATGGAAGAGTGTATAAGCTGCTGAGGTTTTAAAGAGGAGTTTAACCTCAGAAAATGGGTTTGGGACCCAGTTTAGGGAACCTAAGTTCCAGAGTGGAATCATATAAAGAGCATCACCCTCTTAATATTCTCCTTATCTGCAGGCAATCTTGCTGACCATTAAAGGGGCTCTGTGAACCCAGTTTAAATTAACTCCTATGGTGGCTTTTATGCACTACTTTAGGACCATAATTAATCATTTTCTTGGACCAAATTCTTGATGCTTCACTAAATATATGCCCTGGAACTTGGAAACAATATCACTAACAACTTTGGGTACCAAGATAAATATTTCATCAACTACATCAAAGATTAAGAGACCTTGTCAGAGTATTTGCCTGTCTCTCTAATAAATCAAAATGGATACAGCATAGGCATCTGTATCTCTGGATCAAACACGAGATTTAAAAATTAATAAACAAATACTCCCATGGTTGAAACTTCAAGGGACCCCACAGTCACCAAAGAAACTCTTTACCTCACCTCTTTGTCATGGAGTAGATATTTTCCACATGAAACAGGGTCATGAGCCACCATAATGCTAAATAAAGCTGTAGATGCAGTAGGAAATCTGGGAAGCAGATTGCAAGGAAAACTTTCTCAGACTTTCACAGAAAAGGACTGAGTGCTCAGCTGAGTGCTGTCTCCCTGAGATTCCACAATCACAACGTGAAACCTCTCACCTTTTGTTGCAGTAAATGGGCTACACCTGCCAGGCAGAATGAGTTCTGATAAGGAGAAGAGATGATTTGAGGAAATGCATTATTTGTCACTGATGTTTTAATAAAACCAGTTTTGTCCACTTTACAAAGACCATGTGTTGAAATAGAGACAATACATCATGATAAGACCCTGAAAGCTATTGTTTATTATCTCTTCATACTAAAACATAGTTTTCAATGTTCCTCAAGCTGCTTCTGTCTTTTCCTTGTTTGGCTTTGTTTTCTGAGTGCCCTGTCTGAGGCTTGCCTTCTAACTTTCCTCAGGAAATCTTTCAGAGTAGAGCTTTCACAAAACTCTTGCAACTGTGAACTTAAAACCTTTGACGAAATTAAACTGAAAACATGGAAAGAAGCTGATGCTCCTGTAACATTTTGTGAATCATAAGAATCCTACAATCAAACATGCCTGGCACATCAGCAAACCTGGAAGAATTGGCAGGTCTCTGGTGATGGGTTAACACTGGGCAGAGCTGTATGCCCAAGAGGAGACAAAGAAATAGAACAATGGGACAAGAAGGAGCCTCGCTGACTGAAGCAGCAAGGAAGATTCTTGGTTCTTTTTCTCTTTATTTGCATCTACCCCAGGCATATGTCATCATGGACATATAATCCCATGTTTTTAAAAGAAAAAGACTGTTCTATGACTTCATGTTGACTAAGCATCCTGGGGGTAAATGCTTTTTACGTGATGACTTGGAGACTCTTCACAAGAAGAGGCAGCACACACACCAGAATCACTGGGATAACTTACTTATGGGTAGCACTCAGAGCCACATCTCACAGGATCCTGGGTCAGTACTGGTAAATGTGCACAACTGTGGCAGAAATTTCTGACAGGACTTTTGTCTCAGATTTGGAGAACAAAAAAGATTTGTGGCATCCCAGGGATGTGACCAAAAAAAAATAATTGTTTTTCTTTTATTTCTGTGTTATTGTTTTAATTAGGAAACCACAAAAGTTATTGTAATGAACTGAACATCTGAAAGAGAAAGGTAAAATCAAATCTGAATGTCCTTGATAAGAGTGCTTTGATGTAATGTTTAGTTTAGCTGAGAGGTAGAAGTGTACAAAAGAGGAGTAGGATGGCTTACGTCTGTCAAGTCTCCTACCATAGCTGAAAAGAATGATCTGAACAGTCTGTTGTTAAAATGTTTGAGGCAGATGTTACTTTTACCACCACAGTCAAAGCAAGGGTCTTCAGTGTTTGACTTTCAAAATCCCCTCTAAGTTCCTTACAGAGACATAAAATGGTTTGTTTATTAAATCTGTAATTTTACGAAACTTGTGAGGTCCAGAATGAAATGCTTGATTCTGTGCAATCTCTGGTGGGACATATATTTCCATAATCTCTTTAAGAACATACCTCCTTCAGTTCACACCAAGTGCCACATTGCTAATCTAAGAAAACCCTAAATACTCTTTTCCCTTTCATTATCTTTTCTCCTATATTCATCTTTAATACTTACCAACTTAGCCACTTTATTCTTGTGAACACATGGTGAAACTCCACTTTATGTCAGTTTCCAGTGCCTGAATATATTCATACTTACTTGCTGCTTTTTTCTCTCAAAAGATTTCGAAGGTGTTTTCAAACCTCATATACGAAAGATTCATTTTACCACCCACAAAAGAGTGATCATTGCTCAGCAGCAGAGTGCAGTAAAGCCAAACACTGAGGAAGAGCTCATGTCAAGAAATACAAGTGCAAGCTTTCCTGAAATCTATGTTCAATTAGGGTGTTTTTGCTTCCTCAGCAGTCTGATCAGGCAGTTGCCTCTTTGCATACCAGAAATCAAAAATGGAATAACAGCCCAGTGACAGCACTGGGAAACAATGCAGCTAGATGGGTCTATTGTCTGCATTTAAATTTCTCAGTAGTTAGATAATAGTGATTAATTCACATCCGACTCTGAGGGACAGAATACAAGCAGAATTCAGGCAGGGAAAGGAGCTATGGCTCCAAAAGTGCATAGGCTATATCTCTTAATGTCAAACAGCATTTAAAAGTCATGAAGGAGGCTCTAAACCCACTGAAGCTGGACAGAGCTTCAGCTTTTTTGTTTGGTTGTGTTGCAGCCACCCACTGTTCCACATCTGATGTCCCACAGGAGTTTAAAGACGTGCGCAGCAGCGCCACAAAACCCCAGCACTCACCCAGGAGCTGCCCCTGTCTCCGGTACCGCAGCAATCATAAGCCAGCCCCCAACGTTTAGGATTGCTGCAACTAATCGGGATCAGGACCTGAACTCTGCAGAAGGGTCTGAGAGGACCAGCAGATGAGAAACACATTACCACGGCGTTAGCCAGTCACCATCGATCCACAGACGCCGCCGGAATGTCACATGCTGATTGCCCAAACCTGACCCAGGGCTGACATAAACCAAACTGCCCGTGGGACAAAAGCATGGCAGCCTGCCCTGGGATGGAAGGCGAGCTGGGAAGGGCAGGGAAGGGAAATGGAGGGCATAAAATAGGAATGAGGAGTCATCTTGCCTAGGCAGGAGGGGTCTGGTCTTCTTCCCAAAAAAGAGAAACAGAAAATACGAGTAAAATAAAGCAAATACCAGAAGATACAGAAAAGAGAGGAAAATCCTGTTGAGTAAGCTTCCAAATGTTTCCTACTTGACCCTGAGACACTGATTACTGCTTGAAGACATGGAGTTTTCTCTACTGTTACTCCTGGGAAAAGGAAACAGTAATGGACCTCCCCAGGGTGGGAATTTTGTTTCTTTCCAAATATTGTACATATTTTTATATGTCTTGGTAGAATTTCTAAGCAAGTGTGCAAAGAAATCAGTATACAGATGCCTGAGTTAATATTCTTAACATGTTTATACAGCAACAAGCAGATTCAGATACAGAAAGAGGAGATAGAGTGGCTCCCCAATATCAAGGCTTCCCCAGAAATATTCTTTCACCACTGATGACTTCCCACAATCCATAAGCACAAATATATATGTGCAAGTATATAAGTATAAATAGGAATACCTGTTATGCAGTGCACTGTACATCCCTGACTTCTTAGAAACCAATACAGAAGGAAAGCTTCTCTGTTGATTCTAGGAATAAAAAGACATTGATAACAAGAACAAGAGTTCTGTAGTGATGTAAGCAAAAACTATGTTGAATGAGAAGGATCAGTAATTCTGTGTATAAATACTGTGTGACTTGCATCTAAGTGAGGAGAACTGTAAGAAAAGGTACATCCTTTGTTTGTTGAAGCAGCTGGGAACAAGCACAGGCTCAGGTGACATACACTGTTCCTGAACACCTTTAAGGAGTGGATTAAATCCCTTGACTCAGTCCCCTGAAATCAGTGGAATGAGCTGTTGCCTCCAGTCACACCCTGTGGCCTTTGTGATCAAAACAGAAAGTTGACTTTTATGTGTTACAGCAAAGCCAGAAAATCAAATCACATCCAAAATAAAGTGAAATCTCTCTTTGATAAATACCGTTACCTTTTACTCAAGGAACCCTGAGGTTAGTCTTAAAATACTGCATGATACTTTATTTTTAACTTGAGCATATCTTTCCTGAATTCTTTCCAGATTATTTTATCAATCTTCATGACACTTCAAAATTGAGACATCATTTCTAGATTATTCAGCTTTTTTTTTCTTTTAAATTTTGTATTATTTCCAGAGAATTAATGCCTTCTGCCTGCTGTCTGTTTTATTTGGACTCAAACAGTCAGAAACAGTTTGGTGCTGGTGTAACCAGTCAGACCCATTTAAGTGTAATCTACCCCAAAGACCAGCAGAGATAAGCAGGAGGTTTTGTAAACAACTTTAGTGTTTCCAAACCAGCCATCCTGCGATTCCACTGCCCACACAAGAGGCCAGGTCCTGGTGTGCAGAGAGTTTATCAGGAGCACCCTGCAGCCGAAAGAGCAGCTGAAGTCAAAGGCGATCTTTACAGCAAGGCAGCTCAGGCCTTCTGGCACCCCATCCATCCCTGTGGTGATTTGAAAGGAAGGAAAGAAATAAGGGAAAGGAAAAGGGGAAAAGGGAAAGAATAAATACTTTTGTGAACCAATTCTCATAGCCTCTAGTCAAATTAAGTTAAATTTTCAAAAGCCCACCAGATGAACTCGGCAGGGTATCATGAAGTCCTTTGGAAGGCTCATCCTGTGCAAGTGCCAGCAGAGGCAAAGAGAAGTTTTGCTGCTGATACCTCTGCTAATTTTATCCAATGCTTTCTCTATCACCTCCTGTTTCTGCCTTCTGCTGGTCTCCCAGTGCTGCTGCTGGAGACCTTCTCCAGGAGGCTGAAGCAGTGAGAGCAAGGATAGCAGCGCTAAGGTTCCCACTTTTCCTGCTGTGGGGAGCCATCCTGAGGGATCTGAAGAGTAGCAGTACTTGAAAACACTCGCCAATATGTTGCTCTCTCTCCTTCTGTACAGTTCTTACTGATATCTAGTCACAAAATGTTGTACTTGCACACCAGTTGATATTATTTAAGTCTTCATAAAATATATTTGTTCAGGGTTGTATGCAAAGCCCAACAGCAAATGCTTGAGAAAGAGTATATAGACAAGCCAAGTGTGCTGTGGCAGTTCCTCAGAAAGCCCATCCCATTTGCTGTCCTCTGGTCCTTTATCTGCTATATTCTGCAGAGAGCAATGTCCCTGCTGATGACAAGCCATAATTCTCGATGGTGACCTCCAAACATTCCTGGAGAGAAAGATATAACACCAGTAAAAAGTAACTCTTTGGAACACAGCGTTGGCACTCAGTGCTATGACGTGCTTAGGTACATCATAGTGTTCTTTCTCCTCAGCTGGCAGAATTTCAGTAGAAGCCTAACACAGATTCTCACACCAAACAAGAACCCCCAAAGCTCTGCATTTCTGTGCACCTCTAATCAAAGTATTTGAAACGTGAAAGGAGGCGTGGGGTTTTGAAAAATAACATGGCTTTACAATAGTTGTTATCCCTTTAGGTAGACTATAAGCAAGATATAAAAATTTTCACATTCAGGTCTAACCATGACAATTTTTGGTCCCGTTCCAAATACATTTTACTTTTCTAGATGCGAAAAACTTTATTTCTACTAGTCTCA
Source organism: Oriolus oriolus (assembly GCA_013400235.1). Taxonomy (NCBI): domain Eukaryota; kingdom Metazoa; phylum Chordata; class Aves; order Passeriformes; family Corvidae; genus Oriolus; species Oriolus oriolus. Next base: position 918,085 of record VXBT01005032.1, read on the forward strand.
GCAAACAGAGGAGCTCAGAAAACATCACAGAGGAACCTACTGTTGACGGAATCACAGCAATTTTTATGGCTGAGCTTACATTTACAAGCAGGAGTATCAGCGGGGTCACAGCCCTGCTTCATGTCATGTGACAACTGAGCAAAGTTGAACACACACAGTCAGACATTTAGGTGGCCAGCTGGCACAGGAGGTAAGCACTGCAGTATCACTTTGCCCACCCACACAGACAGTGTTTTAAAACCAGTAAACAGAAATACAACAGTAGTTTTATAGAAAGGCCGAACCATAAATAATTAATCCACTGGATAAATACGCTTACATCAGACAGAAAGGCAGAACTCACCAGCCAAACTTTACCTTATATAAAATTTTCTGGAGCACGTACTGTTGTCAAATGTCATTGATACAAAAAAATACAGCTCTGAAATTGTCCAAACTTTTTGTTGTTTCATGCAACCACCTACACTAGTAGAAGCTTTTCTCGAGAGACATGCTATATTTTAATACACAACTACCTCTGCACCCTGGAAACAACTCTGATACTCACATAGACAGTTTCCCTCAGGACTCAACTCATTCTACAGCTATCTCAGTAAAGTGATGATGATTACAAGCACATTAGTGAGTATGAAAGCTGCCTGCACTACAAAGTTATCCCTGGCAACTGAGCATTTAAGAGAATTTAGAACACAATACAGGTAAAATACTGAGCAGTGTGCTCTTCTCTCTCTTATTCTCAAGAATTTCTCTCTGCAGCTGTATCAGTTGGAAAAAGCTGTACAATTCCTCTTCATTATGAAATGAAAAATAATTTTAATTTTATGCTTTAAAAGTAATGTACATTTATCATTTGTATTGGCCTAACTGTGACCTAGGCAAGTACTCTTAAGACTGTCAAAGTTTTAAGCTAAAAAAAGTTAATAAAAATTCTATTAAAAGTGGGGTTTGCCACCTAATTATAAAAGTAATGCTCCAGCTTAATGTTATTGAGGGAAATTATGAGAGGTTTAATTGTTGAAATATAGGAGAGCTATTCAACAATAAATTCACAGTTTTTCCAAGAAGAAACATAACTTCAATAATTTGAACTTTAATTTATGTACAAAGGCCATGTCACTTTCCTACATTACTACTATGTTAATGCTACATAACTGCATATTTCACGATGCTGGCAGTAAAGGTAAGGAGGGGCCAAGGAGAGATTATTTTTCTCCTATACTACTCTGAGATTAAACACCAAACATTTTAACTACATTTTCCTCAATAAGCTGGAGTGAGATAATCAAACTTCTGCTCTTCTAATTCCTTCCCAGGGAAGCTACAAATGGTGTTCTGGGCCACCATGAGCCCCAGGAGGAGACGAGCACAGAAACAAACTGGAATTAGAGATGCAAATATCAACACCTACCAATAAATCTGTGTTTTTCTGTGTTTTGAGGTTGATACATTAAAAATACGACCCACAGTATAGAATTTCCTCAGCAAGTCCCCTATGTGCTTCCATAATGTTTTTCTTAGCTATTTTCCTATATATCGTAAAAGAGCAAAATCAACCAAAAACCCAATAACTATTTTTTTAAATCAAACTGGTTTGGAGACAAAACTTTATTAGACTGCCCATATGATGTAGCTTTACAGACAAAAGTAAACACTCCTTAAAGCAGTGCACAGCTAGTCTTTATTTGCAGCCAGATAGCATCAAAACTAAGAATTTAAGAGCATTCCAGAAAAGACTGGAGAGTTAAAAGATACCAAGAGTCACTTTCATAATGAATGAGAAAAACCAAATTTGGCTAGGGCTGTAAAAGAAACTATAAGCCTCAGAACATGATCCAACCTGTATCACATCAGGGAATCAGGGAACTCAGTCTTACATGAGACTTTTACAGAATATTTCTTTCCACACTGATACAAGTCAATGGGCAGGATTTGATCCTGGCCAGATTGATGCACCAGGTACCCACACAGCTGATCCAAGTACCAAATGAGCTCTGCATTTTGTGTGTGCTGGGGATACCAGGCTCACCAAGCCTGCAGTGTGCCTTTCTGCAGCTGCTCCATGAATCCTGCTCATCAGATTTGCTGCATATTCCTCAAGGGATTTTAAAATAGCTCTGCACAAAGAACCAGAGTTTAACTCTCCCAATTCCCAGGCTGAATCAGGAAGACTACCACTTCCTTGTTAATTCTGACTGGAAAATAGCCGAGCTAATAAGAGGTGGGGCACAGAGTACGCCTCCACATACCTCTGCTTTTGAAAGAGAATAAATACATTTTCATGCGCCTCAACGTTTCAGGTTTAGACACAATTTCACTTTAGTTCTCATTTCATCTTTTCTTAGTTTTCACCTGGTTTTACTAGAATTCCTGAAGCTTTACTTCATGCCTTTGCTCCCTTGCACTTTACCTCTCTGGGATCGCAGGTAGGGTTTCACTCCTGGCATGCCGCGCAGAGCTACCGGAGCGTGTTAGCAATTAGGGCAGCCCACAGGCTGGCTGCAAGGAGCGGGAGCTGCACATCTCCACATGGGATGAAAACAGAGCACTGTTGTAGTTGACACCTGGCTCTCCTGTGCCATTTTCCCACTGAGTGTTCTGTCATATGAAAGAAAATCCTCTGCAGAAGCATGAGACTGTCACTGATCGCAGTCACGGCTCCGTGAAAAATCACCGCCAGCTTCGAAAAGGGCTTTGAAGTAAAGGGACACATATACCAATAACAATCAGATAACATCTTTCACTTGCCCTTCCTGAGTTCTCTCCTGGGCCCTTTTTTCTCTTTCTCTCACTCCATTCCTCACCAAAGCCTCAGACTTACGGCTGGACTGGATGATCTTAGAGGTCTTTTCCAACCTTAACCATTTTGTGATTCTATGACTTTTACCACTGCTCTGCTTTCCTCTCTACTTTATGCCACACATGTGAAAAACCCATGGCTCCACCTGCTTTACAGTTAGATTATGCATTTCTTTCTCATTAGTACGTGTCAGATATAATCATGGTTTTCAACAGAATGGGAAAATAATGTGAATGGGATCCATATGTAAAACAAAACTCAATGTTTTGTTTATGTATTTCATGAATTAAGGCACTCTTTTCTTTCCTCAGCTCCTGGCAGGTTGTGTTGATAATCATCATGCATGACAGCTACTATTTGTTGTATATTCTATTACATTATCACACATGCCATCAAGTTGGTGGCTTTCCCTGCAAGAGATATACATCAGAGGAAAAGAATATTTATTAAAAATACCTCCACTTTCATGGAGGCAACAAAATCATCTGACTATAATTCCACCAGTAGTACTAATGAACTGACAATGAATAATGAAAAATCTGAACCCTCTACCAGTGACATGATTTCCAATACTAACCTCTTCACAGATACATGGTGGGCTGAGTAACACAAGAAGACCATCAGGAATAGAAAAACTTGAGACAATAGATTTAAAGAGGGATGTTTACAATTCATATTTCAACATGAGTACAAACTTCACCAAGTAGCACTTTTTGCTATAAGAACGTACCCAGGTTTTCCCTTCAAATTTAGATGTCTGGTGCTTAAAACAAATACCTGCTTATTACCTACCTAATCAAATATCTGAAGAGTCAAAAAAGACCATTAGCTCATACAGAAAAACTAGTGATGAATATTATCTTGCTTTACTTTCTAGAATTCCTTATCATAAATATTTTTGCTGGTTTTGTCCTGATAGTGAAATGGATTTTGAATTAGGCATCTGATACCAAGTAAAGGCTATTACACTACATGTATCTGAAGACATTTTTGGTGAAAAAATGTTTAAGTAGTTAAAATACACCTTGATATCTGGGTTGTCTTATACTTTATGTCATGCAAAATTATTTCAAGTTCAATACCTTCATTGTTTGCAGTAATCCTTTCAATTTTTGGCATGAAGAGAGTCAACAGGTCACAAAAGTGCCTTTCCCTTCTACTGTGAAATTTCATTTGGGTCTGAAAAAAAGCCTTGAGCTCATGGGGCTGTGACCTCAGTCAGGAAGTCCACAATTTCTAGTGTTCATCAGCAGGAGGGCAATGAGCTCCTCGGTCTCACAGCCAACCTCAGCAACAGCCACATCCCTTGAGACTGAACTTTAGAAAGGGCAGCTTGACAGCTCAGTTGGTTAACATCTATGTAAAAACTCTTCAGAGCCAATTCCCTCATGGTGTTGTGTAGTGACATTGTTACATTTGCAGATAATGGCATTTTGTTCAGACTGAGTTGCTTTTTTTCTACTAAAAACCACACACCTCTAAATAGATGCTGTTTCATCCCAGGAAATGAAGGTCAGTCCTGAATTTAAGATACTCTGCCCTCCAAGCTTCTTCTCTCTCTTTTTTTCTTTTTGTCAGCCAGGTTAAATCTGCCTTGATATCATTAAACACCTCTCTTCCTCTCTTAAACGTCTCCCTCTGTAATATGGAAATAGCAGCCCTGTATGTCAAAAGGAGATAAATGCCTTAATATTCTCCAGGTACTTTGCTGGTACATTGATGGATGTCCTAAATGAGGCTAAAAGTAAATGTACAATTCCACATTTAATTCCAGCCTTAAAGACAGAAAGGACTCTGCAGTGAATAATGAAAAGAAAGACGAAAGTAGGAAACTGTCTAGAGTATGTGCGAACATGTAATTAAAGACTGTACCTCAATGCAAAAGACAGATGAATTAGAACTGCAAATCCACTTAGTGTTAACACTCCTTGCTTCATAGAACTTCACAGATTAATGTTCTTTTAATGTATTTATGAGCAATGATGTACAAACTTATATATATTTAAGCATTGAATGAGCAATGGATCAAGTCTGACTCCGGAGAGATTAACTGTGCAACAACTACAGGAAATAAAATCTGGATAAGAAATGTCATTTGTACTGGAAATTAATTTCAAAACAGTCATCAATTTATTCATGGAGCTCTAATAAAAAGGATACATTTTACTTTCCAAGTTAAAATTAGAAAAGTCATTCCAAAAAAAAAAAAGCCCTCACCATTACCTTAAACCCAAACACAGGCCAAACACAAGAGTATGCACAGCTGTAGTCCTGGTACACTCTGACTCTTCTCTCTGAAAGGCTTCCTCAGAAGCTCCCCACCCTGCCCCTTCCCTCTCCCCACACACCCATAACAGGATTCACATCAGCACTGCTCTTCAGATGATGTTCATTCAGCTCAGTTTAATTTGACTCAAAGCTCAAATGAAGAGAGAGAACAAAGAGTAAAATAAATAAAAATAATGAAGCAATTGCTCAGTTAGTGTAATTGCATAGGCTTCAATAGGACTGCACTAATTTCCAGCAGCTGGAGTTCTGGCTCTATATTTTTATTTACTTTACCTCCTGTACTTAATTTCCTACCCTCCCATTTGTTTGTTTTTTTCATGTCCTATGATGCTTCACTTGGAGTGTAAATTTCTTGAGGAATCATTGGGGGGTGGGGTGGGGGGGGTGGTGGTTAAATAACTGCCCAAGTCTAGGACACAAAATAAATGCATTCCACTAAAAGATAGGTAGGAGAGATGTGGTAGGTATAGAGACAGTATAGAACTGGAGTAAAAAAATTATATCTATATCCAGCTCCACAAAATTTTCCACCTTGGACAGGATCTTCTTTCATACACAATGTTCATTGTTCCATTTTACAATTCATAACTTAGGAATAATATTTTTTTGGTCGGGTTTTGTATGAAATAGTCTGCATACATTTTTGGACAGACACGCTTTGGTTCCTTGAAATTATGATAACTTAACAGATATGTTTCTTAATGACCATCACATAAATTGACTGTATAACCCACTTCCCCACCAACTATTTGAGAAAGAGTGGGGTGGATGACATACAAAGTGATGTTTGGAATGTATCACAGGACTCTCTGCTGCCCAAGCTATTGCCATTGAGCAGACAGATCTAAAACCACAACAATTTGATGTATCTTTCTCTTTCGAAGCTTTATCCTACTTCTCAAAAGAAGGAGCATTGAGAGAACTGCTGGCTATTTTTCAGCTGATGCAACTTCTTTTGATGATCTTTTCTTCTTGTATTTGTGTCCCTACCAAAGCAACCAAAGGTCTAAATCAGCCAAGTTGTGTATTTCGGTGTGAACTTTTTACAGAGAACACCCTAATTCGAGCTTTCAAAAGTTTAAATCTGTTGAGCCACAAGCCAAAAGTACAAGACTAATGACACAAACAGATACAGAGATGCACTGAAATGCAGTATAATACCCACACTTCTGTAATAGATCCCCAGAGGCGTTGCTATTGTTGACGAGTTAAAAAAATACTGCTGAGGATTATTACGACCAACCTGTGACAAAAGTCTCCAAAACGTTTATGTTAATAAACTGAACTCTGCTTCAAAGTTCTTTCTGAAAAGGCAAGGTGAGGTTGGTAAAAATGTTTCTATTTGTGTTCTGATTTTCTTCTTAGTAATTATAATACCTTATATAGAAGAGATTTAGGTATCATTAAGTATTGTATAACTATCACTGCAAATTACCAGCTTATTTAATACGTATTTAATATTTAATAAATTACATGGAATCAGTTTTATCAATTTGTGGGGAAAAAAAGAATCCATAAAGCAGTAATAATTCGTAGTCAAACAGTTCTCTTGGTACCAGCTGTACAAAATGCTTAGGACTAGGACTGAAAGGACATAAACCCTGCAATCCTGCAATGAAAATGTGACTAGACCCTGACTGTTCCCAAGGGGAGGAAAGGCTTTTCTAATACAAAGAGTCCCTGTACACGTGCAGCAGGGGCTGGTAGTCAGCCTGTGCCATTACTGCACGGAAATATGAAGTTTAATTTTATTTAATGTTTATAATTACCTTTATGCAGATAGACACAAAGGTTACAAATACAGTTCTTGCTTTTTACTCTCACTCTTTCTGGAAATTTTTCAATTATATTGCTCAGATATACCTATCAGCAGCTAATACTGACATATGTTAATATATGAAACAAAACAGTGTTTTACCTACCCCTCACTTTCATCCTTTCTGTACAGTGCTTCCACCAGTAAAAAAGAAACTTCTGGTCACAATCTGTGAAGATATTTTTAAGGTATAAGTTTTTACCTTGGAGTTCCATTATGTAGCCAACCTAATGATGTAAAACACCATGTCTTTACTTCCCAACCATGGGTAGGGATGAGGTCTTGAACAACAATTCAGGTCAAAGTAATCTTGTTTCATCGTTTCTGTAGCTAAAGTTACAATCATTTTCTTCAAGCCAAATCCATTATCAAACTCCTGTTATTCAGTACTGACACTGAAATTTTAAATAAAAATAAAAAAGCATTTTTACATTTTAGTCCTAAAGCTGGACTTGTTTGGCAAATCTGCTCCTAATTTTCACATAACTTTCAAAATAACATATTTTCAGTTAGCTGGAAATATCAATGTATCCATTTACCAAAAAAAAAAAAAAATTTAAATTGAATCTAAATGATTCTGTCACCCACATTCAAAGATTTTGCTTATAGCAATCTTTGCAGACAATTTTCATATAAATATGTCATAAACATTTCCCCATTAGGCTTCCATTTCCTAAGCCACAAATGCCATTCTGAGATGTAATTTACAGAATATCATCCTGATAATTTGCTCTGGTGTGGCAGTGTGGGTGGAGGCAAGCGGGAAAGAAAGTGGCTTCTGGAAGAAAGACTGATTGCCAAGGAATCTGGTGCTACAGTGTTTTAATAAGAGAATTCCTGTGTCAGAAACCAGGTTATTTAAATAGTGGGTATGAATCAGGTTTTTGACAGAAGAGTATTACTGCTATTTTCCCAGGAATCTGTTGCTTCTAAGGTTTTGCGTCAATACATGTGGATGACGTAAGGCTCATAAAATAATGCAAAACTCACCCCATCTCCCCAAGATCAAAAGCCCCAGTATTCCCCCTGAAATGAAGCCAGCACTCACGTCAGGATTTAACAAGGACAGTGGGTCAAACGCTGAGCTAAAGAACGGAAGTTGAAATGGAAGTTGTAAAACTTGGTCTGGGGACTATTACAGAGCCAGTAGTTAATGAGTTTAGTCCAGCAGTAAATCAGGAAAGGTCTAACAGTGAAGGGACTAAAGAGCTCAGGGGTGTCTATGGTGTTTTTCCTATATTTCAAGAGATTTCACTTTCAGAGTCATACCATGAGATGAATTTGTTCAAAGAAAGCCTCAAGGGATTTGCTCTATTAGTCCTAGACAGGAAGAAAAGTCTAATTTCTTTAGTATAGACTTTATCCAGTTTATGATTCCTCTGAAATGTCTTTGCATACACATATTTATGTCTATTTACTGTGAGAAGCCTTTCCTTGAGAAAAAATATAAACAGCTTTTAGCAGTAATTCATTGCAACTTATAATATCTTTATACTGTAAATATCGGTATTAAAAGGTTCCTAAAAATAACTGATTTTATTACTGGCATAAAAATGACTATCAGTTTTTGAAAGTTATTTCTCGTATCTCAGCTATTTTGTGTCTCCTGCAGGTACTTCTGATGCTAGCACTCACAAGAATCTTAGTCTTAAAATCCCTGGTGAGACAGACTTTTTTCCTGGGATGAAGCCCACCTAAATGAGAACATCAGGAGACTAGGAAGCTAGAAGTTAAGGATTTTATTATGTTTGTTTTACTCATCTTCTGTTTTTGTGTTAAACCTTTCAAAATTCCATCTTACTGGTCATCAGAAGAAGCTGTTATAGGTTTGTCTTGGTACAGTCTGCACAAGACCTCTAAATGAAGTTTATTATACAGAAAAGTTTTATCCTATTTCATACTTATTTTGAGTTTTTCATCAGATGAAAACAAATCACAAAGAAGCCTAAAGCTCCTGAAACCATATTAAACCCCAAATGTGCAGGTTTTTTTCTTCTTTTCAAATTAACAACTTGGTTTTTACATCAGTAACAAACTGAACTGTGTTGAATAAAATTTATAGATGACTTTTCAGCTTAAGCACAGGTTATGACATGTTTATTCAATTTTTACTTTAAAATAAATATATATTGATATTCCATTATAAATATAATTAAATTCAAACCCAGTTCAATTTAACTAGATACTAAAGAGTTTATTCATAAGTTATTTATCCCATTTTCAGCAGCATTTCTCCTATAATGCACTTTTTTTTGCTGTTCCTGAAATCTGTGAAATAAAAATAGAACAAAAAGTTTAAGAAACCATTTCCCCCAGATAATTTATCATGCTATAAATTTCATGTATCACACATATTGGAAGTATCATTTAAAATGTGTATTTCCCAAATATTAATTGTTGCTGTCATCATGAATTATTTGGTCCTGTCAGGTAAGAAATGAAGTTATCAATTAAAGCAAAATGAGAACTCATCCCTTTCGATTCAGTCTGGTCACAAAATTAGCAGTCATTTATAGACTCTCCCATTCATGGTGGCACTCCATTTACAGACTACAATAGTGAGGGAAAATGAATGTCCCAAATTGTTTTAGGCTGATATAACATGCAAATTGCACTTCCAAGGGTAGTGATAATGTCATTTATGGGACAGTTCTGTGGGAAAAGAAAATTGTTATAACTATGACACATATTTTTATAAACCTTTCTACTGCAAGTAGAATCAAGGCAGCAGTCTTTGGATATTGAAGCTTTTTCCAATTTCAGTAAATAATTATTTTCCTGTAATGATAAAATTGAGAGAACCCAGAGCTCCTTTAGAACCAGTAAAATATGTTTTAAATGCCATCAAATATGGACTGTAAAGTAAATAATACTTTACTGTAGCCCACACCATTTTTCTTTGTCCTGCTAAAAGCTGAAAATAGATTCCTCACAGAGGGGGTTTATGTGTAAATTCTTACTGCTCAATAACACCAAAAGACAGAAACACTAAAATTTTTAGGTCTTTTTTCTGACTTTCTCAAGTGTAAAGACTTTTTCTATGGCTTTTTCCATATAGATTACTCACTCAGCACTTCATGAATTTTGACCCATCTCAGAGGCTAGGGATGCTATAAATACATATAAATAACAGTTGGCTTTTAAATGTCTTTTCATTTCCTCAGAGAGTGAAAAAGGAATAGAAGTAGATTGCTGAACTTCAACAGGTAGATTTTGCCATATGTTAGCATTTTAAAAAGTTAATTAAAAATATGTTCTGCTAAAGAGACTCATCTGAATAAATATTTAAAACCTCTGAATTTTGAAACTCGAGCTCATAATCCTTATGTTTATACACTAAATGTAGCATAAGTCACATTTTATCAAAGATCAATTTACATTTGAAAAGGGATAAATGAAGCAAAATTTTTAAAAAAAAAATTGAAAGGAGAAATATATTTATGAACTCTGAATTATATTTTTTTTAAAGTTAAGAGTTTTGACTGAAAGACTATGATATCATTTTTAAAAACAAACCGGGAAACATCCAAAAATATGTATTTTTCTTCCCCTTCAGATGGTATGGGAAAACCCTTCAACAAATACATGTCTGCATTTGCACAACAGTTTCAAATTATAAACTGCATTCTATAGCTTTTACAGGAAACCACTGTGCTTGGTGGCAGTATTAAGTTATTTTTTTATTGGCCTAGGATGTGTATTGGTTAAAGCAGAGCTATTTGGTCAACCACACATACAGGACTGTTTACCCACAATTAATACAGCAGCCATTAATCACGTGTGAGCAGGACGTGCAGACAGACACGGGGCTGACTGGAAGCCCCAAGTTTACCTCCATGATCTGTAAATTTTCTCCAGTCAACCACACAAATGTTTCCTCTAAGAACAAGGAGATGGAAGGCCAGATCAATTCTCAACACTAAAGAACCAGCCCCCCAGATTTTAAACCTATTTTTGACACCTTCTCCTCCCCATCTGTGTTGATCTGACTGCTGCCTGAGTGGGCCGAAGGATGCAAACTCTTCTGCGTTCATTTAGTGACTACATAAAGCAGAAGAAACTTGGCACCATAATCTCAAAGCACTCTGGAAAAAGTACCAGTTACATTTAATGCTAAATCAATAGACCTCCCAAATTATTGTTGAAAGCCTATGAAAAACCACAAAAAAGAGAAATTCTTAGGAAACTGGGAAAAAAGGTGGGCAGCAGCTTTATACATTATACACCCAAATATCCTTTTTCTCCTCCTGTCATCGTCTGCCACAGAGTCAGGAGCTGGATGGAAATGAGTCTGCAGTGCTAGAGAAAGAAACCCTCCACTGACTGAAGTAACTGCTGCAAAGTGGATGGGGACAAGGTACACATGAACCTGGGAACACATCTCCACCCAGTTCTGCAGGCACCACTGTTCTGTTGCTATCATTGTTCTCTGTGGAAAAAGAACACAAAGGCTTTCAACATCCGACATGCCCTTGCATGAAATTTATGAATATGTACATGTTTGTCCTTGGGTTCTCTCAGACAGTAATTCTTAATTTAAAGGTCATTTTCAGGGTCATATTCAGAGATAAAATACTGTAAACAGCAACAGTGTTTATTGATCGCAGCAGCTTGCATCACCACAGTGCTTGATGGTTTTAAGATAAAACAGAATCTGTGACACAAGATACTCTAAACCCTGAAATTGGTGTAGTCATAAAATAACCCAAAACAAGGGAAATACCAGATTTACTTTGTTATCTAGCAGAAATTAAAGAATGTGGAATGCCAGATATATCCTATAAGGGTGCCTGGAACACCTTCAGTGGGTTAATCCTACATGGAATCCTACTTTGCATTTCTCACATGAATTTTCACAACACCTTACGAAATCCTTTTTGCTGTTTGGAAACTTTGCTCTACTGGCAGATTGTAAGGGACAAGCAAATTTTTCTAAGCACCCTGAATGCTAAATTCTAGATGTGGCACTTTGAAATAGCTCATTAAAAGCCATCTTATTTCAAATTCAAGATAAAAAAGCTTTCATTTCTGCAATGCCCGGGAAACTCTCCAAATAAAACCCAAGGTTGTACTACCCACATTTTGCAAACATTTCCCAATGTTCTACGCTTTTTTCCACAAGTATGGCAGCCAAATAATTCCTCTACAAATTAGCAACAGCCACTCATCCAGAAAAATAAAGTTAAAGTTTTGACATGTCAAAGCTTCCCTTTCATGTGGAGCTTGGATCACTTCTGGATTTTTTAATCCCAGTTCCTTGTCCTCTAAGGTACCAACCAGTCAGGCTTTTGGGCAACCTTGTGTGTGTTTGGGTCACATAAAAAGAAAATTAGACCTTCTGCTTTTCATCTTATTGAGACTTTGGGACTGTAGTCCATGCTGTTAATCTTGACATTCCAGGATGTACAACTATTGCTCTCCTTTGAATTTTTCTTATTACTTGCCAGGGCAACTGGTATTTGGACTTCTCTGTGGACTTTAAAAAAGAATAATCCCAGGCTCTTCCCCATTCTCGTTCAAGCTAACAAAACATTTGCCATGACTTTGGTACAGTGCCAGGCCCTCAAGGAGGACTTTCTCAACATTCAGCTTCAGCTTTTGAAGTTCCACATGGCTCAACTCAAAAGCTGACTCACTTGGGAAGAGCAACTTCTTGAATTCCTTGCACGCTGAAATACACGTTCCAAGAATTGTAGAGGTCAGTTTAAAATAGAAATAATTCTGCCAAACTTGCCATGCTTTTTCCTCTGTTTTTAACATGTTACTTGCATTTTATTGTGAGCTTGGCAGGTTCAGGTGTAACTTGCTGTTATCACAAGAAGATACATTTACAGAAGTGTGGATGGGGATCCATGTTGTTTGGAGAAGTCACTTTCAGATGAAATTCGTTTGTGCAACCATTTCCATTTCAGTGCAGGAACAGGGTGATGTCCTTCCATGATGCCAAGGAAGAGTATGGCTGCCATGGCAAGGGTGAAACAGCTTTCCCAGGGGAAGCTGACGTGCTATTTCTTTTGCAAAAACCTTCAGAACTTTCTGAAAAGAGACTCAGTATTTGGTGAAGCATTAAGGACTTTTTGGAAAATGTGCTTTGCTTCACAAGAAGTTACTCAGAATGTGGTTCAAAATGTGTTTTTCTAACTGAAGAGAAATGTGTGGTGCATATGAAAAAATACAGAAACCCATGAAAGATATCTTTGTTAAATGTCAGTGATATGTGTCTGTTATTTTTCTGTCTTGAGAGCTAATAAACTTAAGACCAGTTGCTTTACAGACAGGGTAGTTATTAGCTCTCAGTAGAAAATAATGTACCACAGGGAATTTACAGTATAAGAAAAGTGCTCTTAAATATTTGGGGCCATCTGAGCCACCCAGGTTAAGTGTTTTCTGGCAGTAGAGGTGTTATTGTTGCCATAGCCCTGCCACATGATGTTATTCTCCCAAGTAAAATGTAGTTTTCCTATTAAAGACCTTAAGTCCATGATTTCCTTCTCATACCCAGGATGGAAGAGAAGTTTTTGAGGATTGTGCAAAAAAAGCAAAAAGAACGAAATTGCTATCAGTATTTTAAATAAAGCAGGTGGACTCCAATAAAAAGTAAATTTCTGACTGCTGTCACAGAAAACAGAATCATGGAAGGACTACATTATTGAGTACAGTGACCGTAAACTTGTTGCTTTTGTCTTTCAGGAAGAGCAGAAGACCCAAAAATAAGACACTACAGAAACAGCTCTGTTGGGAGGTATCTAACCCTAATGGTTTAATTTCATGGAACCTTCTTTTTGCTCTTAGACATCTTTTGCTTTTTCTTAATTGTAACTTGAATCTAACTAATGAAGTTCCAGATTGGCAATAAGAACAGCTACCGTTGCAAACCCAACAGCCAGACTGTGTGGTGATTGTCAGGATTATCAACCACCTTACAGACAGAAAAATAAACATGAAATTGTATTTTCAAACCCCTAAAACAATGTCTGGCTACACACATTCTAGGCCTTATACTCTGCTTTTAATAATGTAAATATAAAATTTTTCTGCATTAAAACTTGACAAAATTGCTTCATCCCTTGTTCCAGGGCACCTATAGCAAAGCTGAGGTTTTATGAGTGTAAGTAGATTAGACCTGCAATGTTATTTTTAGTCGTGTAGTTATTCACGAGCAACGGGTTTTTTAGACACAAACCAGGTGCAGACCAGCTGCTTTGTGTATCCGTGAAAGCAGCCTCAAACTGAACAAAAACATTGCAGATACCTATCTTTGAATAACAGCATTGCTGTGTCACACAATTCCTCCGTGTTATTCTTGAGCAACATTTTTCCATAACTAAATAATTGGTGTGCTCCTCAGCTGAGGTCAAAGCTATGCCACATCTGCCTGAGCGGAGCCTCCAAAGGGCACCCCCATGGCCACGCTGGGAAGGCACAGAGTGCAGACTGCTCCTTCCCAGGTCCATGGACCATCCTGGGATAGAAGGAGCCCCCTCCCAGCCCCTGCTACGTGCTGACAGAGCCATACAATAGCAGCATAGATAGAAAACCAGCAAATCCTGCCAAACAAAACCGGCTGAGACGACGACTGTAAACCCCAGTGGAGGTCAGTGTCTCCTTGACCGTAAACAAATGATAATGATTAATATTAACACGTAAATTTGTGTGGGGAAGGGAAGAGATGCCTTAAGGAAAGCTACAATGCTCAGTAATAACCTAAACTTCATTTCACATATCTCACAGTGATTTGCACTTAGCTTCTGAATAAAGGCCGGAAGCAACGTTTGATTGGAAAAATATTATGCAGCCAGAAAGCAAGAGCTGAGAGAAAGGAGCCTACAGCACTTGAGACCAGGGGCTGAAAGTTCCATCTGATAGAAAAATGAATGCCTGTTGATCTGGAGCAAACATAATGTGAAACATGTTTGCTGAGTGAGAAGAATGTTGGTTGGGCAATATCAAAAGCAGCTGTGGTGTGACAGTCGAAAACTAATTAAGTAAATGTGACATGGCAGCAAAAGAGTCCGTGTGGATTTGGGTCTGTGACGTTACTAGAGGGGACAGGGATGTAGAAGGGTCTCACTAAGCTGTAACTGTGACGACAGCACAGGGGACCTGTCAAGGGTGGGGGGAAATATGCATATTACACAGATTCTATGTCTCTTTCTTTTATAATTATTATAATTATTCATTAAATCTCTCAGATTTCAAGTTGATCAGGCACATCTCCTGCTATGGTGAGGGTAAATTAACAGCACAAGTAGCCAAGCTCACCTGATGTTTACCTAAGAGTCTCCATTCCCTTGATTTTTTCTGGTTCTTCTTTACATCAATCTTGAAAAAAACCAACCAAACCACATAACCAAAAATAAAAAAAACCCACACTAATTTTCAATTTATTCTGCCAGACAAGAAAAGTGTTAGATTGACTGTGCTGTGATTTTCAAACCTGCAAGAATATAATATAGTATCTATACATTTTTACTATCAAGAGCAGATCTACAGCCGCCATTCTTCTTCCTTTGCAAGAATATGCAGTGCCTGCAATGGAATGGGTTTCACTGCTTTCTGAGGTATTACTAAAAGAAAAAATCACTGGTTTGTACAAAAAGACTGGATATTGACACACTGATCAAAAACCGGGTGGGTAAGATACACTGTATATCAATATTTTGTAAAGTGGCATGGGATGAGAAACTGCTTTTTGTACTTGAAAATATTGGAAAGCCAAAATTCAAACACAGATAACAAAGCTCATGTCCTTTTCATCTCTTTTTGTGGGTTTCTTCTTGAACAAAGAAACTATTATTCAATTTTTCTGGTTATTTGAATCCCATAAAATGTTTCGCCAATGAGTCACTGCCAAGAGACTAGATGAAAAAACTTTATCAAGAGATAATGCAACAAAGCCATGCAAATCTATGTTGCAGATTATTATGCAGGAGTTTCAACATGCTAGGAATCTTGTTTTCAATGTCTGCTTGCAATAATTCAGTCAAACATGGGCTTTTCTATGCCCCAAATAGTGTTAGCAGTTCTTTTTCCTGAAGCTTTCCACATTTCCACAGAACTGGAACAACTTTCTTTCAAGCTTCCCCGACATACTCCCACCTTTTCCTTACGGGAGCACTTTGGGATGAATGGATGGTTTAGTCTCCATGACCCCCTCACTCGGTGGTGCCACTGTGACTGCCAAGAAGTGACTGACATCGGCTTTAGGTGCCAGGCGAAGGCCAGGAGCAGTCAGACAGACACCAGTGATCCACCCGGCACTTAATGCGCATTTCTGCTGCTGTTAATCTGCCTGAATCAGTGACCTACAGCTAATGGATTCAATAGGCTTTCTGCTTAAGCCTGACCAAGCTATTACTAACACAGCTGGGTGAAAAAAGTACCAAAAATTACTTTGAGTATGAATATGATCTTTTAATGACCTTCTCTATTCCTAATGCTTTCAGCCCACTTGCTTCCAGGTCAGACTAATGTCTAAAGCAATCGTCCCAAGCAGCAATGGGTTATCTTCGGTGCCTACAAACCATTCCACTTGGTGAGCTTCCCTTTTTTTTCCAACAGCAGCTGGGAAAGTAATTGCTGGTGGAAACACATGGACACAGTGAGCTTCAGCACCGCCAGGACTGCATTAGGCCATGTGGTTAACTTGAACTGCTTGCGTTTGGATTCCCTGCCTTAATTCTGAACCCACAACATAAGGGGAGCATATTTCCCTGCTCCCACATCATTAATTGCAATCACTCTTATCCAAATAATCTGGTTCATAGATAAAAATTGTTTCAAAAAAATGTCGGGAGAAAGACAATAGATCAGCTAACAATAGACTGGCTAATCATTTAGGAAAACTAATAAAATAATAGTGACATATTAATAAACCATTCTGACTCCTGGCTCATCAAGTATTTGGTCTATAAAGTACAACAAATCCAAAATCCATCTGCTAAATTCTACTGACACTGAAATCTATAGAAACTCTTGATTCTTGTGTATGGTGACGGGTCAGTTCAGTGAGTTCAGCCAAGCACTAAGGTCTGAATTTGGCTTCAGGGATTCTGACATGCCTCCACCTTCAACGGATTGCAAAGGTTTACCAAGCGCTGTAAATAGCCCAAGCACAAAGCTCCAAGCGAGCGAACGACACAAGAAGCAGCTGCGTTAGGTTTCAGCAATAAAAACGTTGTTACCTTCTGCCTTACATAGATTTTCTACGTGACAAACATCAGAATTAAACAGTTGCAATATTCAGCACATTTTTATCCAGATAAATATTGAAAACATATTTAATGCAATATTGAAGGGATTACAGAATTCAGAAAAGGGAAAGTCTGACTAATGCTGCAGCTGTGCAGCATTCCAGTGAATCCAAGCCATTGCCAGCATTTATTAGCCACTCAGCCTTTGACAATAAACAATCTCCAGCTCGTGATCATATATCCAGACAGATAGATGTACAGTATTGCCTACACAGACACATTAACACTGTCCTGTCTCCATGAATATTCTCCAGCATTAGCTTTAGTTCAGCCAGCCTCCTTCAAAAGGTGCAGTTCACTTTTGATTTTCTTTTCTTTAATGATTGTAAACAATTACAGTATAACGTGTCCTGTTGTGCATTTACTTTTGTTTTCTGGAATAATTACAGTGGTCTGAAGTATGTGAAGACTGTTTATTCCTGACATTGAAATGAAGACTTTAGCCGTTTTACAAAATCAAATTTTAGGTTAGAAAAATATTTTTTCCCACAATATTTGGAACCAAACTACTTAAAGTTAGGATAGTAACTACAATAGGGAGAAGGTTTTCATCCACTGGAGTAGGTGTGCTTTAAGAAAGAAAACCCCAGTGGAAATGTCTAGGCATGCGCTTCTCAGGGAAAAGTACAGTATTAGAAATATCAAAGAAATAATCACGATACTATCGTGTTAAATCAGATGAAGAAAAAACTCAGGGATTGTTTCCCACCCTTTTGTGGAACAAGTAACATAAGTTTTGTGAAGTCTCTTCCATTTCAGCACACATTCCACATTGGATTCAGATAACCAGGCACACGCGGGATGGACTCAAAGCTGCCTCTCTTATCTTTGGCCACCACCACATTATAAACTTCAGTTAAGAGCTTTATTTATGTTTGGTGTCTGGTGAAGGTTCAGAAGAGGAAGCAAAGAGAGGATTGTCATTAACTAAACAGAACTTTGCAGCGTGAAAGGGTTTTGGTTTCTTGAAATACCTGCTTTGCCAAGGACATGCTCAAGGGTTTATATCATAGAAGCCAGGACACTTGCTTTGACATACAGCATTAAAACTGGACTAATACCAGCCAAAACGAATCTCCAGTCTGAGAGACTGCTCTGAGAATGGTCTAAACAAGAAAACAAGAATGCTTTGCAAAGGAAAAGCCAGGGAAATGATTCAATGCTTCTGATAATATAAAGCAGAAAGTCACACGAGAGAGCCTCTCATATAAAAATATGTATTGTTTCAACACACAAGATAAAATAATTACTTGGCCCCCTTTCTTTTCTGTTTCTTTTAGTAAATGAAAAATGAAATGTCACCAGTATTATTCAGTTATAGTCTTGTCAAAGTTCAACATATCAGAGAAAATCTCCAGTAATACTGAGAAAGAGATTGTTGTCAGCTGGAGAACATTTTATTGTGGTACCTTGCTATGATAGTTTTATAAATATAGTCCAAGAACAAGTGGAAAAAGCAACAGATTCCTTGCAATATAGGGAAGGATTAGGGTAAGAATAACATATCTCTTTTCATTTTTCCTCCAGTGCTGAAGGTTCCAACGTCAAGCACAATGGGAAAGTATTTTAGAAGCATATTTTTCATTAACATAAAATTTTCCCTTCAGTGCAACCATCTCCAGAGTTGCACTGAAATGTCTCACTTAAAATGATAATTCTCAAAGTAGCCTTGGGTAGTGAGGATGCAAACCAGCAACAGTAGGACCAAGCACACAGGTGGGGACCCAGCTAACAGAAGTTCATTCCTGACCCCATCACACTGGTCTAAGCTGCCAGACATGCAGATTCCCAAATTGTTGCTGTTCGTAGCTCGTTTTAGGACAAATGTTTGGAGGCAAAACAAACTGGACGAAGTTACACACTGTACCTTATGACTGGAACAGACAAGCAGCTCAAACAGGTATAACTAACAAGCAGGACGAGCAGGTCTAACTAATACTGTCATCAGACATCCTAAATTGCCAATATTTGCTAGTCATTACATTTCAAAACCTCTCTCCTGGAAAAAAGATGGACCCACATGTCCTGGTCCATGTCCTGGATTGACAAAATTGCAGTTGTATGGGCTTTGATCCTCTGACCACTCAGCCAGCAGGGCAGGGATGTCAGGGAACTGCCTCAGGCTCAGCTAGGGAGCTAGAGTTCTGAGCTTGGAACTGGATCCAGCTGGCATGAGACAATTAAACACTGTGCCTGTTACACTGTTCTTAGATGGTTTGAGTAAAACAAGCATTGTTAAGATACGACTTCAGCCCAGACTTGCTCAGTGGCAGAAAGCTGTCAGGTGGTCAACCAAAAATGGTCAACCTTACGGAGCCATAACAAACTTTTCCATTGATAGCCCTTGCACCTTCTTTCGTTAATGACTGAAGAACATGGGAGAATTACTGAAAACTGGTTAGTTTTGGAAGTCCCAACATAGCTAATGACTCACATTTACTAGAATTTCACTGTTTCAAATAGAATTCCACCCTGAAGGAGCAGGATATCACCCCTGAGTTCACATCAAGTTCAACTTGCAAAGCACCATGGTACAGTATGTGCTGCTGGATATAACAAAATAAAGAAAATGACTGCAGCTAGACTGAGATTATTGAACCTGAGAGAGTTGCTGGAATCAATGATCTCCAAGTGAAAGCCTGACATGGTGGTCTGATCCAGAGGACATTTATTACTGTATAAGGAACACCAGCCCAAGAGACTAGACAAAACTCAATAAATACATTTTTCATTTATGAGAGCGGTGATAACCTGGACAGTCAACGAAGATCCTTTAACAGCAACAAAAAAAAATCACTCATTTCTCTGGCCTTTTGTTAAATCTTTTTGATGATTCACAGAGGTTTAGGAGAAGCTGTGGTCAGGGATCAGGAGCTTAGATGCGACTGCCTGCAGGTGATAGTCATATAAAAGATAAAAGGGCTATAATACCTTATGGCAATGAAGCAATCAAAAAGAACATTGGCAGAGAAGAAAAGTAAGGAAAAAAAGCCTGAGGTACACAATTCAAGTTGTATGTTTCCTTTAAAAAGTGATACAGAATAAATCCATCTTCCCTACCATTAGAAATTACTCTTCTTCTTAAATAACATATGAAATGATGGCAGTTAAGGTAACACCTACAGGTCAAAATGAAACAGCAACAGCTTCTAGGTTGTCCTCTCCAGAAAATAAAAAGGATAATATTTGCAACTGAGACTTTGAGTAGAATTTGCCTAAAAAGTTGCATTCTAAATAAATGCTATTATTGTGAAATGCTGCTGGGTTCTTTCCACTCCTGAAATCAAGCCAAGTATTTAAGCATATATTACGGTTTTATCATAGCCATTATAAAAACCCAATTCTTTGCATTAGGCTTTTCTTAATGAAATGCTGCTGAGATTCCCAGCTTGATCTTCGAATTATTTGGTTAGGAGCAGAGCTCATCATGGTTTAAAGATCAATATTAATTTAAATTAAAATTCTGTCAGATTCTCAGGATAGTCCTTAATTACTGAATGAAGGAACTAAAGGTTGACCAGGACTATTGCAAGGAGCTGATATTTTGTCATCTATTGCTCAGTGATTGTTTCAACTCTTTTTATGCATCTGCAGGATAACACATTTTGGTAATCCTGTGACAATAAATCACTTGAAGACTCACGGCTGCATTTCTATATAATATCAGACAAAGTTTACACAGACTTTATCCCTCCTTCTTACCACCTCAGATTAGGCACCTGCTTTGGAACACAAGCCACTCCAAGCATCTTCTTAGGGTGATTCAGACAACTTGTATTTCACGGCCTTTTAGAAATTCCTGCATATTTCCAATTCATAGGCTTCAAGCTGTTACATCCCAGGTGAATGGTCTGGCTAAAATCAGACGGAATTAAACAAGCCAAAGGGCTGGATACCAAAAACAGTCTTGCCTTTATTTAAGAAGTAGCCTAACATAAAGATTCTATCTCTTTCTCATCTTCCTTCTTAACTGAGATGAAAATTCTTCTCTAGCTACCAGAATTAATAATTGGGATAATGTCTTTTGTGGTTTAAAACCACATGTTTCAGAAAACAAGCAGGTAGGTAGGAATATATTACCAGTCATCTTATCAGCTTACATTTCTATGAAACTCAGTTCATTGGGAAAAATGCCTGCTTGAATTTTGGGTACTTCGCAGGATTTGGAGCAAGTTTGAAGATCAAAAACAAGATAAAAATAGCAATGAATTTCTATGAATTTCTTACTTTGTTGTAACACTTTGCCCTGCTACAGTACTTTGTGTATTTTCTGAATGTAGAAATCTTCCTAGATTGGAAGAAGAAAACAATAAGAAACCAAAAACCAAAAGGCCCAGACACAGAAGTGTGTATCCTAACATAATCAGGAACATTAAGCTGATATATCTGACTTGCTGACAGTGGAAAACTTATAGAACATTGCGTTTTGAATGGCTCTTTCTAGCTCTGAGGGAAGCTAGAAATATTATTACTGGTCAAATAAAATAATGTTATGTACACATTTTTGTGCCTACAAAATGGATGCCAAATTGAAAGACTGTATTTTTTCTGATTTAGCCATTAATTTCTTTATTAAATAAAATCTGAGGAGGCGTCACACTTCCATAGCCACATTCCATTCGAAAGAAATTTTTCTAGATCATGGGATTCCTTCCTATTGCCAGTTTTAAACTAATATAAAGGCATATTAAATGAATAACATTAAATAATACTTCAAACAGAAGATTACTTATGTCTGCCGTGGAAATGCCAATCAGAGGTGAATGCAAGGGGAAGATGTCATCTGGGGTAGCTGATAAAGAACAGGTAGAGTCACTTCAACAGTCTTTGTCATTGCAATCAAAAGGGAATTCTAGAAAATCCTGCTGCTCCAGACAATTTGTCCATAGGTTACCAGGCTAAGTCCCCAGCAAGCAATCATCTCAACACAATGTGGGAATCTCTGAACCAAATCATGTCTGTGGTATTAATTCCTTGGGGAAAAAAAAAACAACAAAGCTATTTTGTCTGCAAAAAAAAGAATCATGTCTCTGGTATTAATCCTTTAGGAAAAAATAGCTACTTTGTCTGCGAAGTATTGAACCATGTTGAAATGTTGCATCAAATACAAGTGACTTCTGTCAAGTTAAACACTGCAGGAGACATTTCCAAAGCCTCGTAAGGACCACAGATAACCCCTTCCCATTAACAGGCTTTAAGGCATCCAGACCCCACGTTAGCTTTGAAAACTTCAGTGCTGATGAGGGGTATTTGTTCAAATTCCTGTTTCATGTTTGGAGGGTCTCTTCTGCTACAGCTGAGTAAAAACAGATTTTGTGTTCACTTCAGCAGGATTAGTTTCCTTCATGAGACGGGACTAACCAGGATTCACGTCTTCCTATTGTTCTCTGTTCAAACTTTATCAAAAAGTGTAACCCCAGAGTATTGACATCTGATGTGTTCAAAACAGGGACACATACTGTGCTGCTATGACCTCGTCACATCCTGCTGAGAACCACCAGGTTAATCCAGGCTAAGTGAGACTCTGATGTTTAGAGCAGGTCTGGTTTACAGCAGAATATTCATCTCTAAAAGGGATGGGAAGAAGTGTCCAGAAGCATTATTTATAAATGAAGATAAGTGCTGGCTGACTTTCCTGCCTTATGCTTATATCATCTAATTGCTTTGGCACAGTGTTTCACTCTTTCATGTTCCAAGTCTGGTTTGTGCTCTAGCAATTCACATCATTCTCCTTCCTATCTCTTAAATTTTCTATCGCCTCCCTTTAGATACACCATTAACAATCCTAAGTAAACTGATCTTCAGGAGTTTATAGGCTCAGTGTTACATAATTTCTGCTCCCAGTTCCCAAACAGTAATATTTTTTTTGGCTGCAAGATACTACGCTCTGACGGGCACACTTTTAATGGGATCTCCCAGACCCCCACATCAATGTCAAAGTGCCCCAAAACCAGTGAGAGCTACGACTCTCAATGCCAAAGTTCTACCATCTGGGGAGAGGGACATCCAGAACCATTAAATTCTTTAAACAACAATGAAAACTAAGTGAGGCATGACCGAAGATACAAGACTTATCTGGCATGTCTGAGTGTTCTCTTTTACAGCACATTAAGTTAAATGGTCCAACTGCAACATGGTTTATGGCTTGCATATGCTGCTAGAAAGGTTTGTGTGTGACACAACCCTTTCCGTCTTCCCCTCTGCAAACCTGAAGCCAAACAGGACCTTCCAATGCCTCTTCTCTTTGATCTTCCTAACACAAACAATTTTTTCAGCCTCACTACCTGTATCTCCTGCTTTTTGAGGTAGCTCTGAGTTTTAATAACCTGGTAAAGTTTCATATGTGTATTTTACATAAAGGACATTTCTTAATCCCAAATTGAGGTAATGAAATATAATTCCTCACTCAAATTGTTTAATTACAGAATATTAGAAAATGACAAATCACTCTCTTCAAGAATTAAAAAATCACCAGGTAGCTGGCAGAATAAATTATGTTTAATTATAAATATTTGCACTCCACTATTAATAACATGATTTAGGAAATAGACTAAAAATGTAATATAAATCTTTTTTGCATCCATTTTTTAAACAAATCTTTAGTTCTTATATACACAAATGCATATCTTGTCCTAGCACTAATTTGTAGAAACTATATCAGTATCAGGGGAATCTTTGATCTGCACGACTATCAATTACATAATTATAATTAGAAGAGTGGAGATGCTTTGAAGATTAATTAGTAAAACTTAATTTATTCTCAGTTATTAATTTTCATTGCCTAAGATTGGAAAACATGAAACAACAAAGTGTGCATGCTGGCTCTGTAGTGGTCTTTGAACTAACAAGCCTCCTATGAGTTCCAAGAAATATATTTTGGGTTATTTGATAATATACTACTTGTGTTCCTAGGAAAACATAGGCTGAGTCTATGAGAGGTGGATTTGTGTTTTGTAGCAAACATTTATGTCTATATTTGAGATTTTATGAAAAAAATAGGTAAGTTCTTGAAGATTTTAATTACATTTTCTCTTCAAATTTACTGTAAAAATGCTTTTTACCTGAAGTAAGAACAGGGTGGATACTATCATTCCAGTCCAGTCTCTTTCTTCACTACAATCCTTTGCATTGAGGGGAATTAAATATAAAACATCAGCAAGCCAGATCATCTTATGACAACACACAGTAGCCTACTGTTCAAAATGAAATCACAGCACCTCAACTTTTCTTACATGGAATAAAGACTTTAAACTTATGAAGTTTACTTGTGTTTGCCAAAGATGCTACCCTCATGTGCCAGACAATTTTCTTCCAGTTAGGCAAAGTGATTACTCTAGAATTACTCCTTCTGTGCAGCTGAGTGATATTAATTAACCAAGTGGTTACTTGGAAACTCAAAGATCGGAGGAAATCTCTGGAGTAGCTGAAACAGCGTAATCGCCAGAAAAACAAATATACAGGTGGTAAAAAAATATACTGTTTACTGAAATAGGTACAAGTCAAAACAAAACACTCAGAACCATAAAAGACACTTTGTGTATGAATACCACCAAGATACACCAGGTTTTGAGGGCAAAGAGTTTTTAAGAAAAGATACTGTGCAAGCCAAAGCAATGGAGATGGATACTGCATCCGCAGACTATAAACTCTAGAAGGAGGTAAAAAATTTTCAGTTCAGAAATCATGTTCTGGATTTTAGAAGAAACCAACTTACTTGAGGGAGTTTGAGAAGAAAAAGAAGGAAGTGTGACCGAGCATTTCAGCAGCTAGGCCCCACCGTGATACCAACAGACTGATTTTAATTATTTAAATGTCATAGGAAACTACCAGAAACAGAGCTATGCATCAAAACAGCCACATAAATCTACCTCCTTAAGGAAGGATTTGAAGAGTTTTGTTATTCAAGATCTGTTTGTGAGCCTGAAGGCTCATGTCAAGTATTCTGCTCATTCACCTCATGCACGCAAACAGGGAGATGGCTTTTGTAACTATTACATACAAAGAAAACAAAAAAAAAAAAGCAACAGAAGTTGAGGGGATGAGCATACTGCCTCCCAGCCCACGGTCTTTGTGTAGTTTCACTATATGCATGTAATTTTGATTTATGTATAAAGGGTGAGTAATTGAAGATGAAATCCCAAAAGTTACTCTGCTCAGCCACGGACATCTGCAGCGATTTCTTCTAGGAATCGGGCTTTCCAACACCACCTCATACACGTGATATTTTTAGTATTTCCTGGTTTCAGTTAGGAGAGAAGTCACAAAAACACAGCTTTTTAAATGTATTTTCCCATGTATTTCTTTTGCCATTGTACCTTAGAAGTAAACCATAGCAGAGCAACAGAGCACAGCAGTATAATAAGCATCTGGACCATAAACAAGGGTGAGTTACTTCTTCCATTCCAATGAGTATTTATGTAAACGTAACTTTAATCAGATGTGATCGACATGCTTTTTTTTAATGCTAAATGCAAAACCTCAGCCCAGTGAACTGTTATTGCAAATGGGAAATAGCATCAGCTCTGTCAGAAGCCCTTTCTAATGCTATGGAGCTGAGTAAAGACAGTTAAAACTTCTATTTAAAGCTCTCTGATACAACTAACTAAATGGCACAATCTCTGGCATTAACCTGCATTCTGGTAAGTTAATTAAATGGTTTTTACCACAACATGGATCACTTATTGCTCAGGGGAATCAGACACTATGCCAAGCGAGCAACATCATGAGCTATCCCTCTCCACCCTAATTTGCTTCAACAAAGCCTACAGTATCCTCCTTGCTATTTTATAATTAACATTCTGAAAGGATGTGCACACTACTGTGTCCTTCCTTGGAAAGAAGCTGGGGAAGACCCTGGCAGCAGCAGCCACTGCCTCAGCCTTCATTCCATGGCTGGCCACTGGCTTGGCCACCACAGCAGACTAGGCTAAGAGAAGAGCTTTGTCTCATATTCACATCCTACACCATGTATTTCCCACACTGCTTCTGGGCAGTAGCAGAGCCAGCAAGCTCCCAACAAAGGAATTTTAGTGATAAATGAAATTTCACTGCTTTAAAGCTGAATAAAATAGTTTTAATTTGGTCAAGTGATTGCTTGAAAATTCAATTTTCACACCAATCTTTCCATTTCAGAACATAGCCTGATCATTAAAAGAAATGTGGGAAATGTACCTCGAATTTGAACATAGTCACTTTGAATGACTTTCCAAAGATTCAGAATACAAAGCAGCCTTTCCAGTGATTTGTGCCACTCTGATAACTTGGAATAATTAGGAACTGAGTTCATGGCTGCTTTACATTCCCAAAGTGACATAAAACAAATGGGTTGTACCAGGGAATTCATTCTTTCTTAAGTACTCTTCTCTATATCAAATAACTAATCCACAAAAAAAAACCCAACCAACCGAACTTTTACTGAGGAAATAAGACAGACATACATAAAAGTTTCAATGTTGCTTCACTACCTATCCACTCACACAGAAGCTCAGCAGAGAGGGAAGAGCTCAGAGTCCTAGAAGAGAAAATGGGAGTAACAGTTTCCTGAGGACCTCTAAGCCAGCACACCATTAAATGTACTGTCTAACATCGTTCTGTTCTTCCACTCTTGCAGCTACCACATGTGATGGACAAAATCCAAGCTAAACACTCTCACCAGAGCATGCTCCAAGACAGACGACCAGGCCTCGCCAAAACAATGCAGTTCTATTCTCTGTTTATTTTTGTAGTTCAAAGACCTGGCAGTAGCCCATTTGATGCCTGCCATAAGGACCAGAGTGCTCCTGATTACTGCCATGAGATTTCCAAGCCCACAGACAGCATGTATTCCAGCCTATGCCAGTCACCAAGATGGACTATGTACAAACAGCAGCGGGATCCTCTGAAAGAAAGAAAAAAGCCAGTTCCCATTTCCACTTTGAACCCACCCATGATAGGCTGCCAACTTGAGGACCTTGCTTTAATCACAGCAACTACATGAAAGGGTTTATTCTGTTTATCTTGGTTCATTTAGGAAACCAGTGATAAGTCTGCCATGAAAAAAATTCCATCATCTCCTGGAAGCTGGCATACTTGTCCCAAGATACAGGCTTTGATTTCATTTTAAGTGTGGTTATTTAGAGCCATATCACTGAGAGCATGAGTTTTCTCATTCTAGCAATTGGTTTTTTTCCCTAATAAGCAAGTTGTGAAAGCTTCAAAATCCCTCTCAAGTAGCGTGGCATCTCTGGGGGGAAGTGGTGGGGAAAGGGCAGCAGATCCTCCTAAAGCCACATCCGCAGTGTGCAGGCTGCATCCTTGATGAGTGCAACCAGCCAGGAGGCAAGAGGTGCTGGGAGAAGAGCTGTGGCCCACACATGGAAGGGGCTGAGACATGCAGTGAGACTGACCCTTCCTTCTTGCACCGAGTTTCCTGAACAAAATAGGACAAATGCAGTCTTAAATGAAGATACGAGACTGGGCCCAGCTACTGAACACGAAGATGGAGTGAAAAACAACAGACATCGAGGCTAATTGAAGATAAAATAGAATAGCCCCCTTCTGCATGGGCTAGATGTAAGTTTCTTGGCTGTGGAGTATTATAGATAAGCAGACAGGTCCTCTTGTCCCTGTAAACCAGAGCAGTGCACACATAATACAGTTTAACCTCGCCACAGACCTCTGGCTGTCCCCAGTGGTGTTGGTGCTGTAGCCAGATGCTGTTGCATTGGTTTTCCGGGCTCACCAGGTACCTCAAACAGCTGAGGGTCAATGGACAATGGTTCTCTCTTTGGACACAGATGGTAGCAGCCTGCTGTTACCAACTGAAAGACTTTTGTGGACATATTGGATTCCTGGAAGCTGCATGACGCCGCAGCATCTGGCAAAGACATAAATGAGAATGGACAGGAAAACTCTTCTCATATTTGCAGAAAGGTGCATAATTTTCAAATTCTGAGGGATCATTATCTTCAGCGAGACCATTTTTCCTCTCAAGATGTAGGTTATATTACTACATTTACTTCTGGCTTCTCAGCCCTTGGCACCTATAATTCAATTTCCCCATTTAAAAAATTGCTGAGGTCTCTATGCTGATATCTCAGCAAACACTACATTTCATTTCTAACTGTACTCTGTTAAGTCTGGATTTGTTCGTGTTCACAAGCAATAGATTTGAAATACGGCCTTGAAGAATAATCAGTAATAAACATATAAAAGTGACAGGCAATAATTTCGTAGTTTTCATGTGAGATAACATATGATATTTTGCAAAACTTTGCTGTATTGTGTGATTGTGCCAATTTACCTCTCCCAGTAAGACAGAGTTATTCGTGTTGCGAGATATTAGGAGATGCTACTATAAATCTTGCAGTATCTTGCAAATGGTGCAATTACTCTTTGCAAGTGCCCAGATGGGGATTATATCTCATTATATCAAGTGCTATGCAAAAAACATGTCTGGCTGTAATTAATGGGGTTGGAAACTCCAAGAAGAACAGATCTGCTGATGAAAAAAACACAAACGTTCAGAGTTTCGTTTGAATAACAACTCAAGTGACTGGATGTTTATGTTAATCTTGTCCAATGTACGTAATCACCCTGAGAATGAAGAACTGGACTGAATCTCAGGAGTGACCTTCCTTGTAAGCTTTGCACTGCTTCCTTCATCTGTGTGTCTATGCTTCAGAAGTATGTCCAAAATTTTTCCCTTCTGATGATACAGTAGCATTTAGATTTCTGATCTTTTATTTTTAGAAACAGAAATAACAGACCCCAGAAGAAAAATAAAAGGAAAAACCCAGTTTTTTTAAAGCATTAAGGTTAGAAAAAGGCCCATTTTGTTAGAATCTCAAATGAGTTCCTATTTCATGTGAGAACTGATTCACCACCTAGATTGTGGTTTGCTCACATAGGTGTAACACAGTGTTGCCAAATTCCCAATTACAAGCCCAAGACAGATTTTCCACCAAAAAACATTCCCATTCCTCCTGCCTGGAGCCTTAAAATGTGTCTCTGAATTCTCAGCTCCCTTCATGCAACATCTGTAAATAGACAATATCCCTGGACTGTCCTGCTCAAGAAATGCTTGTGGCCAATCTACACACTTTGAAGGATTTCAATTTCATTTGCCCCAAAAAACAGATTTCCCCAAAAAAAATCTTTGGATGATCTCACGTGCAGGTCAGAGACAGTCAGCCTGGGGTTTCCACTGAAGTTTTCTGTAACGTTATTAGCTGAACAGGCTCCACTGAATATGTACTCAGATACACTTCTATTAAAATTGACTTTTAATATTAGTCGTGAACAGATCTTCATACTTATGCACATTTTTTTCCCTTAGTGCCCACATAGTTAAAAAAACCTGCATCTGAATAAAGTTATCCCGAATAAAGTTATTCTCACTGTCTAATGAATACTCTGATTAAGCACACCAAGTGTGGATCCATCTCCAAAATATTTTTAAATGCTTTGAGATGTGAGTTTTCAGTTTTCTCTCAAAATAACACATTACATCTATTCCAAAGGAAGCATGGGACAAGTCAGATCAGATTTTTAAGATGAAAAGTGAAAACAGCTGAAATTCTTCATTCAAGAAAAATGACCTTTCTGAAATGAAGGCTTTGAATTTACAGTTCTACGAAGAAAAACTGAAAATTATTCCTTTTCCTTGCTATTATAATAGGAGTCAAAAAGCAGGGATGGGTGAATTTCATTTACCTATATCTAATTTCACCTTAACAGTGTCATTTGTCAGTCAGAACCAATGTCAGGATTGCATACTTATTAACTGAGCTCTTTTTACTGAATCCTTGAAGCTCTTACTACTGTGCAAGCCATGGAACATGAAAGTTCACACTCATTTTGAGTTCAGTTTGCAGAACAACCAACCAGGAAAACCACCTCTCCTGCTTCCCTTTCCCTCCAGCTCCCAAAGCCTGTCTTGAAAACGTTCAGTGACCTCAGCCCTGCAAAACCATGGTGCAAATGGATGCAGCTTTTTAAACAGACTGTCATAAACACATGATGAACACAGGCAGCTGTAATGGCTATTTTTAGATGGATGGCACCAGTTTCAGAAAAAACTCATTTTTTAAAGACTTTTGGATCACCGTATCTTATATGCAGGAACATCAATTTACCTCAGCTTCCTGTACAACAGAAAAATAAAAAAAAACCAGTAAGTGATGTCCAGCATCATTCCTGGGCTTTCTGTTGGATGGACAGGAAACATCCTGCCGGCTCCACGGATCAGCAGCTCTCACTTAGCAAGGACTTGGCTGACTGTGGGAAACTACAACCCATACATTTATTCTCCTGGCTTACCAACTCGCTCTTCTGACTTGTCCTTGCAGTTTCTTCCATCCAGTTTGTGCACAATCAAATCTTTCAGCGCTTGGGACGTGAACCTCAGGTTTTCTTCTTGCTAGAATTCCTTCTTCCTTAGTCCCACTCACTGCAATTTTGTACTTGCTGTATCTGTCTAACACTGTGCTCTGACTAGAGAACTGGTATGCTTGCAGTAATTGGCCCTGAAAGTCGCCCTTGAAAGGACCACTGCTGTTTTATGTTTGGAAATACCAACCCTGACAAGACATGCCAACACTTAATTTGTACTTGAACCATTTAGTAGGTGAATGGACTTTGATCACTGTAACAGTTAAAAGCACCCAAAAAACCAACCTAACAAAAATAATATACAATGGGAATAAAAATGCTGAAATATCTCCGCATTCTTGAACTCTCTCGGTCTCTTTTTCTGATCTGTGCAACTCTGAACAGCATAAGAGGCTATTTATGTGTAGCCTGTTCAGGAGAATCTCCCTGCAGCTGGGAGAGCATGACAGTGAGCACTTATGGCAAAATACACAATACTGAAAGGCTGCTCTGAATCTTTTATGGGTAGGGGGTTAACGAGGCAGAGCTCTGCCTAAGGATTAACTAAGAAAGTGTTACCTGGATCTAATGATATGCTGTTGCTTTCAGTAAAATAGGATAATGCAAACCAGAATAAGACTCTGGCTGTACATCCACAAAATATAATTTTTTCCACCAGAAACTAGAATAGTTTAATGTGTTGATTTTTACATCCTGCTACAGTCCTTTAATAAAATCGGCCTGGAGTTTGGAGGGCTCAGCCATTGTATTTAAAATGCATTATTGCCCAGATTGTAAACTTGACCATTTCTCCTTCTCTTCTGCCCATAACAATATTCTAACAGAAAGGAAAGAACCGAACTGTGCTTGTTAACATACTTACATTATTTTCATCCTAATAAATTCATGGGTTTATGTGTTCTGCTAATTTTTCTAGCAAAGCCAGAAGAATTTATTTCTAGCAGTTAACTGAGGGTTCTAATCCAACAAAACACTTAAATACATACTGAATTTTAAGCACCCAGGTTGATGCCATGACATCAACTGAAATACCACAGAGCAGAACTAGTTAGAAACAGTAATCAGAATAAAGAATGTTTTGGGTTGGAAGGGACCTTTAAGGCCATTAGTCAAACCCCCTGCCACGAGCAGGGACATCTTCACCTATATCAGGTTGCTTAGAGTCCTGACCAACCTGACCTTGAATGTTTTTAGGGATGGGGCATTTACTCCCTGTCTGAAAAAGTCCTAAAACCCACCAAAACCCAAGAATACCTCTCCTCCACAGGAAAAAAAACCCCAAAACTAAACTTCTAAAAAATTAATCCCAAATCTGTACTCCCAGAAAACCTAAAAATATTTATTTTTTCATTGAAATGGGAAACAAACAGAAAGTTCTGGCTTTCTGAATGTGTGCCAGGAAAGCTCCTGTCATCTGCCAGAAAGTGAACTTACAGCAGGAGAAAAGGTGGCTTCAATAAGTCCAAGAAGGGAGCAATAAAAGCAACAAAATTATTACAAACAGCCTGGTAGGTAGTAATTGCAGCCATAAAACCATTGCTATTTACTCACTCGTTTTTTTATAGCTATTGTGGAAAAAGAAATGGGAAAATTTTCATGAGATGGTTTTGAGAAGCTCCAATAGTTGGAGAAGCTTATGGTGTTCAAAAGATCTGTTAAGAATGAAACCCAAAAAGGTTCAGAAAATTTGATATGGGACATCTCCACGTCCTCTCTGGTTTTTGAGGACACCTGATAAGAACAATTTTATGCATGGGGGGTGGGAAAAGGTCACTGTAATTTTTTCAGAGTGATGAATTTAGAGATATTTCTTAATGAATAAAAACATCAGTAACTACAGGGGAGTTGCACAACTGAACTCAATATTTGTATTAACACTTTAGATGTGTCATTGCTAATGCCTGATAAACACCTTGCTGCAAGGATCTTTGCTGGGTTGGGTTAGAATGAATATCTTAACATTTATAATGGAAAGGTAGCCACACAATTTGGTTGATTCTGGATTACAGAAACTATAAAACTGAAGATAAAATTTATAAACACAGGTTTTGAAAACTAAACAAGTGCGTAGGACCTCAAGGCTTCTGCTTGGTGTTTTGCCTTTACTTGGCATAACTGAGATACTGACTTAGAAGGAAAAAACACAGTTTGTTGTTTCAGAAGGCCATTTTAAAGAGCTGCTATGGTTTGTGCCCAGAGGTGCTGGGAAAAAGAAGGATTAACAATTTCCAAAGGAAGTGAAAATAATATATGCAAATAGCATACATTTGTAATGCATTTGGTTGAAAAAGTAATTGAAGCTTCAAGGTTTAAAAAAAAAATTCAAGGCAAAGTACATACTTGACTATCTGATTTAATACAAGTAACCCTTTCATTCTTCTTGTTGTAATGTCACTCTAAAATTCAATGCCACAACAGAAGAATCAGTTACAGCCATATCCACAGCCAGAAGCTTTCTGTGACAAAGACTGGGTTGTGCTTGAATGTTTTGCCAGTAGGAGTAAAGATGGAGATCAAGGAACATGCTGCCTTCAAAATCTATGTTGAGGACTTCTCTTAGCAGTTTTCCTATATTTTTGCTTATCATCAGGTAGATAGTGACCAGAGAAACTATTCCTAATTAGTTTAACTATGAATTAGCCAAGAAACAAAAGCCAGCCTCGTTCAGCAGTGACAGTAACATCCAATAACTAGGTCACATTACCCACAATTACTATAGACACTATAGAGCTCCTTGTGGAAAACAACTTCCTATAGTATCACAGGACATGAATAAAATCTGGGATGCATCTAGTTCAATAATGGACTCAGCCAAGCAGAAAATTAACCAACACATGGTTTAACCACTAATCCCATAGCTCTAAAATTCCTGCAGGATGTTAGGTATCTGTTTCAATCAAACCAGCAGTGAGAAAAAGTCCAGAGTTCTCACAGAATGTCTGCAGGAATGAGAATTTTGTTCAGAACTGAAAGACTGGGTGCTTTAACCTACTGATGAGTACTTGGTGCAGCAGGTGAGTGGGAAGGACAATGGGGACACTTGGCTCTAATGATCCTTCAGCTAAGAGTGGATTTGCTATGTGTGCCTCATGCTGGGCACATCCTCCAAAAAAGTTCCTCAACCTGGTGCAGGGAGTCTTGGCAATTAGCAGAAGAGCTCTCACTGGCAAGGAATTCTGCATGTGGGCTAAGCAAATTTAAGAAAATCCAGATCACAGAATTCCTTGTTATTTCAAATGTCTTCCAGCTGTTTTCTGTCAGTCACAATACTTCTGCATATTTGAAGTTACCATGTTGCTGAGAACATCTGCTAATGCAAAATATTGTCAGATGATGAACAGCAAGAAACTCTCAGAAAGGATAAATACTCTTACCTCCTAAGGAAAACTTGACACCAAGGCTACGCCTAATCTGTCCAATCGGCACACAGAGGGTGTTAAGGTCCTGATCTCACAAATTTCCAATGTGCTCCAAGCCTGCTCTACTGCTTTGAGGAGTGTTCTGCTTTGCATGGAGAAGTACGAAGAAAGCTAACATTGCTCTGTTCCCCTCTGTGGTTATAAGGGGACAAGATGATGTCATAGGAAAGGACACGGGGCAATGGCTTCAAATTGAAAAGGGGCAGGTTTAGATTTGATATTAGGAAGAAATTCTTCATTGTGAGGGTAATGAGGCACTGGCACAGGTTGCCCAGAGAAGCTGTGGATGCCCCATCCCTGGAAGTGTTCAAAGCCAGGCTGGATGGGGCTCTGAGCAGCCTGGGCTAGTGGAAGGTGTCCCTGCCCATGGCAGAGACTTGGAACATGGTCTTCGTGAAGATGGTCTTCAAGGTCCCTTCCAACCCAAACTATTCTATGATTCTGGATAAGTACCCCGTCCCGTAGTTCAGATAGAGCGAAGGATGACTATAAGGCCCCCAAAAACTCACTCAATGAGGCTTTTAAAAGGGCCTGTGGTTGCTCATGTACTCTGAGTTCGATGCACAGGAGAAATACCAACAAGATATTCCCAAGAGGTCAAAACAAACAACACAAAAGACTTTACTGGCAACTTTAGAAAATCAGAGCTTTGGCAAAAGGTTTAGTGCCACATTCTATCAGCATAAAATGCTTCTGAAAGCATTAATTTAGCCCATTCAACTTAACAAATTCTAAGTCTGTTCAATTTTACGTCGCTCAAAAATTCTGAGAAAAGGAAATTAGGAGAAGAAAAAAGAGGTGAGAGAGACAGGAGCACACACACAGCTACCAACTCCTGGTTTCCAGCAGTGTTCAGCTGATAGAAACTCCAAAAGGAGGTTGGGTCAAGATATGTACTTGCCTTGTGTTTGGCCTTAAATACCCTTTGGCCTTCCTGAGCCCTTCCACCAGGTGGGACTTCTGGTCATTTCAGGAGCTGGCTTAGGGCTCCAGAGGTGGAGAAAGAGGTGGAGCATTGCCTCCAGTGTGCCAGGGATTGGCAGCAGGCTGGGATACAGGCTCTAGGGATGGGGCATGTGGAGCAGGGCACTGCCTCACCAGGGCAAGGCCCGACCCACCCCTTCCCCTCACACATGTCCCCAAAGTGTTCCAAGACATCAGTCTTTCCAGTTTCTCACAATGACTTCCCTGAAATGAAGGTATGGACAGGAACAGGTTAATCTAAGTACTGACACAGGAATCTCAGGTACCATACCCTTAAATTCTAGCTAAGTACATGGTAATCGACAGCAAAAGAGAAACAGATTTTGTTTTTTAGTTTATCAGTATTGTATCAAATTTTCTCACATGAAGAGAAGCAAACAAAATAAAAAAAAATATCCAAAGCCAGCCATCAGCCAGTGATCAGTAAGTGCAGACAACATAGCACACTTAGCTTTCACTGATTTCACAGTAGATAAGGCACCAACTTTTCCCTCAGTGTGAATTACTTGCTTTTTTATACTAAATTAAGGTGCTATCAGCTTTGAGAAATACTTCTTTCCTTTTTTGAGTATGTTACCCCAACCTTTAAAAAGAATTGTAATGAACAAAAACAAAGGAAAAAAAGCATAACTGAAATTTTTCATCTTTAACCAATTTATTTATTTCTTTTCACGGCCTAGACTAGACATATTAAAGTACCCTACTGTGATATATGTGATCTGACATTAGCATGCCTGCTCAGTATTTCTGGGAGATTATGTGGTTATACACCAGACAAATGTCAAGGTCCTTAAATTTTCACTGAGGTACATTCTCTGTGGTTTCACTGCAGAGGTCAAGATTTTAATTCTCAGGGGCAGTTGTATTTTTAAGGTGGGATTAGGTATTTATAAGGTTTTCCATAGCAAGTTACTCTTTCTTATTATAAGAACTGTTAAGAGCTCTAGCAGCATATAATTTATAAAAAATAGGAGGTTTTTCCTCAGTCGTCTATGAAAATGTATTCTGTTTTGTAACCATATCTTGCCTTCATAAAGTGACTGCAAGTAAGAATGATGTGCATCAAGAGCCTTTAAGAAAAAAAGTTTTCAAAACTGCTTCCCTCTTACTAAAACAGAGTTTGAGAGAGGTGTAGTGTTCAATTTGCATGGTAAAAATGCAGAAACCAATTGGAAGGCAGTCGTTGCCAGGAACATTTGGTGTCAATTACAGCAGGGCTGAAGAAAAAAAAAAAATATATATATATATAATTTCGGGGAGGCGGTTCTTGGATTTTTCAGAAGTGAGAATTTCCTGCATTTTCTGTTCCATCAAAAGGCAGTTTGTCCCAGCAAAAATGTCAAGATGTCTTTACCTAAGTAATTGCCCCACTTGCATTCTCAGAAGACCAGGAAGTTGTACTATTTTCATGAGTAACAATGAGAATACTAGAATGTGATTATTAAATGCAGACATCTGAGGGACAGAAATTGTAAAAATGGAGGACAATTTTCCACTTATTTAAATGGCTCCCACTATTATTCCTGGAACTGTCCCACGACTGCTGCTATTGGTGGCCGCATACCTCAGAGACCAGGTCTGTCTCTATGCCATGAGTAACTTATTCACTGATTTCATTCCAATGGGACAGAATCAGGCCCTTTTGATCTAACAGAAAAGTTCTCCCAGTGGATGTGTAGAGGTGCTGCACTTCTCTGAAAAGCCCTTTTAAAGAAAATAATAAAATTCCATGCACCTTCGTTTTCAGTTCATAAAGAAAACTAGTGCTTTCTGGGTTGAAAAAATGACCCCCAATGAATAATAATGTCCTTGCTTGTGGCTTCAGAACTTAACACCCATAGGTTTTTCCCTATTTTCCTCCCACAGTGCAATTCCTTTCCCCATAAACTAAAGCTCCAGCCCACTTCAGTTTTATTACATACCTTTAAAATGTCATTTTAGTCCAAAAATGTGCAAAATTAATTTTAAGTATGTTCTACCAATCATAAAAAAGCACATACAGACCTCCACAGACAACGTGCAGAAATTGTGTCACGCTGGGAAAGAAAACTGGCTGTTCACAGACTGGTGGTGAACCAGCAGTAAGTCGATCAAGCTATTCTTGGGGCCTCCAAAGAAATCCTGGATTCTTCCTTTCATTCTTTGTGTCCCTAGCACAGAGATGCTCCATTGCTGTGCCTACAGCCAAAACAACCATGCCTGACCTCTGAGCATGCTGGGTCACCTGTTGTGATGAAGGTCTATGGCCTGGCATGAGCAAACCTAAGTGGACAACAACTTGTTGAAGAAAGAAAAAAACCCCCCAAAAAACCCCAAACAAAACACAACAAAAAACCACAAACAAACAAACAAACAAACAAACAAACAAAAACCCCAGAACAAAACAAAAATCAGGTTTTTGAGCTGGCACAGTCTCTTGTGTAAGTTTTGCAATCTCGTATCTCACCAGAGCTATAAAAGGAGGCCCAGTACGTGATCCCATTTCCATCACATCTGGAATGATTCCACTGGAGTCACTAGAATCCCTCTCATGCCTCCAGAAGAAAAGGCTGTAATTACTTCAAAACCTGTTAGCCACCAGAAAGGGTGGTAGGAATTCTCCTGATCTAGGGGCACATTTGGCTGCAACATGCAAACTCATGCCCCATACCTTAGACTTCTACGCCCTTGAGCAGGGCACCAGCTTTTGGAGTTGCTGTAGATCCCCATTCCACTCCACTGAAACTCAGGCAATTTAATTTTTAGATGCCTCATGGCAGATTGCAAGGTACAAGGTCGCTGAAGTTTTTAGCTCTTGCTTGCAGGCATAAGGTGATCAATATTGATGCAAAACTTTATTACAAATGAAAATCTACTGAAAGTAACTCACATTTTTTCCTTCCCTCTCAGACAATACATTGGGTCCCATAGCAATGAGGGTAATTCACATTTATAAGTGCAGTGCAACAAAAATTACTTCAAAGTTGTTGTTTTTCAAAAGTCCCTAACATTTTCCTTAGAGAAAAAGAGTATTTTCTGTAAATCTGTGTAAGTCCTGATTATTAAGCTTTCCACCCCTTTCAAAAGTAATTGCTGCATTTATTTGAGAGGATAGCTGCCAGGTTACATTCTCTCACAGTAATAGAGCATTAAAATTATAACAATGTACTGGTCTGGTATCTTACTGTCACAAACCAAGCACAACCTGTACAACTTCTCATACAGCCATCTCAAAATAAAAGCCACCATTTATTCGTACTTCTTTATTTATGTGAATTTCAAGAAAATCTTCACATACTTCTCTGCACCAGACACATTTCTTAGTCTAATTAACATCCCTTTAATTTTTTCTTTTCTATTCAAGAGTTTATCAGTAAATGTGTGAGAAAAACATATTTTTGACTTTCACATCTTAATTAAATGAAAGGTGTGAATTCCACTTTTAGAGACGAATATTCAGCTTTAAGGGAACCGACATGGCAATTTCTCTGGTTACCCACTGCCAAGATTGTTTCTAATTTTACTTCGGTGAAACCTGGGAATTAAGTTGTTAGTGCTCCTCCGTCTCTATTTCCTAGCATTATCGGGGAAGAGTTGGCATAGTCTCATTTTATTTATTTCATTCAAAGACCTCCTCACCTTCCCTTGGCTTATTTTTTTCCCTTTCTCCTCCCACCCACCCCTAGTCATAAAGCTTTCTGCAAATTATGGTAAGCTTCACAGCTCCGTGGGTTTAGGAAAAACCCTCATAAAATAAAACCTTTTTTTTTTTTTTTTTAAAGCAGAACACATGCAGGGTGCTTAAGAGAGAGATGTGAAAACTCTCTCGTTTGACTACCCTCATTTGAGGGCAATTTTTGGCAAGCTACGAAATTCATAAAGAACACAAGGAATAAATTAGCAGGTCATCAACTTCTTTGCAGCCACAGCACATAAGGAGAAAGTTAATGAGGAATAGCGAGGTGAATCAATGGAAAAGTATAAGTGAAAAAAAAAGACAAAGGGACACTGTTTGTTTGATCCTCATGAAACTATTAAGTAGGCTTGTTTTTCTTTTAATTTTACTTTTTCCTACATCCCATTGCTGAATGCTCAGGTCTCTCAGACCCTGCTCTCAGAGCTGAATATTTACAGTTCCAAGCAAGTGCTGTGTCACAGCCTCCCAGTCAGGTTTGATACACCTCAAGCAGTCACTCAATGTGTGTTTCCCAGTGTTAGACAAAACACTGGGAAATAACAGCCTAAGTACAGAATGCTGCATGAAAAAAATCACATGAAACTTTTACCTTGCAACAATTCCATATGCAAACTAAGTATTTTACAAGCATTGTTATATCAGATTACTTAGATTACTTAGAAATGTGGAGGGCTTGTCCTTTGTTTGAGTAGAAAGCAATTTTTCCTCTTTTCAGCTATTTTCCTGTTACCAGATCTATTGCTGCTGGTCCAGAAACAAAGTGAATACATCAACAAACCAAAAAGAGAAGATTTATTTTTCTTAATAAGCTAAATGAGTAGAAAGTAACCCATCTACAGTGTTCTCATGCCACAGCTGGCAGTTAAAAACAACTACATAGGAATATAGCACCTTGCTGCTAACAATTTAAGCATTCAGAAATTCACCATATGCTTGACATATGCTGAAGGTCACAGACAGCAAATGGCAAAACATAAGAGAGTTTTCTAAATGTTATAAATTATCATCTTGCAGCTAAAAAGGCACCGAACCCAACACATAATAGATTTTAACACTGGGATGACCTGAAATATGATTATCTTCTAGTCTGATCTTCTGCAGTAAGTATTTGGACTGCTTGTAACTGATAAAAGACGAATCACCCAGTTTTCCATATATCATCCACCCTCGGATAAACCAGCATCCCCTGGAAGAACAGTATGGAGGTAACCTCCAGATAATGTGCAAGTTAAAGCAGAGAGCATCTGGCTCCAGGCAGCAGGCAGCAGCTATGGCAGATTCCCTCCCTCTCAGCCTTCTCCACAGGACCCTCTTCTCCACCCTCCACCCCACTCCCACACACTCTTCCCTTCCCCCTTCACTCCCACCACTTACAGGTCCATAAATCAGCTCAGCACAGAGAGTCCTGATGGCTGCTGGAGCCACAAGGAAGCCAGGAGCACAGGAAGAGGGAGGAGGGTCCAGGAGAACAGGAGGGGAGGCAGCACCAAACATCAACTGGGACAGCAAGACCCAAAGGAAAGGGAAAAGGCTTTTCCTTGTAGGGCAATGCATGACATGTAGGAAAAATCACACCAACTTTTATTTTTATGGCTTGACAGCAGCGCTCTCCTTGCTGGGGTCAGGTTGGCATATGAAAGGAAACTCGGGAATTAAAAAAAATTCCTTGGTATTGTGCAGCAGAGTAATTCCTAAGTATGTTAAGTACATAGGCATGTGTGACCAAGTTAATTTATGAAAAGTAAATGTCTATAAATATTGGAATTTCATGTAAAATGAAAGTTCACACTTCCATAATAAAGTAAATCCAAAAATGAGCCTTTACCATGCATTTGTGTGTAATAGTCTTCTGCTCTTGACCCCAACCTCAGCTCATTTTTTCCACAGCATTTTTAGGTTTCCCCCCCTAATTTTATCCTTTCCATACACACAGATTGTTCTCTTTATTAAATTAAAAAATGAATGAGAATTTTCTTACACTCTAAAATTGACCTGAAATTTCCAATCAGGTCATAGACAGATGAAGATAGAGAGCCCAGTAGCATCATAACATGAACTTTGTTTCCCTAAGCCCTCAGTTTGTGCCCAAAGGAAAAACAGTGTCTTTCTGTTTTCTCTCTTTTTTTCTTTTAATCTTTAGATTATCTTTAGATCAATCTTCTAGAACTCATATCAGCCTTCCAGTGAGAAAAATAAAAACAAACCAAACTCAAAACATTTTGGCATGTGCTTTGGTCTTTATGTTGATTTAGCTCATGCTTATTTGATGCAGTACAGAAGTCTATTCCTGAAGTTATACCACAGCTGTAGGGTATGACTCCAGGTATTATTAAACTTCAGAGCCCATGAAATGAGTTTAAGTGCATTAGAGTATTTTCTAATATATTTTTCTGTAGGGTGTATTATGCTTTATAAAAGCAAGAGGTGGGAATAGATTAAAAAAAAAAATTAGGTCTGGCTTTGGCAACTGAATTAGTGACCTAAATTTAAGAAGAGATTTGTAAACATTTTAGCTGAAATTTACTGAAAATTGACTTAGCACTTTATGAGGGGTCTTCATAGGTGAATGGAATTATCTTCACGTCATCAAAAGAAGAAACCACAGGGATCCACGCCTAATTCTGCAGCATCCCACCAGCGAGACAGAGTGACACAGCCCTCAGGTCTGGGTGTGTCATCTCTAGAGAACACTCTCAGGTACCCTGCTGTGCTGAGCACTGCACTGAGAGCTCTCCCTGCAATGACAACCTGCACACCAAGCGCCCCTTTACAGAGCTGCAGGCTCCTTTGGCACAGGCAGCTCGTAATTACTGCACTGGGGCACCCAGCCAGTTGCTTGGTGAATATCCGCAGTGGGGCTCATAAACCCCCAGCCACCTTTGCTTTCTTTTCAGATGCTAGCTCTGTTAATTCACCTGGGAGAGAAATAAATAAGGTACTCTCTGCCATCCAGTAAGATCCAAGCTACTTTTCAAAACAGCAAACATTTCTTTCAAAGAAACCTCACGTCAGAGCTCCCCAGAATGTGTCAGAACTCCATTTCAGATCTTAGGCAAAATGTTCCTTACTTACTCTACTACATGTTCATTTACACAGCGCTGCCCACAAGCACCAGCTCTCTTATAGATCCCCTGGGAAATTTCCTTACATGTGGCTTTCTGATATTTTTTTATATTTATTTATGGTTTAGTGATTAAACTTGTTTCTACTTATGTTGTTGCATTAATTTAACCTAATTATGATTTTAACATAACAAGCAGTAGCTATCCAGACTCTTTAGCTGATTCTTTATCTATTTGCTTTTAAAGATCAATGTTATATTTTTCTACTCTAAGTAATCTGCCTTCTTTTGGTTTTTCTCCTCAGAAGTAAATTAAAAGAAAGTAATTCACCATTTCCTGGTGGATTTCTAGAAAATGGGCATCTTTCCATCATCCAAAAATGAAAAGGCAAAAAAAAAAGCTTGTTATTTTAATTATATTACAGGTATCTTCCCACTACCCACCCCCATTTTGAATTTTAGGTGGAGTTTTTATTGCTGCTCTTTTCTACAAATTAGAGTAAGTGCTTTAGCAGCACAATCAACTTTGTGTGTTATGGAGAGCAACCTGGAATACTGCCAATCTGATACTTCTCTACAAAAGCAAAAAGACTTGTATAAATACTTACCCGTCATGAAATCTGAAAATTAAACCCACAACAGCCTTTCAATACTAAATCCTATTTATTTCTCAATATAAGGAGTTTAAGCTGAATACAGGCCACATTTTGGCACTATTTTCCTGTTTTGTTTCATTTCATCACATATGCAACAAGCAATCACCCAAAGCTATGAAATGGTCAGAGACAGATTACTGAAGCTTTTAAATAGTGGCTTTTAACACAGAGACAAATCAAACCTCCTTGTAAAACACTACATTCAGTGAAGAATTGCATGGGAGATACTCCAGCAGCCAATAAACTACAACCAACTTAAAATCTACTGCATCTCTCCCTTTTTGATCTTATTTTTTTGTAATCTCTTGTCACTGTCACATCCAGCTCTACATATACTCTGCCATGGATTAGGTCTGTCTGCTCCTCACACCGTGGAATCATTAGGCATTTTTCAGACTAGGAATGTGGTTATAGGTCATTTGTTCTTTTTCATAGGTGTGCCTACACTTTTTTCCTTGTGATAAAAACAGTAGAAGGCTAGATCAAACTTGTAATGGTGTTTTCCAAAGAAAACATGCTCTTGCCTTAACTTTGCCCACCAAGGAGGGTTGCTGTCCCACAAAGATCTTGCTAATTGACTCCCTTTTAAGCTGCCAATTACAGCATGGTTATTTCCTGAAAACAATTGATCAGAGCACAAAATCTTCATTAAGCCCTGTAAGAGCTCTCCAGATTTGCATGGGAAAAGTCTGCCAGCTGCAAGGCTCAGGTAATTGCACTATTATGTCCCCAGAGTAGACAAAACAGAGCTTTATTTTTCAGTTAAATCTATACCAGACTTTTGAAGGAAAAGACTGTATTCAGACCCACACACATGCAGCACCCTCTCTGTAGTGCTCTCTCCAGAAGGTCACCAGAGCACAGAAATTGGAGTGGAGACTTACACTAGAAATAATACTGTACAAGTCCTTTTGTGGAAGAAAAAGTGTAAATGAAATCTCAGATTATCTTTCCCACTAGCTGACCCTCGTTATGTTGCAAACTATTCTCATCTCCACCCTTATGAAGAAAATAATTTCTTACAAAAATGCAGAATTACAGGTATTGCAAGTAGACCACTCAGTACATCAAGTTCACTTGTTTTTTAAAATGGAAGAGTTTTTTCCCCCATCTTGCATGTATTCTAATAATCATTGTATGTTCAAAGATAATACTTCAAACTTTTCTTGGTTGCCACTGTTCTAAATCACTGTTTGCATTTCTTTGTGAAAGCTGCTTACAAGTTTTCAATTCTCAGAAATCTTTTTGACAGCAATGTGTTGGAGGCATCCATTAGGATCTCTGTCTTCCACAAAGCAATTAATTACTCAACTTGGAGAAGGATTTTCTCATTCTACTTAAGAAGAAAGAAAATAGAAACCAAAAGGATGAGTATACCATGGCCCAGTGGACTAGTGTTGTTTACATAGCTGAATAAAATTCAAATCCATAATGTATCAGTATTTCTTTTTTCTTTTACCCTGAGGTAACTCAGTTCCACTGAGGGTGGGGGAATCATCCTTGATGTGCAGCACTGTCACAACAGGGCTGCTCTAATGCAGGCATTATGCACAAGATTTATTAGCAATACGATTTTCCCCTCGTTCTCTCTTCAAACACTTTACAGTCATTAATTCTGTTTTCTAATCAAATAATTCTCCTCAAGGAAGTCTGAAAGTGCCAGGGGTCAGGTTTTCAGCTGGTATGAATGAAAGCAGATCTGCTGAAGCATCAGGGAGCCATGTCTACTTACACATCTGAAGCTGTGCCTTCTTTGTGGCTCCTCTCTCCCCGACACGTTCTCCATCACTTAAATTTTGAAAGCATTTCAAGTATCATAAAAAGATATTGTTCTTTTACTTGGAACATTTAAAATTTTACTCCAGATTTAGCTCAATTATTATTTTGCCTTTAGACAACCTTGCCAGACGGACATTTTGGCGGGTATTGCAAAAGACATTCGTTATCAGAAATCAGTGTGGCTTTCTGTTTCCTAAACTAGATATTTATTATCTGTGAGCAGTTGATTCTGCATCATTAATTCATGCCCTCATGGTTTCTTGCATTTGTTACTGTGGTCTTTCTTAACTCTTCTTCCAATACTGTATTTTTATTAGGGGAGATTACTAAAGTAGTAATCTAATCTAGGTTTGTTTTATTTGCATTCTGAATAAGCTTTCTTCAACTGTTTCAATACAGAGGCATTCTTAGCAAAAAAAAAAAAAAAGGTTGTAGGGATTTTATCCTTACAATCCCTGGCTTATCAGTCAGTGCTGGTTGACAACCAGTTCTTCAAACAATTAGTTCCCCAT
Organism: Oriolus oriolus; assembly: GCA_013400235.1. Classification (NCBI taxonomy): domain Eukaryota; kingdom Metazoa; phylum Chordata; class Aves; order Passeriformes; family Corvidae; genus Oriolus; species Oriolus oriolus. The sequence continues at coordinate 962,698 of VXBT01005032.1, forward strand.
TGACTCACCACAACAATCAGAAAAAAACCCCCTTACCACTTTATAAATTCAACTAAACTTCATTTAACTGCTGAACAGCTGGTTTAGAATGTAACTCTTTCACAAGGTGAATGGTGGTTTATGTTATTTAGCATTAAATAATAGGCCTACGTTACATCAAATACATGCATTAAAAACCGGAGTACAAAGAACTCAGTCGATGCACAAGAAATCTTGGAAATCATACATAAGGTGAACTGTGCTTGTTTCTAATTGAGAAGACTTCAAATACAAAGTGATATGTTAAGGTTTACAAAGCTCTTCTCTTAGCATCTACTATTTACAGTAAGCAGCATGCTGTGTATTCAAAGAATGTAAACTTTAAACTGCAGCTACAAATATTTACTATAGATTAGATGTATAAGGAGGATGATCCAGACATGTTAGTACAAATTCCTGCATTTGTGCAGCCCAGGGCACGAGCATAACCCCACAGTAATGTCAGAGTTGCTGTCACTGCTTCTTCGCTGCTGTAACACACAGGTTTCTTATCCATTGTTTTCATACAGCACAGAAGGAATTCTTGAGAGCTCATTTATCCAGACTGTCACGACTTCTCACCTTTCCTTACACCCTTCCTTTCCACTGATAAGCTTCAGCTGTAGCAAAATAAAAGCTTCAAGCTCAAGAAGAATTATACTCTTCTTGCAATTTCTACTGCCCAAGTATGAAATACAGTAAAACAGGAAAGAGAAAGACAGGAGCAGGAAAATTTACATGGACTTTAGAAATTCTCTTATTAATAGGATTGTCCATGCCAAATGACAGTCCTCTCCCCCCATCTTTCCAAAAGCTGTTTACAGCCACTTCCAAAGTTACTTAATGGATATCTTTTATCATGTCTACAATTACACTGCTCTTCCTAAATGGAAAGTTTGATTTTAAACTTCTCCTGCTTTCATTTAGTGGATTGTCTCATTTGTATAATCCAACTGCTTCTGCTCCTTGGAAAGTATCTTGTTGTTTTTTTTAATTTAATATGTCTTGCTTTCGCCAGATCTTAGCTGGGACAAAAACTTGCAGCTGCATTTGAAACTAAAAATAAAAACCAATATACGCTGGAATAATTGTGGTACAGAGGAGTTTGGTCTTGTTCCTAGATTCTGTTCGAGACATTGACACATGGATTGCCATATCATGACACACACCTGCTCAGAGAGTTTTTCATCACTAGCAGCCAAAAATAACAAATACTGGACCACTCCAAAGCTATCATTATGTCTGGTCTCACACCCTGACTATTCAAGTCAGACCAAAAATTAGACCCATAGGCCACGAGAGATCCTTGGGCGTATATAAAAGCTTCTTAAAAATTTATCGAGAGACAAAGATTTCATCATGCAAATGGATGGGTGGGGTTTTTTTTTCTTCCTCCATTCATTCTCATGCACATGAGAAAGCCTAGAAGTGAGCCTCACTGCCTCTGTGTTTAAGGATGGGTTTACGTTTCTGACTGCTTCCAGGTCTAGACTTTTTTGGGCAAGGCTGAGGGGAATGCAAGATTGGAAGAGGAACCTCCAATGGCTGTTCACCCTTTTAAAAATGGTTTCTGAATGAAGACAACGTAGTCTTTAAAACATGCCTTTCTCTTGCCTTGGAGTAAAAAGTAAGATTTGATATATGCCTTAAAGAAAATAGCCATTTAGGTGGGTAAAAATGTGAAATGTACCGCAAATTAAAGCAATACCTTAGCTCTCTATGTGTGAGATAAAATTCATCCTTATGAAGCAAATATAGTTCTTAAAACCCATTTACACACAACCATTTCAGGATTTCTTGGGTGATTTTTTTCTTATGCTATAACATCACACTACACCATTCCTTATACTGTGATATGCAAGTGTCTATAGTGGTTTTGTTCGCCTCTTTTAACCTTTTGTGAGATAAGAATTAGCAGTAGGGAAAGCAGGCACAAATCTTAAAGAATACAAGAAGTTTATTACTAACAGAATTAAAAGAAAAAAAGAAATAATAAGAAATTAATTGCTGGAAGCGATTGGCCCAGAACTTTGTCACTCAGCTCAGGTGCAAACTACAACAGTGTCCAACAGTTCCAGTAGAATTTATATAACGGCAAGATGCTTGGACATAAACGTTACCAACACAGTAATCACTATTCCATAAATTATTTCAGACCCACTCCAGGGCAACACTTTTACCCCACACCTGATCCAGTGGGACATACTTCTTTAAAAACCCCAGTAAAGCTTTTTATCTTGCATTCTAAAAATACACTGATGGCTTTCACAGACTGGCTAGCAAAAAGTACTCCCTTCAAACTGCAACCACAATTTAGAAGGGTGCAAAAGAGCAAAATGGAGTCTCATTTTAAATAAACACATACCTTTGAAGTCTGTGAAGAATTTCCTTATTTTTAGCAATTTCAAGCACACTGCCAGCACACATCTCTTGCACAGCTACTTCTCTGAAGTAGCTCCAGTTCCAGTAGATGTAACTTCCTCCATATATCTCTGCCTGGAAAATCCAACTGGGTGTCAGCAAAAAACCTCAACATCCAAGGGTCCAGATCTGCCTAGGTGGATAAGAGGGAGTAAGACATCTTAATAGGAATTGGGTGTTTTTGCAGATCTGTGTCTAAACTGTTTATTGTTTATAGCAACCACTTCTTGTGAAAACCTCAAAGACATTTTCACTGATTTGAAAACTGTCTATTTGTCCAGAGAGTCCGTGGATGTCCCATCTCGGAAGTGTTCAAAGCGAGGTGGAGGGGGCCCTCACTAACCTAGTGAGTGGCATCCCTGCCCAGGGCAGGGGGCTTGGAACTAGGTGACTTTTAAGGTCCCTTCCAACCCTAATCATTCTACAACTCTGATTCTATTCCAAGTCAGCTTTCACATCATTTAATGCTCACGTTACAAAAAACCTTTGTGCAGCATGACTAAAATAGTACATTAAAATCAGGTTTGGTGATTTGCAATGTTTTTAGCACAGAATTTGCAATGTTTTTAGCACCATTACCCCTCTGCCTTGTATAGGTTTACATTCTTAAATGTGAGCAGAAGGCTAAATTTTTCAACTTTGGTAGCTGGTCATGCGGGCAGAAGACAGGTAGAATTAACTAAACTCAGGAGTTAATATTTCCTATACATAAATATGCTTAGAGAGGTGAGAGGAATTCAATTGCAGTTGCACAAGAGAAAATTCTGTCCCTGCCTGCCACCACTTTATATCTACCTTACATATTCACTGCATCGTTTCCTATGGATGAGGTCCCATATCCAAAACACCATCACCAGGCCCTTGAAGAACAGGCTGGTTTTAAATCATCCCTGAAGTTCTGAACTGAATTTTGGCACCTCCAGCAATGATAGCAACACTGATTCCTACACAATCTAAATTTCATTATATTAGAGAGTCCTTGTGCAAAAACCTCAGCAGACAGTTTAAAAAAGAAAAGTAGAGGGTTGTGATGGTGGCAGGCATGTTGCATGCCGTGCTTTCTTTCCAGGTTTTTGCAGAAGAATGTAGAAAATACTACTACAACATCTCCTACCATCTTGAGGGAACAAGCTTCTCCAGGAGCAGCTGCAACAGATCAAACAAGCAGTGGAAGCCTCTAATTCCCATCCTTTTTGGAAGAGCTAAAAAGACAACTCCTGTCTCCCACCCTTGTCATTTACAAATCAATTTCAGCAGAAAAAAAGATTCTGAAGGGCCTTCCCCTCTGCCTTGTATAATTTAATTCTCACTTCAGATGTAAAGGATCTGTGGCAAAACTCCACACTTGTTTACAGAAGTTAAGCCCCATGTTTACTCAGTTATAAGTAAATCAAAGTTTTCTGCCACAGCATTCTGTTTACTTGACTCACTTGGCTCCCTTCACAGTGCCTTTAGTGACACATCCAAACATTTTGTGGTTGGTAGCTGTTGTCTCCTAATCTTTAGTGACAGCTCAGCTCAATCTCTGGTGTTTTCCAGGCTTGGATAGATGACAGAAAAATAAATAACTTTTTTCACTATACTCACTGACATTTTTCCTCTTTCCTTTTCTTCTTTTTTTTTTTTTATTTTTTTTACTAAAGGCTCTCTTCAACAGGGGCTTTCTGCTTTTCACTTTTAATGACTGATCTTTCAAATTCTGAATTTTAATTGAACTTCTCTGAGGTCTGAGATGTTCCTCACCATTTACTCATGCTTAGGAAAAGAGGTTTCTAGTGACAAAGACTTTAAAGAATTTTTTAACTTATTTGATGTCCGATGCAGCAAAATTCCTTTATAAATAAATAAATAATTTTTCCCCCTTATTCTTCCTCACCTCCTTTGCTTTCCATTTCAGAAGGGAAAGGCAGCTGGAGACGAGGGGGCAACACTGAAGGAAAAACATGATGAAGAGCGCTCTCAGAAGATGGTCTGTGAGACAGAAAGCCAGTCGTTTTGAACAGCTCTGGTCACTTGTAGTCATACAAGCGAGAAGAAAGGAAGAATTTATCAAGCCGACACTGTCTCCCTGCTCCGAGTGCAGAGACCGATCATTTTCTGTCTCTTGGCTAGTCTTTGTAATAAATATAGGCTTGGTGTGTAATGAAAACCAGCTGAGTGTTTCTCAAGGTACAGATGCTTTCTTTTCTTCTGATTCCAGCTAAGATTGTTCTTACTCTTCATAATCTCTCACAGCTGCCAAAAATCCATCTTATCGTTGCATGAGGTGAAGTTTCCATTAACAGCTATTATGGTAGCAGAGGTCAGGCGTCCAGTGTCAAATGAGCTGCTAAAGAGAAACACTGTGCTAGAAAATCCTGTACTAGGGAAGAAAACCTCAACTGAGGTGTGTTTTATTATTAATTTGAATCGTTGTTACGTGCAGATGTGGCTGGGCTGTGCTGCTGACAGACCAGTTTCTGTCTTTCCGGGAAAAAGACAGGGAAATTTGGGGTGTGGATGAAGTGGGAATACACATCCACTTGGCTGGCTGAAGAGGAATTTTAATAGTTTCGATGATGTTCATTCTGTCAGCCAACCAGACTGGCTGCTCCTTGGGCTGAAAGGCTCTAATGAAGGAAGCTTTGGCCATAAACATCACTTGCCATTTCAGCACTCACGTTGCTGCAGGTGTGGTTCCTGACTCCCAGTCATCGCTAGGGAATAAAATAAAAGCAATAACGATAATAGCCCTTAGTTTCCAATCACCTAATGGAAAATGAGAAGTTTCCCTCAAAAAGAAACAGCACCATCTCAAACATTTTCATTTTCAAAAGACCTTCCTTTAGTTAAAGCATCTGGATTGAGCACATTCTTTGTAGATAGTGAATAACAATATTTTAATGCCTTTCTAGTGTGAGGGCATAATTTTCTTTTGGAATTACCAACCTGAAACACATACTGCCTGGAAGACATTTTGAATAGGAACACTCTGAATGTGTCTTTATAACTCTCTATCTACATGATAAGTGCACCAAAGCTATAATCACACAGGCAGACGCAGTCTGCAGTGCCAAAAGTTAACTGTCAGTGTGCTACACGCTGAACAAAGACAGAAGTAAGCAAATCAAAAAATAAGCTTCAATAAATTTAGGAATTGTTTTGCAAACTCCCTCAATTTCAAAGTAACAAAATGCACAGTTATTTGGAAAAGCCTCACCAAAATATTGACTACCACAATGTATTTTAAAAATTACTTTTGACATTTGAAAAATAAAAGAATTCAATATTTGCTGAAAATACTGGCTATTTTTCAAAGAATCACGAGATTATTCTTTCTACAATACCTCAATATTGCAGGCCCTAAATTTTAAATACAGACTCAACCAAAATGCCACAACTCTCAGACACCAATATTATTGCAATATCTCAGCAACATCCTGCTGACACAAGGCCACCCTTCCTCTACCAAAAAGCCATCTTGCAAATTTATGTGCCAGGTTGTGTGGAGAATTAGTCTTCTTTTTCAGCCAGTAGCATTTTTATGTGACATGGAAAACTATTTCCCATAAAGAGATGTGAAGACCCTGCACTGAATTCAGTCCCATGTTTTGCTGCTTTAAAAAATTCCTGCTATAGTTAAATCATTACAAAGCTTTTACAAAATTACTCACAGCAAAGGATATCAAAGCCCTTCTTTGCTGACCTGTTGAAGAAAGTCCAAGGAGGCAGCCAAGATAATTAGAGGGATGGAGCACATCTCCTGTGGGGAAAAGCTGGGAGAATTGAGGTTGTTCAGTCTGGAAAAGTGAAGGCTTTGGGGTGACTTAATTGCAGCCTTCCAGTACCAGGGAGCCTACAAGAAAGATGGAGAGAGACCGTTTACAAGGGCCTGGAGTGACAGGACAAGAGGGAATGGCTTCAAGCTGAAAGAGGGTAGACTTAGCTTAGATATTGGGAAGAAATTCTTTACTGTGAGGGTGGTGAGGCAGTAGAACAGGTTGCCCAAAGTTGTGGATGTACCACCCCTGGATGCATTCCAGAGCAGACTGGATGGGGATCAAAACAACCTGGTCTAGTGAAAAGTATCCCTGGCCATGGCAGGGAGGTTGGAACAAGACGATCTTTAAGGTCCCTTCCAAGCCAAACAATTCTATGAGCTGCACCTTTGGCAGTCTATTCAAGCAAATCCAGCACCCAAGACTCTACCACCAGACCCCGGGGAGCACCTTACTCTCAGGAAGAAATACACAGATGCTCTGTGGCAATGCCATCACCACAGACACCTTGACCCCAGGGTCGCCAGGGCCCCACAGGGGCTGGCAGAGAGGGAACAGTATGGGCTCTGGATGATAACAGGGAAGCACAGAGAATATCTGTAGTGTCTTTGCAGAGCCCTATAAACAAAACTGTTAATCTGTACCTTCTAAGATGAAGAAATGCTGTAGGAGCAGAAAAATCCAGTATTAAGTAGTTTTTTCAACCCTCCTCCTCTTCTGCTGAAAGCAGAGGTGGATGTTTCAGCAATGAAGCCAGATGATCTGAAATAGTCTGCAGCCACTCCTCAGTTCACACAGATATTCTGTCTTCCTTAGTGCTAAAATGTAGAGAAAGGCATTAAGTCATAGGGTTGAATCAAAAGCATGTTGAATAAAAAAGCCTTATTTTATTCAAAGCCTAATTATCTTTTAAATGGATTGATGAAAATGTTTTTCACTTGTCTCAGCTACACAAAATCTTTTTTTATAGAACACATGGTTGACCTACAGGCACCAAAGAGTTTTGGGTTTTTTCTTTTCCTAACTGGGAGAAGACTTACATATATGTCATGATTTCTGGTGGAAATCTGGTCTGTTTCAAAGCATAGTGATAGTAGGAACACCAGATTAATGGGCATCTCAGTTGGATTAGTGGAAACAAGGCATGAAAGTGAAAATGTACAGTACTGAATACAAATAAAGAAGACATACTCTGCTATTTAGAACTGCACTTCGAGGAACTGTGAGTGACCAACAGGTCACAAAGAACATTTCTCAAGATGTTTTTTACATTGAAACAAATCTTTTGTAACCTGTGTTCTGCTCCTTAATGCTGGGGTCCTCCTTAAATATAAGACTGAGATTACATAAGGATAAAATGGTTAAACAGTTAAAACAGTAAAACAGATACAACAGTTGGACTTGATGGTCTTAAAGGTCTTTTCCAACCTAAATGATTCTCTGATTCTACAGCGTCAGCATTTCTATTGTCCTCTCAGTATTACAAGCAAAAAGAGCAGTCTGCATCCACGAATCTCTGACAAAATGATTTTCAAGGCTCCTGTAGTTTAGCACATTTCTGTCTTCCAAGTAAAATGGGAAGCTGAACCCAGCCTGAAAGCAGAACAAGGTAGGCTGGCTGAGGAAGGCTGCCACAGCCTTTGCCAGCCAGCCACACATTGCTGTAGGGCTGGCAATCTTTTAAGCTGCCCTTTTCATGCCAAGCAGATAAGAGACAGAGCTGCCCTGTCCTCTCAGCCTCTACTTTCTCTCTTTTCTTCATAAAGAAGGGAGGATTTTACTACCCTACTTGCAAATACATGCAGAGAAAGATATAGGAAATGACATCCAAGGTGGACCCTGAGAAACTGCCACACAAATCACTGATGGATGAGATCAGCAACAACACAAGTAGGATAAATTCGAGACAGGAACTGAAATTTTTAAAAAAGTGAAAACAAACTAAAATCTATTTCTACCAGCAAGATGCAACTGTAGACATTAGTGCCACGGGAAGATGTGCAGACAAAACCTGAGAATAAAAAGTTATTGCAGGATACATGAGCATAAATAAATATAGATTTGAAAGTAATGTTAAAAGTGTTTGGCTTTTATCAGCATCACACTCAATGTAGCTCACGGTTCTTTTGCTTCCTTAGTATTACACACTTCTTTGTGGACTACTACCAAAAACCAGCAGCTGTAATGACAGAGATGGGGCTGATTTAATGTAGCAGCTCCCTTACTCCCTCTAGTTTCTCTCTTCCTCACAACAGGAATCCATCACCTTTGTATGCATCAGAGCAGAAATAACAGTATTTCCAGTTAAAACTCTAACACAAATTAAGCTCTGTTTTGTTGGTTACTATTAAGTCAGGAAATACCTTATTTTCCTGAGAATTTTGTTATAAAAGTATGAGTTTTCATTCATGTTTCTTATCCAAACTCTTGATCTTATTAAAAATTCACTGCATTAAAAATTAAAAGTATGACATTTGTTTAAAAAAAAGTGGATTGAGAAAATATCACCACAGTCATGGTACAAATGCCTTTTGTCACTGTATTATCCTCTCTTGATTAGGGTCCTCGATCAAGCAACTTCTTTTTTGATGCTTTACAATCTCTTCCCTTGTTGAACCTGGTGCTTCATGAGAGGTGGCTGAGCCCTAGCCCACAGGGGGACAGGGGTGCATAAAAAATCCAGTGTTGTTTTCACTAGTCATCATATCCACACTTCCAGACAGATTTTTCACTGGGGCACCTTCGGGTTTCTTTCCATAGATAATTGAATTTCCAAGTAAAACATGAAATGAACGGTTTTACATTAAAAAACAGCTTTGATATATAATTTTCAACCTGTCCTACTCATTTTTATACACTTAGTATTTCCATGTGTGCTGAGGAGATGATATTATACCTGGGTTAATCACACATGCACTGAAATACATAATAACTGCACCTTCAGCATCTGCAAGAGAGCTCTGACAGGCTGGCAAATAACCTGGGAGCTGCACCAGACCCTGTTCCCAAGTTTAGCAACAGGAAAATAAAAGCATCTGAGGCACCAGGGCAGCGGAGCAAAACGGTGTGTACTGGTGGGCTGAGCTGGTTTTATTCTCTGCATGAGAAGAACGGTGCATGGCTTATTTTTCTGTCACTGAGCCAGAAGTTCATAGGTAGTGGGGCTGAGTCGATCCAGAGGTAACTGGAGGGAATTTCACTCACACTCCAGCATTGTCCTCTCAGCACAATGCTGGCTGCTTCCAGCACTTACTTTCTTCTCCCCTCCACCTCCTCTGCCCTTTTCATTATTACTGCTACACTCAATAAGGTAGCAACATATGTGCTGTTTTTTCCCAGTCCAGCAACAGTAAGTGTTAAGGAGATGATAGCTCCAAAATGCAATGTGTATATCATATTTTGTGACTAACACAATCCCCCAATCAGGACATTTTGATCTTCCAGTTATAGCTAGGGACTTTGGCAGGAAATGATCTTTTTACATGCTCTCATAAACTCTCAGAAAGTCTGGTTTTGTTTCCCTCTTTCTACCAAAGAACACCAAGAGTTTCTCTTTGGTTTCCCAGTGCATGTTTACCAAGCTGATAAAGACTGCAAGACAGATCGAAAGAAACACTTGGTTTACTTTCTTTTATTTTGGCAGCGGTAAGAGTGTGGAATCCATTTTAAAACCAGGAGAGAAATAATTGGCAAGTCCCAGTTATTTTTTATACACAGGCACACATGAATGCATGCACACACAGATTTTAGGGTTTTTTTACGGGTACCTTCTTGACTTGCAGCCAAGCCATGTCAATCCGAGCCAGCTCATGTATTTAATTGTATCAACGTATAATGGCAGACAGATTTTCCTCCTTTCTGTGCTGCAGCACGAGAAGCTTTCCTAGGAAACAGAAGGGTGCATGGCAAGGGAAGGAAACCTCTCGCTTCCATCATCCAACACAGATTAAAAAACGCAGGCACATCTAGATGATAAACTGAAACATAGCATCGTGCCCTCTGTGTAATTTATGGAATACATGCCTGAGCTCATAAACGCCTCAGGGAATAGTCAGCGGTGAGAGGAAGCCTTAAGTGCAGTGGTTACATTAAAATCAGGCTAGACTAGCTAATGTTTTGCTTTTAGGTACAGGCAACAAAACAGAAGCTGCAGTCCAAAAGTCAGAAAAATCTGCTGAACTTTCGGCCCTCTGTGTCTCTGTCTCCCTTTCCACAAACATACAACCCTCGCAGTAAATTCCAACCAGGAAATAACAAAAAATGCTTGGAAAACACAGATATTACTGTTTTGTCATTATGGTCAACATTCAGCAGAATATGCAAAACAACCCAAAAAAAGCCACTTTATGCCTTTTAGGCTTAAAACCTACATTACAGAATGAAAAAGACTGCAAGTTCTTTATCCAGTGTGCTGGGTTGAAGGTAAGGTCATTGCTTGCCAGCAGGCTATGACTGACTCTAATTAAACCTTTTTTATACCACTCATCTGCGGCTGGGGAACATGTCATTAAAACACAGGAAACATTAATCCACAGATTAATGCTATAAAAAGAAAACTTTTACACAATCTTTACGCAACAATTAAAAGAAGTTTACAAAACATTAACCCTTAGAGTACTACACCACCACCACCTAGTAAGAGCTCCAGGTGGGTGTCACGCTGATAATTACCTGTTTCTTCATCAAGTCACGCCAGTTTTGCACCAGCGTGAGTGTACTCATCCCAATACTGATCCAGTCTTGTGCCTCCATAATCACAGACCTTAAATTAGGGAATTGGTTACGTGTATTTACTGCATTTTGACTATTTGGAACAAACTTCAGTGCTTTTCAGAAAAATGGTGGGCTGTCACTCCATAAATCCCTATGTTTCAGGCTAGTCAAGAGCCCAGCATACGTTGTTATTTATTCATTATTTATTTTTATCAAGCACTGTGGTCCATCTTGAAGCAATTGCATTGCTGAGTGAAGGCATCTCCATGCTAGCTCCATCTGCTTATGAAACCAAGTAATGTTTTGGACTGGGTTTTGGGGTCGGAGGGTAGAGGCAGAGGGGGATTTACGGATTACACAGATTTCTATGCTCTTATCTGTTTACCAGAAGTATACACAATTTGCTGTTGCTTCTGAGGTGATATGTAGTTCCTGCACTGAATCCTCCCATTTATTCTCTTTCCTTTCTGTAAGGAGTTATATTTAAGATCAAACCCTTTAAAAAGGGGTTTATAGAGATGAGAAATACTTGTTTGAGATGGTGTAACTACTAACATTCATTATGTCTTACATTTTATAAATCTATATACCTACAGAGAGCACATTCAGTATTTTTGTAGGTATGCAACTAAATTTGAGGACATTTTCTTTCTGTTGGTACCTATATATGAATATGTATAGATGAAGGAACAGAACATTTATATTTAACATTTCAGTCTGCACTTTTAGAAATGTAGCACATAGTTTCACCAGTAGCATATTATCACTGCTTTTACTTTTCAGGTTTTTTCATAACAAAAAGTCTGTCATCCAGTCCTCACTGTTACACAAGCATTAAGTTAAACTAGTTAAACAAGTTCAGATTGTTGCTGGAACCCTGGTGGAAATATTTACAGTAAAACTCACCTGGCTTCAAGTATTGTTCCAAAGTTGAAATTCAGCCCAGTCTTGAAAGTTCACAAAGGTTCATTAGCTTATTTGAGCAAAACCCAGGCTCGTTTTCAAGTAAACTTTGGCTGATATTTAGTTCTAGATAAAGGGCACAGTATGATAGTGATATGATTAAAATGGCTTGAATGAAAACCCTCTGTTCCCTCTTGTGAAGTGGAAGAGAAACATTATTGTTTTGGTTACCCATTCAACACATAAAATCGGCCACTCACTTTCAGAGGGTGGTTTACTGCTTATGCTCACAAATGCTCACCGTGCAGCCAAAGGATTTACGCAGTCAGCTAAGCAAATGCAAAATGTGGGCAAGTGAAAGCATGGCTGGTTACTTAGGGAGTTAAAATGCTTCTAAAACTGGAATGAGCAAAGTGTATTCTACCTTAGCAAGAGACAAAAAGGGAAAACAGCATCCTCTAAATCCTTACAGACTTAAACCTCTATTCCACATCATTATCATCACTTGACGGATTTATAAATTAATTGTTTCTATTTGTCCGTTAACCCAGTGACCCAGATTTTACTGCAGCTCAGATCCAAACAAAAATCTTTCTAATCAGATGGGAATGAAAGATCCTTAATGAAGTTTAAGGACACACTGAAACCTGGTCTGTCCTACCATGCCATATTGCATGTTACTAATCTGCAGAGTTACAGCTAGTTTGTCAGGATTAAACAAGGGAGAAATGAGAAAATACTACTACCTCCTCAGGGTTCAAATCAGTTTTCAGTCTGCTGTGATGACCCTGGCCACCTTCAAGGCTCCCTGGAGAAAAGAAGGAAAGGAAATTAATAAATAGGGGTCCATAAACATGGCTGCAGCTCTAAAGAGCATCCACTGCACTCTCTTTTCATCCCTTAGTGTTGTGAAGAAAGACTGCTTCAACCGTACGAAAATATAATAAAATGCATATGTTTCTTTTATATATGGAAAAGGTATGTAATTAGTTTTAGATTAAAATAAAGAAAAATGGAGACTGGATGAATGTATGCTCACTATAAAAGAGAAAAGAGCACTTTTTTTTTTTTTAAGAAAGGCTCTTTTTAAAAATTCCTAGTAAAACAAGCAGATGGACTAATTTCCCTTAAGCTAAAAATAATACACGAGTGGAGGAAGCTGAACTTGAGTCTCCCTTTGTAGGGAGTGTCAGGTATATATTTAGAGGGACCCACATTTTCCTTGGCAGCTTGGGACAGGAATCAAAGGCATACCTTTGCTGCTTAACAAATCATTATCTTTCCCTCTACTGCTTAGGAGAAGAGGACCAGAAGTCTCAGTTGAGTACTGAACCTTCTGGTTGTCCACATAATTTTTAGTTCATTCCCTGGCTCCACTTTTGAGTCTTCCAGCCAGCTCTCTTCAAGACAAATGTGAAACAGAGAATTTTAATCCTAAAGTAATCTGGATTCAAGGAGGGACTGCTCCATGACTCTGGATCTAGGAGCTCTTCCTTAGTTTGTGCTTAATGACAGAAATACAACTGAATGGATTTGTCCAAGGCATGGTAATATTTTCAGGAGGCAAGAAAGGCTTTTAGGAAACAGCCTTGCCCTGTGCCCTTATGGGATGTTAGAAAAACTGATGCAAGTTTAATTTGTATATATTCAGATATGACCGAGTCCCAGTATTACTTCTCTATACTGCCCCTCTCTTTAACAGGTATGTCATGAGATCAAGGAAATTTCACAAAATTCCAGGTTTGATTGTGGATACTGTTTGACACAGTGCAAAAATAACAGACCTTCTATTTAAAGCATAGATCTGCTCTTTCTAAAAAAGTGGAATACACCAGATTTTGGGTTTCTCCTAATCAGCTACTTGTAATTTTTCTACTTAAACAAGGCAATTTTCCCTTTTTCAGCTCAGTCTGAGCTTTTCCTTATATTTTCTCTCCCCTGACCAGCTGAGGAGGGAGGTGACAGAGCAGACTTGTGGGCACACGGTGTCCAGCTCAGGGTCAATCCACAACACCAACCAAGCAAATAAAATCACATGGTTAAGCATGAGGAGGAAGAGGAAGGGAAAAAGGAAAGGGCAAAGAGAGAAAGAGGAAGGGAGAAGTAGAAAAGGAGATGCACCTTTTTTGAGAGGTGGTAAAAAATGACTTAAAACAATCCTTTTACTTATAAAAACCAAACGAAAATTTTAAAAAGCTCAGTAATATAGATCTTCCAAATTTATACCAGGTTCCCGTTTGGAATACAATCACATTTTAAATCATGACTACGCAGAGTAAATAGTACTAAGTAGTCTAATTTGTATTTATAATTTAAAGTATTTCTGAAGTGAGCAATCCCTGAGTGAAGAAAGAATGTAAACTCAGAATATGTGTTCAGTAACATTTGCTTAGTGAAAAGAAAAAAAATCTTTAGAATTGCTACTGTTGCTCAGTATTAAATCTGAGTAGCTGGGTCTGAATGATTTATGTGCTAAGTTATTAAAAGTAAATCAAATAAACGCATGGGAGCACCAGTCATTCCGTTTGCTCTCGCTAAATCCCCCTCAGGTTATTTCTCATGTATCAGCAGCGTGGCCAAGCAGACTGCAGGACTGTTACAGTGTCATGCTAATATTTTGGCATCTCCAATAAGCAGTGACAAAGGGGAAGACTTTTGACACTCTCGAAAAGTGTTTTGGAAGTGTTTGTTCATGTAATTATGACAAGTTGTGTTAATTAATGCTGAAGGACCCTTCTCATGTGACTTTCCAAAAATTACACTTATCTTAGTGTCTTGAACATTTTCAGGACATATTTGAGACCCTATGAAATATATTTATGTACAGGAAACTTAAAATACATTTTCAGAGTTGCAATCTTGCAGTCTTATTCTATGTTCTGCTTCCAAGTTTCACAGCGATTCAGTTTCAAAATCAGTTTTCTTAATGACTCATAATATCTAAAAATGATTCTACTATAATTCATGTTGAATCATAGAATGAACCACAGAATGGTTTGGGTTGGAAGGGACCTTAAAGATCAGCCAGTTCCAGGCTCCCTGCCATGGGCAGGGACACCTTCCTCTAGATCAGGTTTGCTCAAGTAGAACGTGTCCCTGCCCATGGCAGGGGCAAATTAAAGTTAAGTTAACCAAGTTAAACAGATTTAAAATGTATCTTCAGTCAAAAAGACTTACAGGCATCGTCTCAGGCTTTTTCCCAATGTGACTACTTTGTACAGAATATCACAAACCATACAAAAATTACATTCATTTTTATAAGGATATCTTTCAAATTATGTTCTCTGTTGTGGAAACTTTCCCATACATAAAGAATTCCATTATATTTTACTTTATTCTAATCCCAGTTATGCTTGTCAGGATTCACGAAAGCTCGGTGCTCTCATTCAAGCTCTGAGAGAAGAGATACTTTAGAGGACTATGCTTTTTGGACTGCTCTTCTTTCAGGTTCATCTGCAACGAAATAAACAGTTTGGGCTCATGTTGTTTCTCAAGGAGGATTACAAAGAAATTGTCCGTATTTAGGATCTCAGCCAGTGAAACAATTTCCCTTTCATATTGTTTCTTACTGGAACACCAAGATGGAAAATTCATCATACTTGCTGAAGGAATAAAACATTGTTTTTATGTATGAGCATGCTCCCCAATTAACCAGTTCCCGCGGCTGTCATAGACACACATCAATATCACTGGTTAATCTCACTAGATATGTGTTCTGACCTGTAAAACTGTCACCATTTCTAAACAGGGATGTATCTATGAAACTGCCTTTGAAGAATTCTACCCATCACTTCTGAAGACACATCTTACAGTGCTTTTCAGTGTGATCTATCGTGCAGGACTTGAAAAAATGCACAATTAAAGTTATTCGTTTGGACATTGCATTCCTACTCCTATCACCACTTCTCTCTAAAGTCACAGCTAACCTTCATACTCTGAAACAGGTTATGAAGTTTCACAGAGTTACTTCTGAGGACCAACACTGCCAAGCATTTATATTTCCTGTTATTTTTTAATAAAAACAGGAGTTTCACATAAAAGAATATTAGTACCCAGTGCTTCCTTGGTTGATTGGCATTTCCAAGGAATAGGTTCTCACCTAGACTACAAAATACAAGTTACTGAGAAGCTTCATGAGGGGGCCACCATTCTTCTCTGAAGGCCAAAAAATGGCAGTACATTTATGCCAGCATATGTAGCACAGACAGTTCTCTTAAGGAATCCTCACAGAAACTGCAGCCAAGAAAGAGATTTCAGCCAAAACTTTCCAGTATTTGGATTGCCTCTAAATCAACAGATAACACAGAGGAAACATTTCTTATGCTGGGAAAAAACCCCTATTTTTAAATAGCTTCCATTTTCCAATTAAACAGAATAGAACTTCCATAAAATAAAATACTCACACTGAGCCTTCTGTACTGACCAACAGGGAGAGAGAGAGCAATCAAATATGAGATTATTCTTATTGATTCTTATTTCATTACACCCGAGGAATAGTCTGCAGATACCATCTGCAGGTAAATCTTGGAATTAAATTGACACAAACTGCCGTCCAAGACCACCTCTGAGTTCAAAATTCAGTCCTATCCATCCCATTTTTTCCAAGCCATTTTCAAATTCAAGAAAAAATTTTAAAATCCTCAAAAAATTGCAATATTATGATGGTGAACAATAAAGAACTATCTGCTAGTGCTACACCTCATTTCAGATGCCATTGCAGATCTGAAAAAGTTGACTTGCCTTAAAAAAACCAGGAATTTTTAAAAAAATAAACTACCACTGGGTATTACAAAGGGTATACAGATAATTCCATAAGTCTTTGGAAGTTCTGAAGAAAAATATGAGTTTTTGTCTCAAAGTACATGCTGTCTATTCCCCTCCCCATAATCAGAAACAGTTAACCTATTCTCTGAGCCACTCATTTTTGGGTCAGCAAAGTAAAAGCACTGCTAAAATGTAAGGTTTCATCTTTCAGCAGGAAATGTCTGCCTGGAGTAAGATTTACTTTCACAGCAGCCCCGAGTTTATGGCAGCAATCTCTTACACTGTGGGGAAAGTGAAGGAGAGAACATGTACCAGGTATTGTACACAAAACTTGTCAGAAAAGCTGAACAACGTTTTGAAACAGGCTGTTTCCATTCTGGAGGGAAAGTGGTAGGTGTTCTCTGATGCTGCCTAATTTATTTACAGAAATGTATAAGGTGTTCTTTTCTTGAGCACAAGTAAAGTCAAGAAACAAGAGACAGTTTTCTGCTCACTTTTCCAAACCTTAGTCCAAACACATTCCCAATAGCTGTTTCCTCAGGGACACCTTCTCCATGTTAGACCAAGCTCTGTCTCCTGTCCCTTTAGCAGCTCCAACATCAGATTCTTTCATCTCTCTCTTATCCCTCTCACAGATAGGCAAATAATCAAAAAACAGAGGCTGGGAGAGCTGTTCTTGCTTCTGATTGCCTTCAGCGAGCCTTTCTTGTGTCCTGTGAGGAGACCCTGTGTGGATGACTGCATGTCACACTTTTGGGGTGGCAGCAACACCTTTACAACTGTTTCATTTCCTTTAAGGCCCTAAAATTGCATTGGTCCACCTAATTCACTAATTCAAAAAACCTAATTCACTTAGGTTTTAGTGAAGCTTAGTTTCAGCTGTAGACTTTATTTTTCTTATTTTCTTTCTTACATTTAAATAATCTTTACTGTATTTATTTTAATAATGCATTTTAAAGCACTGATGATCAATAAGATGAGGATATTCCCCAGAAAACAGGACTATATGAATTAAGCAGAATACCTAGAAAGCAATATTAGATTAATATCTATCACTTGTTAACCGGAAGAAAAAAAATTAACCAGAAGGGAATGTCGTTATCTGAAAAATTCAGATGGTTAGCCAGGAAAAGCCAAAAACCTTTTCTGAGTCACTAAGACGAATTGTGAATTTCTGAGGACCTACCACTCTATTCATTGATTTAGCGGTTTCTCATGCTAACAAGCCTCAGAGCATGAGAGATAAGATAAGATAAGGCTCTCATTTCATCAGTCACCTCCAAAGCACAGGTACAACTGGTGTCTGTATGGGCATATACGAAAGTGAAACTACACCATGGGTGACTTTCATGAAGCAATGTGGGGTTTTTTGGTTTTGGATTTTTTTTTTTTTTTGAGCCCTAAAAGCAACTGGTAGTCTCAACTTCATGTGGATATCTCTAAGTTACAGCAGCAACAATAGCATTAGATAATTCTGACACAAAAAAAACCTGAGGTGGAGGTACCTCCACTTTCAGGGTGGAAGTCCTGTTTAAGCCCAGCTGGACTACCAGCTCATTCCAAGCTTGCTGCTGAATTTATATTCAGTGCTAATGATCTCCAGATTGGAGTTGGATCTCTAGATTGGAGTTAAGAGCTTACAACAGAAACTGACCTGTGCTATCCCAGAGGAAAAAAGGGAGTGAAATGATTATCTGAGGCTATTTGTTAGGTCTGAAAACCCACTTAATGGATCAATAAATCAAACAGTGAATGAAGCTGGTTTAGAAAGCAGGTGTGTGGATTCTGGTACTAAATAGGTGTTTCATGTGAGAGAACTGTGTGGGTTATGTTAGACTGAATGAAATCAGCTGAACTGTATCTTGTAAATCCCCAAAGCAGGATGACATTTGTTCTAACTTAATTATCCCTTCTTGTAAGAACACAGTAAAACACCCTTGGACATGTAGCTTGCACAAAATGTGTCAATATAACATGCATGTGATATATGGTAAGTTTTAATGCAGTACACTAGTAACAGATAAATGCATGAGTGTTTATAAAGGTAGAACAGTCAAGGGCTGCCAGGAAACATCAAACACTGCTTAGTGCTCATGTTTAGGCTATTTTCTCATTTAAGACAGAATAATATATCACTGAACAGCCCTAGAAGAAAAATGATGGACAGGACAAAAAGAGGACAAGCTTGCTCAGGAAAATTAAAAGCAAGCGAAGCCCTGAACCTCATCTTTCCTTACCTGCACGTGGCATGGCATAAGGGCACTCCAGAGACAACTGCTTTTCCCAAGGGATAGCAGCTGTAGAGAAAACTACCACAGGAAATGCTGCAAGAGCCACACACGTCATCCCCGGAGTGCTTCATCAGTCCATCGGTAAATCAATGGCCTTCATTAAAAGAGTGACATGTAAAAGGCTATCAGAATATCTGTCCTGGAATATTTTAAGATGTTTTTGTCAGTTTAGGTTTATTTAATTATTAAAAATATGCCAGACTGGTGGGTTTTTTTTTTACAGAAATGGTAGAAATAGTAGGGAAAACTTGCTATCTAGCAACATATAATACTTCAGTTTATGTAAATTTGAAATGTACTGCATGCTACAGTGTCCTGTAGCATACCACAGTGTTCAGAGTGTTCCCTCAGAAGAATGATTGACTCACTAAAATCACACTTTTTCCAACTCTTTTCATTACATGCTCATGTATTACAGTGGAATAAGGCCAGAGCCTTATTCTATTCGGTGTCAAATAAATAAACACAGAACGAGTAGGTAGCATATTAACTTATTTTTCACATCTCAGACCTCTTAAGACAGAGTACATATGTATGTCCCCTAGCCCCTAGAAAACTTTGTAACAGCAGCCTGGAATATGATTCTTGAGGTAAAGCCATTTCCAAACCCATGCCCACTGATATTATCAGTATAGCACTTTCTCCATACAAATTTGTCCCAGACAGTACATTTTTAAGCTATATCCAATAATAATCCTGAAACAGCATTTTCCAAATGTTTTCTAGTCCATAACAGTCAGTGTCTAGTAAAGCATTTAGTATAACCTCAGTAGAAGGAAACCTGTACTTCCAGTAAATCTTTCTAAGCATTCAGAAAATATTAAATTGGAAGGATCTGTTAGTCTGTCAGGATGTGATAAAAATTCTGTATGAACCTAGACAATTACAGAAGTTGCTTAGCATCAAATAAAGTCAGGTGCAAAATGCTTATCTTAGATCAGGAAAATTGTATGCACAAAGCCAGAACGAGGAATGATTAAGCAGCAGCTGTTAGGAGGTTTTAAGGAGCACCATGGATCACAAGCTGAACATAAATCAAAGTTGTGTTCTGTGAAAAGAGGCAGGCATCACATCGGGATGTGTTTTATAATATTGCCTGTGAAAGACTGGAGATGGAGCCCTTCCGATGACTGCCAGGAGGCTTCTGGACGCCTGCCCTGGAAACGCCAAACTGGGAAGAAAGTTCACCACTTAGACAGAATCTGAAAACGGGTGGCGAGAGTAAGTGATAAAACAAGGGGAAGGAGATGAGGAGACAGGGGAGAGACAGAGAAAGGAGAAAGGAAAGGCTGAAGCTACTTAATTAAGAGAAAACAGGATGAAAGTGAGAGTGGTGTTCAAATAGCAGAAATGAGAACAGCCCTTAAACCATTTGGAGTAAACAGACGTAAAGTTATGGAATCAAACTTCAGCAGCAAAGATAAGTTATGCACTGGGGGAAGGCTAATAAAGCTATCAGGCAGGCCCAGCAAAAGCACAGGCCCTCCATCACTGGAAGCCCTGAAGACAAATGTGTTAAGAGACACAGACGCACTTGATTCTCCCACTGGGGCAGGAGAGACCTCAGCAGGCACTTTCCAGCCTTACATTAAATTATCCTGTGATTCTACAAAACTATTGCCATCACAGTATTATTCATCTCTTAAGAAACTATGCAGCCACTACAGAAACAAAATAAAGGGAGAAGACGGGTGATGAGTTTTTTTAATAAGTTTCTTGTGATGGATGTGAGTCCCTGACAGGCTCCTGGGTGCCTATTAAGGAAACCTCCAGATGGATACAAGTCTAATATTTCCCATTTTGTCTTCTTTTTACCCTCACCATGATTATTTAGATTCCATTTTGTTTATAATAATCTTAGTGCATCACATCCTCCACAGCAATTTTCAAATACATCCCCTCAGAATAACCCAAGAGATCCCCTGCATGATAAAGAAGTGCCAGGAATCTTTTTCTTCTTTTTTTTTTTTTTTTAAATGAACATGTTTTTGAGTTAATAATATGCTGAGGGAGCAGCTGCACTCAGCAAAACTCCAGCTATAAAACCCTGAAAAGCTTGTGTTTCTTTCACATCATACTGCAGCCAAGCCAGCTGAGCCTACATCTGCCTCAAATCACTGGCAGGTAAAGTTTGTGTCTCACTACAGGGATGTAGTCCCACTGGGTTATTTTATTTATTTGAAGCGGAGCAAACTGAAACATTTGGTTTAGCTTGAATTCATGTTTCTCCCCAAAGTTCACATGAATTTCAACAGAGCTTTTTTTTTTTTTCTTTCTTTTTGCACTGTTTTGTTTTGATGTATCTGTTTTTACTGTGTGTGCTGCATGCTTGCAGCCACGAACAAAAGCCATAAAACTGATAAAGGATTGCCATGGCCATTTGTCCTGCCATGTGCTTCAAGGTCCATGACAAAGGAACGTGGTGCTTGTATTTCTAAATTCTACACAGAAACTCAAGGTGGGCAGCACCAAGGCCAATTTGAGTTAACAAACGCTAAAACTGGTAAGATACACATACATATAACAGTAATCCAAATATCTCAGCTCTTCTCTTTTTCTAGCCCTAAGCCCTGTTAGCTTTTATCAGTTTTGACCTTCCTGTTGCTATTTGCATCCACATTCCCTTAAATAATTTCTGTTCCCATAAATCCCTTCTGTCTTGCCAACACTGCATCGAGTTTGTCTTTACAGATTGTCATTCCAAACAAATGCTGTGAAAAATTGTTCCCCAAGCTCTTAAATCACCCATGCACATACCACCCAACTGATCTGGCGAGTAGTGCTCGACCAAATCATGATATTCAAGGCCAACAATGCCAGTTAAAGAGAACACCAACCATAGCTTGTAAGATCTGTATTTCCCCTACAGTCCCCTGCTCATTCTTGCTGACCTTCCTGCTCCCACTTCCCCCTTTCACCTGCTCCTCCTCTTGACTCAGGATCTGCAGTCACACGGATTTGAAGGTTGGCTAAATAGGTTTCTTCCAGCATCTCTGCCCTCTACAGCATCAGTGACTCTTCCTCCTACCACAAGAGACATCAGATAAAACTCTTTGAGGATTATTCTGATCTGTTTATTTGCAGTTTTGAAATTATGCCTTGTGTTTAGCTTTCCACATGAGAGTTCTACATTCTGAAGTCACCGAGTCAATGCATTTAGCCAGAATAAATCATTTAACATAGGAACTTCAAAAATTATGCTAGACGAAATAAACATCAATAGGTTTGGCCAGATCAGTTAATTAAAAATATCAGAAGACACAGATGGCAAATATTTGGTTGCTTCTTAACTGCTGTGAGAGGGCAAAAAGGGATTTATTTGGGAAAAAAGACTGAAATGAATGCATTGATTTCACTACATGAATGTAAGAAAGAAGTTAGTGCCCAAGCCCAGTGGAAAGACACAAATAAAACACTTGCACGTGGAAAAAGAATTCATTTTCCTTGTGTTTATAAATAAAGCATGTATACAGTTGATTTTGGACTTTGAAACTCAGTGGAAACGTGAGTCAGAAAGTGTGAATTAATGCCACCAGATGTAGCCACTGACCTACTTAAATTAATAAGACAAATTTGACACGTTATCAAGAACAACAGAGGCACAAATTAAAGCCAACAGAGAATTAATTTTCCACTCATTTTAAAGCACTCGTACAATCTCAGTTTTCAAAGCAGACCTCCTGCAGCTTTTATCTGACTTTCATGGCACAGTAATTTGAGACACAGGAAAGAATGACAGCTGCCAGTTCTGCTCAGAGCACTGACAGTGGTTACCTGTAGGCCAGTGCACCTGTGACCCCGCAGTGAAAAAGTCACAGGGATCACAGCTCAACCTGCATTTGCTGCAGACATTGGTAGGAAAAATAAACAACATAGACAAGACATGAACTGCATGTATAATTTAGCAAACATAAGCACAGAAGTGCCAAATGATCTTTCACTGTCATGGACTCAGAAACGTCAAGGACTCAACCAGTCCTTTCCTTAGCTCAGGAATACCATGAGGTGTGTTTTGCTCATCCTTCACACATACTGATCCTCTGAAAAACCTCCAGTGGGTAAAATCCTATAGTGTCTCATTATGGATTGTTCAAAAGCTTAATTATATGCATAGCTGTCCACAGAAATCCAGGTGGGAGATACTTTGCACAATATTGTTATCATCTATGCACGTGGCTGACATTTTGGCTCTTCCCGTCTTGCTCCTCATTAATATCACTGCATTAACCATAGGGACACACTAATCTTTGCTGATAAAGTCAAGAAAAAGGTCTCATTACCCTACTCTGTATCCCATATTATTCCTTCAATAAGTATCTGCAAGAAATACTAGATCTGACATTTTTTTTTCCAAGTAACTTCTGATATATTTCTAGAACCATTGTTTTATGCCTTTTATGTATGTTTTTCCTGATTAATTGACTTACACTAGAGCATCTGATTTTGTTCCTATAAACCTGCACTTATACTTTTTCATGATTTCTTTTGAGTTATCAGGACCATGATTTATTACAGACACTTCCTCATCTTGCCACTTTTGTGATCCAGGTTTGCTTGCCAGAACGTTTGTGTTTTCTCCTCGTTTCTTTTCCTTATTTTCCTTTCATAGACCTGGAACATAGCAACCCTGATTTTGCTAAAATAGGTTTTCTTGAATCCCTGAACTGTCTGGTTCTGATGATTTACAATTTTTATGATGGGGATAAATACTTACTAAGGATGAGGGTGTGCATTCATTTTGCAAATAAAACATTTCCAATATGACATCCCATCCTCTTTAGTGCAAAATGGTGACATGAATCTCACCACCTTGTCCCTTGAGTCTGTAAAACTTTCCTTTTCCATGTTGTAACTCACACGTGCTGACATAAAAAACCAAACAAGCAAAGGCCGAGGATGTGTAAGAGACAGTTCTTAGAGATATAAAAGGAGAAAGGGCAAGGTAAATATTGCCTGACAAATCCTTCCCTGACTACCACCGGTGGATTCACAGTGTGAATTACAGAGCGCTTGCTGTAGTTTGCTTCTTAACTTTCAAAGAAACTTCTTTTGAGACGTTTAAATTGACTGTACAAAAGGTTTATGGTATTTATTTGCCATCATACACTGAAAATGTACAACAATTGCACAGATGAGCAGTTTCATGTGCTTTTCATTAACTTTTTTCTTTTTAAACACACCTTCTTTGCTCAAGCTAGTTTCTGCTGGTGTTGTTTTACAACATGATGGTTTATAAAATTTCTGTCAAACCGTGTTACTGTTTGATCATGTTAAGAACAATCAGGGTAAGTGCTGCCAGTTACAGTTTTCCATCCTAGCCAAGTCACAGTGTACATATGGTGCAAGATATAAAGGAACACAAAGGCTGATTAGCGTGCAAAGTGCAACGCAGCGGTCTTTACAATTCATCATTAATGTCAGAGCGGATTTTCAGAATCAAGAGACTTCTCCCACAGCCATAACAGCTTTGCACATAACCACACGAAGAAAAGCCATCCAGAAATTATGCAACATGTGTGAGCATGGTCTTCAGCCATGAGCTCCTTTTGAGAAAGATTGTTCCTATCACATTTTCTTGCTAACTCCTCCTAAAGGTTCAGGAAACATATGTCAGAACAGCTTTCCTTAATTCAGAACAGTGAACTTTCCCATGCATTTCCCGGAAAAGCTTCTCTACCTGAAAATGCTGCAGTGTCTGCCCCAGAACACTTGAAGCCCTCTCTTTTAAGCTTGCCACAAAAAAAGATGAAGATGATCACTGTCATCTTTGGATTTCATGTAATAACTGGAAGTGGATTTTAGGGAAAAAAGAGAATCACAAAAAAACAAGGCTAGCAAACCAGTCTCCTGAAGATCCTAGAGACCTCCCAGTTCTCTTTTGTCTTCTGTGTTTCATAGCCAAATATCCAAGTGTTCTTTCTAATTTTAAGTGGCCAAAATCTAAATTCACACAAATCTCTACATTTTAAAGACTTATTTCACACTCACCCAGGAACTTGTTCTGTATGTGCAGACATTAATGGAGCACACATGCTCAATGGCCTAAAAGGTGTCTCTTCAGCAGGAACTTTCAGAACATGAATCCCCATGAAACTACAGAATGACAAATTTTAAATACCTTTCTTGCCAGGCAAAAATCTCATTTCAAGCAGCCAAAGCACTTGTATGCTTGACAGGAATGAGCAACAATTTATAGCACAATGCCTGCTTCACTGGTTAATATAAGAAACTGACAATTAGACATGTCAGAATTCATATACAGCCATGTCACCAGAGGAATTGTTTGGGGAGCACTGCATCAGGCATGATTCCATCACAATCTCCAAAAAGTATGCATATCCACCCTTCTGCAGGCAGTCTGGCTCCCTGAAATCATTTAGGACCCTTTCAAGAAGACCCATGACTTTTGGGAGGAGGTGGAAGAAGACAGGAAGTTCATAGGCAACAAATTAATGAAAAAGGCTCTCAAATGACTTCTCTGCCAGATGATGTTCTTGAAGTGCCTGATGAACCACAATCAGATATATGTGATTAACAGAAGGTGACTCCAAATATACGGACCTCAAATAAATACAGTGGCTTGTAGCCACGTTGTTTTGCCTCATGAGCCATCAGACCTCCCAAGTTAAGCAGTGCTGAGCCAAGTCTGAATTTAAATAGGAGATCCTCCACGGAAAACTGAGTGCATGTGCTGAAGGAAATTGTGCTGGTAGTCCTTGTCTGAGTTACTACTGAACTAAGGCACTTGCATGATGCCAACAACAGGACTGAAGCTGTAGAAGAAAATAATCTTTGAACCCTAGCTCCTAGAGGTTATTAAAAGTCCCTCAACAGTACTTTGAAAACTAATGATGTCCATGTAGCCAAATTTCATAGTAGATTATTATAATACAACAACTATCCTGGCAGTTTGAAATGGATATAGCATTTTCTTTGATTTCCTCCCTATTAAGTTTCATGAAGTGTTACGGTAAGGAATTGCAAAGTTCTACTCAAGAGGTGATTTCACTCATGGTCTAGTGTTAAATAAAAAGATTGTAGCATATTGTGCTGGAATCACATTAATTACTTTTTTTTAAGCTCAATGTTACTTCTTTTGTTTGATTTGTTTCTTACAAAGAGCATAGTAAGCAAATCTCTTTGGAGGACTTTTTAAATGCATGAAGCTAAGTGAGTAACTCGTGATTCTTACAGCAGTTTAATCTGGAAGGGTCCACAGGAATCCATGTAGTCTAATCACCTGCTCAAACTAGAGCCAATGCCAAAGTTAAAACTGGGTGCCCAGGGCCTTGTTGTAATTTATAGGCACAAATCATACTCTCCCCATTTCATATGTCATGTGAAAAAAGAAAAAAAAATAACTAGGGAGAAATTTTTGTTCTTTACTTGTTTTCGGAAAACCCTGTGCTATAGCATTCCACAAATTCCTTTTCAAATGTTGCCCCATTTCATTCACACTGGAAAATTTTTGTGCATTCACAGCCTAATTCAGTGTGATGATAGTTATCATTAACACTGGCATGAGTCTCTGAAATATACAGATAAATTAAGGAGAGAGAGACAGAGAAAGAAAACATAGAAAACATCCTAAAACTTTGGGGCGTGGTCATTTTGTCAAGAATAGCTAATGAGTTTTCGGCACTCTTCTGAAAACTGCTGGTAACTGATTCCCACGACATCGGTGTTAAGTAAATACATTCATATTTCTGGTGCCAAGTGTAATGCCACTTATCAGTGGATTGAATTAGATTAGTAGATGTTCCTGCATAGAAGAGGCAATCAGCAGTACCTCAAGTGAAACAAAAGAAGATATATGAAGAGAAAAAGGTGGGAGAGAATTTTGGATTTGTACACCAAACACTACCAAAATTACTTCTATTCAGTACATTTGTCCTCTACATAACTGCAATACATGGATTATTCATTTGCTCATCCTTTATTAGTCCTTAAAGTGTTCTCCTCACTGCAAAAGCACAGAGACAGTCTGGGCTGTAAGCTCTATCAGCCAGACTCTGAGGAGCCAGAACGCACCAGGAATCTGTGGGATGGGATCATTCAGACTGGTTTTGTGCACGGTTGCATGCATTTGCTGCTTAATAGTTCTTCAGACTGCTGTTACCATGGGACAAAAGGAACTCTTTTAGGAGCACTTTGAGTGAGAAAAGGATGATTCCTTTGGCTATGACTAATGTGTGACCATTAATACCTAGCCAGAACCATTTCCTGACTTCGTACTAGGGGAAAACCTAGGGTGCATCACCTCCCTGACCTTCCTGTCCTGGCTGCCATGGAAAGAAAGGGAGAAATGCAGGCCAGAAGGACTGTGGATGATGGGGACAAGGAAGGTATGGCATGCTACAAACACCACTAGCACAAACATAGAGTTTGGGAAGACTGGGGCACTGATAGCCTTTCTGACCATGCAGCCTAACAAGGAAAATGAACGGAAATTAGTAAAAGTAAGTTACAACCAGCCCGTGGCACAGACACTCAGGCAGTCCAGCTCTTCCTGCTAACACAGATAACAGATAACACAGCAGTGACCAAAGTGTGCCTGAATCCAAACTCACTCAAGTGAACATACCTGATTCCAGCTCAGCTTCCTCACATCTGTGTAATTAGACCTCTACTTCAACTTGCTGAGCCCTTGAAGTGTTATTTGCATGAGCTCAGCAAATCTTTCAGGCACACCTTCCTGACAGCAGCCACAGCTGACCATGACGCCTGCCAAGTGACAACTGCCAATGCTTACTACTTCTTACCTTTTGTGCCATTTGGATCTGATTCTCTTCTTCACTTCTGGTCTCCAACTCAAAGAGGTAACCTGTAATTCATCAGCTTTGGGGAAAATATGTGTGATCTCATGAATCCTGGATGTTGTAAAATATTGGTTTGTTGGTGAGGAGACAGAGGTCTGTACACCATTAAACTAGTAAAACTTGTAATTTTCCAGGGGTTTGCCAAGCAAGTCTTGAATGCCTCAAATCTTCCACAATCTGTTTGATACATCAGGAGGGAGAGACAGTAAACTATCCATGAGGGTAGCTAGCACAGATCATAGCATCAAATACATGACATTTATGCACTATAAACTTACTTTAAATACCCTGCTACAACAAGTACTGTAACATTAGAGAGGGCAAAGTTGGAGAATCCTGATTGTGACCATGTGTAGAACAAGGATAATTTATTTTTAGCGTTGTATTTCTGTTCTAATGCAATTCTACCACCCAGCACACATGCATATGGATTTCTAAAACATTATCTTTTATTTTAAAAAGCTGCCATAAGCAAGAGCCAGAAAATTAATAGGTACATGCTTGGTTTACATCATGTTAGAGGTATAAAATTCACTGAGGCAGGGGGATGGGGGGAACTTATATTCCCTTCATGGATGCACACGGATTCATGTTTTCCTCTCCACCTTGAGGTCCAATTCCAAAATTTATTCCATAATAATAATGGGCTGCCAATACCTCTATTTCAATACTGCAGAAATTGGCAGCCTACAGAAAGAAACAATTAAATCACTGCCAGTACCATCAGAGAGCTTCCACTCTTTGCTGCTATGGCAAAGTATAGTCTAAGGAAAACAAAGTTACAGCAAGGGTGGCAATGAGAAGGGAAAAATATAACTTTCCCTTTACACCTGAGTTTAGTCACATGTTACTTTATAGTTCTTCACTGATACAAAGGCCTTGTGCCAGGGTTGTGTATGGTACTTGTGAAATATTTGAAAAGCAGAAGTGGTAATTCATCTTAAAACTCCTGCATTTGGTATTTGCTCACATCTTTGTAATACCAAGAGGAGGGGCCTATTGGGAAAGGAAACCCCACAATCATCTTCTGCTTAAACCTTTATGACAGAGACTCATAGTCCTTCTCATCCATCATGTAGAGCTCCAACTAAAATCCCTGTCAAGACAACCATAGCATGCTTTAATCCAAATTGACTGTGTCTTGTTCTGCTTCTTAAATCTATATGCAATTAGATTTTCTATTCAAGTTACTAAGACCTTGGAGACCTCGTTATTTGGATGAGTTCAGCAAATCTCCAAGGCTCACGTTCCTGACAGCAGCCACAGTTCAATCTTACACCTATGAGAAAATGATGATTGACAACCTCTGTAACGTCTGAAACATAACTCTACTGGTTGCACTTTCTCTCTCTGACCCCCCCCCAAATAGTCATTAAAGTAGAATTTTTAAAAAGAGTCTGAAGAGAAAATCTGAGCACAGCTGACTGCCAACTGCAGCAGCTACCTACCTTGTGAAAACCCAGCTCCAAATGCATCATTATATTTGTTATTTGGGCTAGTGATTATACTAACACAGTGACTCTTGCACTTCCTGTGGAAAACTGCAAAGGCGTCTGTGATGTTCCTGGAAGGAAAATAAATTTCTGCATGAGTTTCATCTTTTCTCTTCATTTCTTTTTATCCCTGTCATGGTTTAAGCCCAGCTGGCAACTAAGTACCATGCAGCCACCTGCTCATTCCCACTCCTCCCCTGGTGTGATGGGGAGGAGATTTAGAAAAAAGTAAAACCCACAGGCTGATAAAAATGAAATTTAATAACTGCAATAGAGTTAATAATAATCATAACAAATATTAATGAAAAGGGAGATAACAAAAAGAAAGAGAGGAACAAAACCCAAGGCAGACAAGCAATTCACAATATAATCACTCACCACCTGCTGACTGATGCCCAGCCCATCTCCAAGCACTGATCAGCAGCTTCCAACAAACTTACCCAGTTTACATACTGAGCATGATGATCCATGATATGGGATAGCCTACAGAATAGCCCTTTGACCAGCTCAGGTCATCTATCCTGGCTATGCTCCCTCCCAAGCCCTTGGGGAGCTGCTGGCTGGCAGAGCACGAGAGAAGTCCTTGACTTAGCAACAACCAAAACACCAATGTGCTACCAATGCCATTCTCATGCCAAATCCAAAACACAGCACTAGGAATAAAACTGTCTCTATCCCACCCTAAACCAGGACCATCCCCTGAAATTTTGTTGTCAGGCCAGCCCTGGCACGCAGCATCTGCACCATCAGCTCCAGCCATACTGAAAATGTGCACAAAAAGGACTGTTAAAAAGGTGGGAGGAGAGCAGATCTTGGCCAGCAGTAAGTTCATCAAAATGCTGAACTTCTACTCTAGGAAAATACCATGGGATCTTTAATCACGAGGCAGATGGTTGCATGTTTCTTTACCCAGTTTCCTCACCTTCTGAACAAGGAAGAGCAGAGTCAGTGTTGCCAGAAACCGATCTTTGAGTCCAGATATGGCATGTATTCCAAATTTGATTACTCGGTCTCTGAATTATTCCCTCTGGGCTTAGATTTTAAAAGGCCACTGTGGTTTCTGCCAGCTGGTAAGGTCAGAAACAACAACACTGCTGTTAGTGTTTAACAGGTAATACCACTTATTTCATGGATTGGGTTTTGTTCCAGATAGGGATTGAAATTTATTTGTTTTAATGATTTAACTTGTTGACAAATAAACATTTGACAAAAAATGTATCATATAATCCTGGCAAACCACACCGTGCCTTTAGCTTTGCCTTAAACTTTAATTCGGCTATTTATTACATCACCCTTTGCCAGAATTGGGCAGTAAACTACTTTCATATTCAGAAGAATGTTTCCATTTAAAATTTACATTTAAAATTGCAAGAAGATGCTGGATCTCATTCTTTTTGAGGAAACTGTATTGCATTACATTAGTTACATTGCTAGAGAAATGCTTTCTGCTTCCTGTATCAGTTTCAATTATCTGGGTGCATTACTCACCCAGTTTTATCGTGGAATGTTAAAGTTAGCTTAATTCCAAGTGTCACAAACCACAGCTACAAAACAGATTGGTTAGCTGTTAATTATTTAAATACTGCATCCTGTCCATAATGAATTTCTTACCTACAGTCATGATGTATTATTGACAGTTTGGAAGACTAAATCTATTGCTGCCCAGCATAATTCTGAAATATAATTTATAGTGGTTATTTGGAGAACTATATTGAGTACATTAAAGCCATATGGTGCTGTGGTTTCATCCCCAAGAGATGCCTCATCAGCTAAGAGAAGCATTATGATCAATATGTATATTACTCATTTTTAATAGAGTGTACTAAGCTGTAGAAGATTATTGTTCCTGCCAGTTACTTGAAAATATGAGGTGCAACAATTATTTTAAGATTGTTGGAGAGTTACAGTATTCTCAAGATATAGAAAATATGTCTTTGTTTTGTTATGCTTAAAACCTGAAACATTCTCTAGCAGCTGAAATCCCCCAGAAAACAGTCTGTCTAACTAGAAAAACTAAAACCTATAAAAGGTAAAAACGTTATTTGAGATGCAATGCTCAAACAGCTTGCTAAATATGGCTTCTCGGAAGGGGAAAAAAGTGAGAGAGAGAGAAAAGGATGAGAACATTGTTTGTCATTTCTCTTGGCAAAAGGACGTAGCATCTACCACAATTATGCCTATTTCACTGTTAAAAATAAAAAGTGGCAACTATCACAATGATTGTTGCAGCCTTAGCAATCAGAGAATTTTGGATCTTTTTAAGACTCATGTTACATATTCCTCAGTACACTGAGAAAAATACCACACGAATACCAAGTATTTCATTAACCTCTGATCTGGTGGAAGCCTTTGCAACTGCAGACAAAGAGTAAGCTGCACTGCCTAGCTAAGGGTGCAAAGCCACAGGCATGGAAGATGAACATAAAGTAAAAAACCCCAGAAAGCCAAATTTCAGTTATTCAATCAGAAACAGCAGAACTGCAAAGGTTACAAACCTGAGTGTGAAGAAGATGAGACAAGGCCACATCAGGGGCTGGGGGCAGAGAGAGGGGGAACAAGGAGTGGGAAAGTCTGGGCACCACTGATGACCCAGAAGGTGAATACTGAGAGAACAGTACAGGGCAGCTCCTCCAAGTCTGAAGACATGACTAAGGGACAGGATTAGGGGGGTTTCAGCTGGAACAGGAAGCTAAGGACCAGATGGAGAGTTTGGACTTAAAACTATGACAAGAAGTGCATTTGCATGGTGCTCCACCCAAACCAATACATCCTTCAGTGACAATTCAGGTCCAGCTCTTTGAACACTGTCTGGAACTTTCACCCCTGTCTGCTTTAAAATCAGATTCAATGAAAAGCTTTTAAACTGAGTTACTTTACCTTGAAGTGGGGGAGGATCCTACACAGCTCAGCAGTCAGTTGTGCTTAATCAACTTTAAACATCCTTTCTAAAAGAAGTAGCTCCTTACAATTAGATGTGACTGCATGCTCATAGATTTATCTGTATTTTGTTCCAAGCAATTTTTAGTAGTTTTTTTGAATACTTGGTTCAGTATTTTCTGAAAACTAACTACTTGAGAAGAAAACCACTTTCATTCTAAAATATTATCACAGAAGTATGGTACCAGGATACTGAAAAATCACCACAGAAGCACCATGACAGAAACCCTCATGTCCTTTTTATCCTGTTAAAGGCCTCAGCTGGACTTCAGCTCTCATGATGCATGATGGCCCCCAGGTTTTTCCCATTTGTGTGTTCCTCACCGAAAACTTCAGCCATCAGTGATCTGCTATTTATGAGTCACTCACCTGCCCTCTGATAAACTGGGGATGCCACAACCCCCTGGGAAGTCCAGCAGACACAAAGGTGTGTCGGATCACAAATACCACTGCACTTGTGAGGGCAGCTGTAGTTTCTCTGAGATATCTCTTTTACAGGGAAAAGCATTCTCCAAGCCATCCTATTTAGATGTCCCAGAGACCATTAAAAATTGAAAAACCACCCTTACAGACAACGGGGGCTAAAGCTAAGCAAAGTTTCTAAGCATGCATGTGTTTTTGCAATCAATTTACATGTTCTTCCATAATCCTCCGTTTTATTTTTTCCCAAAACTTCTCTCATCTCCTCTTCTGCATGATCTATATGTTATCTTATACAATTAGAGATTGTATTTTTTTGCTTCTGCTCTCAGTTCCAGTTACATTAATGATGCCAATACTTTTCGTGTATCCCTGATCTCTTTGTTTCTTTCGTCATTCATCTTGCATTCATACAGACCCTTTCAGACACATATCAACCCCCTTTACCCTCCCACAACAATCCTATTTTTTATTCCTTTTTCACCAATGTTCTCTCTTAATGATTTTTCCTTACTTTTTTCCTCCTTTAGACCCAACTTCCAGTTTTAGTGCTGACTCACAGTTCTTCTGGGACAGATCCTTCCTTCCTTCCTTCCTTCCGGCTTTTTTTTTATCCCTCAACATTTATTTCTGTGCCAGAGCTTGAGGTGCTTGATCTACCTCCATAGAGAGTTTAATGCATTAGTGCTTCTTTTCTTTCCTTGCAATGCTGGGTGCCCTGTGAACTGTTCATTAAACAAGCTTAATTAACTGTTGCATTAATTGCCTCTGCAAACTGTTTTGCAACACTTCAGGTTTAAATCTATCTGATGTCCACGGTACACAATTTTCCTTGTGACACTAGAAGTTTTCCTGCCAAAAATGTTTCTGTTATTCTTTTTCAGCATTAATTCAGGAGTAGTGCTATATTCTGGATTGGAACAAGTCCAGTACTGTTATTTTTGATGATGGACAACACTCTTCCTCTGGGAGATAAAACAGTCGAATTATAACAAGCTGTTTTGCCTTGCTGCTTCAGGCTGCCTCTGGTCCAAAAGATGAAATCATAACAAAGCAAATGCCTCAACTAACTAAATAATCAAGCACATCACTACTTTGATAGAGGAGCAGAAAGCTGCAGGGTTGAAGACTCAGAAAGCTTGCAAAAATCAGCCTGTGTACAAAGAGCAGTAAGTCTTTCTGAAGTTTGCCTCTCTGTTTAAAAGAGAAGCAACAAGTCAGTACCACAGACAAACAAAACCTGATGTACAAAACACACTGCAGACACCCATTTGGAGATACTTATGGGAAAAGACAAAATTGTTGTGAATAGACAAGGAAAACACCACAAAGAGAAACTTTATACAGGCTCTGGGCTCTCACCATTTCAGGGACTCTAAACTGCCAACCTTTTTTCCCCCTTGCCAAATCTTTCTCTGGAGGCAACATTTGACTCTGTAGAGACAGATAGCTATGAGAAACACAGCTGATAAACCTAGAGGAAAGCCTTTGCACTGCTACACAGGAGAAAAAGAAAGAGATGGGAAAGGCACAATTGCCCAACAATGCCAACAGTGCAGCTCAATTGCAATTTGCTAACAGAGGACTATAATAGAGTATGAGATATTTCGTGAGTGTTCAGAGTCCAAATAAAGTGTTGAAATACACAGTTATAACACAAAATTAAGATATTTGCATAGAATTTAAGAATGAAAGGGCATGTCCCAAACACCCCCTATACTTACTGTGATACGTCTAGTCAAATTTCAAGCTATAATTTAAATATTTTTTGCTACCAAATACCAGAAGGAATATCACTGCAATTGAACAGATGGCATGGATGTATCCCCTAGCATTCCTAGCCCAACAGCTGTGAATGTTGACAGGAGAGGGATGGTCTTCAGATATTCACATGACCATCTTAAACATAATTTCTTTCTCCACTTATCTGATCCAACAAGGAGTTTCTTACATTTTCACATGTTTTAAGAGAATTAAAATCAGATGAGTATCCGTAGAGATGAAGTTGAATACATGAATAGTAGCTTCTACCCCTAGTGACAAGGCTATGCTCAAAAAATTCCTCTTTTTCAGCTGGTCTGAATTAGCAAGTCAAAAGAATTACAGCATATGCACAGGGCAGAGGAGAGCTCCTAAACCTGACAAAGCCAAAAATAGACTTTTGGAGGCCAAAAGCAATATCACAAGCCTGATATTAGAATATGAAGTTCCTGAAGGTCTACAACTGTGTCTGAAGTGTAGGACCTGGAATCACTCACCATCTCCTTGTCCCAGGTGTATCCTGACTCCACTCTGCCCAGGATCCATGTCAGGATGAGAGCTGAGCACAAGCCACCTCCCAGCCAACATGATTTCCATGGAGAAAATAATTAACAAACCGTGCCTCAAGACTTCATACATATCACGTTTGCTGCCCCACCTGGACAGAGCCTTTAAGTTGTCTTAGTAATGAGCCAGTTAATTAAATCAGCGCAGAGCCCTTTCATTGCTGTTAACCAGCCCAGGCTACTAGCACAGGCTCATTTTCCAACATGAGCCAACCCATGCCCCAGCTCCTGGCTGCCCTGAAATAAGAAAGATCCTGAGAGTCGGTAATAAATATTTTATCTCAGTTGCACTTGCATGAATCTGGAGTAAATTCAGGCAAGAAAATGGAGATATTTCTGATTCTGAGCCATATAATTCAGGTGAGGGTCTGACCACCCAATATGTCTGTAGAGAAACTCTCATGCCCACTTAGGCATGAGTCGCGTTCATTTAGGCAGCCAGCTCGCACCTGGCTGGTCTACAATTTCTACCATTTCCCTTTTTCCCCTGTCAAATCTTCCAACCCTCAATAGATGCAATTCATGTTCTTTTGATGGATGGCAAAGAGTAGGTTAAATTCTTGTCCCAGTTCTGTGTATAGAGTTGTTAAGCATCAGAAAGGAGACTGGCCAAAAAAGCACTGCATATCATTCTGCAGATCATTAACTGGAAACGTAATCTGCCCCACTCTAGGTGTCACATCCAAGAAAAGACCACAGAATCAGAAGCACAGTGCTCTGAGCAGGGGAGTACTCAGTGTTCCTCTCCTTGCCCCGTGTGCAAGCATTGCAGTCAGCAGCCAAGCACAAATCAGCGTTTTACACAAAACGTCTCAGAACCTGATAGCAGATCCAAACAGCTATTCAGCGTCACGCACTCTGAAGTGGTCATGTAATTTATGTATTATGATAATCTGGTTTTCATCTAACCTCCTAATTCAAGCGTTGTTTCATTTAAATAACTGGCAATCTGACTCCCCACCCATGTTGAGGAACATGCACACTGCTGTCTTGCAAGGCTACCATTAACCTGGACAAAATGTCATGGAAAAAGAACAAAGACAAATTTCCAAGGAAAAGAAACAGTATTCACTTTCACAAGAGCTTATCTCTCATTATATATTTTAAAATAGGTAAAGTTTTGAACATTTAGAAGGAGAAATTATTTTTAACACTGTTTGAAAGGATCACTTGCAACACCTTATTTTAGGAAGGGTTTGGGTTTTGTTTTCTGGATTTTGTTTGGGTTTTTTAACATATCTAGAGTATATCTACAGTAATGAGTCTCCTTCCTAAAAGTCTTACATATTGCTCTGGTTAGACCCCACATGGAGCACTGAGTACAGTTCTGGTGTCCCCAACAGGAGGACACAGAACAGTTGGAGCAAGTCCAGAGGAGGGCCACAAGGCTGATGAGGACTGGAGCACCTGCCCTGTGAGGACAGGCTGAGAAAGTTGGGGCTGCTCCGCCTGGAGAAGGTTGAGTGGAGAACTCAGAGTAACATTCCAGTATCTGAAGGGAGCCTAAAGGGAAGTGGGAGAGGGACTCTTTGTTAGGAAGTGTAGTGATGGGACAAGGAGGAACTGAGAGAGAGAATTTAGGTTAGATATACAGAAGTTGTTTACTGTGAGGGTGGTGAGGCACTGGCACAGGCTGCCCAGAGAAGTTACCCCATCCCTGGAAGTGTTTAAGCCAGGTTGAATGGACCTCTGAGAAACCTGGTCTTGTGAAAAGTGTCCATGGCAGGGGGGCTGGAATTAGATGATCTTTAAGGTCCCTTCCAACCCAAAATATTCCATAATTCTATGACACTCAGTCTAGCAGTGGCTATCGAACACCTAGCATGGGACTTTCAAATCAGCAAAGGCCACAGTTAAGACAATAAGAATCACAAGGCCACACAACACTGCTAGGGACATTTCTTCTGTCAAATATTCCTTGACCTGGCTCTGCAAGGCTGTGTCCAGTCTTGTCTTTAACCACTGCTCTTTTCACAAAGAGTGCTGTGCAAGCAGCATTCAGCATTTGCTCATTTTAGCCATGGTTTCCCTGTCTCCTGTAAGGTTGGGGCAAGCCTCCTGTGTACCCAAACACTCCCAGCTCCAGGTTACCTCATGATGCCAGTGAGGTTACAACATGCAAACAGCCAATGCTTTCAGCTTGGACAGTCATTTTTACAGAGGGGACACAACCCCTTACACTTTTACAGCATTTCACACAGTCAGCGAGAGCAAGACAGTGAAGAACTCCATCCACAAAATGCTATTAACAATTCTTACCCTAATTACAAAGTTTGTGGAGTTTCTTTCAGTTTTCCACTTCAGTTTGGAGTAGTGAGCCTCACAGTACTACAAGTAGCATAAAGAAACCTCTGTCCCTTTCAACACATGAACTAGAGGGTATAAATTGCAATTAAAAGGCATACTCAAACCATTCTCCACTTCTCTTGTTCTGTACCAGTGCACAGTTATTCTGTGTTGGTCCTCACCAAGAGATGCAGTGCTGTGAAAGGAAGCAAGAGAAGTTAGAAACGACAAGTTTCTCATTCAGATATTCTATTAAGAATACTAAAAAATGCACATTGCAGGAAATTATTTACTCAGTTTAATAGGCAAGGGTATTGAATATGCCTGTTGTACTTTTTCTTTATGCATTAATTAAAAGGTTTTTAAAATTGGAAGAAGAATGGAATGAAAAGAGAAATAAATTGGGTCTTATTCCAGAAAAAAAAACATGCAGCCTGGATTTCCTAAGTGTTTATTTAGCACAGTGCTATTTTCACAGCTCATTTCAAATTTTACAAATGGTCTTTTTCACTACAAATTTTCAGGCCAATTCTGTTAAATATAATAACTGAAAAGTTTCCATAGACTCACAAATTTTAAGAAGTTTTTTTTCCTCATCAAAATTTTCTCTTTTCCCCTTATTTCCTTTCCATCACATAATTTAAACCAATGGGTGGAAGTTCTACTCCTAAATAAATCTTTTTCCCCTATTGCCTCCAATACCACATACATTTTCTATACAGTTGAGCTGTTCACATTTTAGATGGGTTTGTGAGGTTTTTCTTTAACTTAGATGTTTCTTTCTTTGCCCTTCTCATCATTTTAGGCTTCCTCTCATGTCTTAGGCTCAGATCTAAATATGCTTATAAGCCAATCTGACTCTCCAGAACACTCTGAGTTTCAGACACGAGTAGTGAAGTACATTTGGCTGAGTCACAGAAGACTGAAAACAGGACAGCACAAGAAGCTGAATTTTGTCAATCATTTTAGCAGGACTTCAGCTAAACTTGGAACTCATTTGAAGAGAGCCTTAAACTCAAGCGTGGTAGGTAGACGCAAACTCCACTGGTGTGGAAAGTAGTTCCTTTATTGACAAAGAAAGTGGAAAATACTTTTGGTGCAGGAGTTGGGTGCCAACACTGAAAACATTTTGCTCCTGAAGTAGCCAGGCTGCTATGTTTGGGCACAGAAGGAAATTCTTTATCATGCTCCTTTTTAAATGCATGTCAGTGGGATCTGGGTGTAGAGAGTGTACATTAAGCACTGGGGGCAACTGCGTGGACCTCCCTGAGCTGACAGTGCCAGTTGTCAAAAATCAGACACAAAGATCCTTCCCTGAGGAATTTTCTGACATGAAAACTGCAAGAACTTAGGGGCACATGGACTGAGACTGAGCTGAGGTTACCATGGAAAGCACTATGAAATTAAGAGCCAAGCCTGCAGGAGCACCATGGGCTTTGATGTCTCCTGGGCATAGTCATTTAGGGTTTAACACAGCCCAAGCACTTTTGGCCTCCTTTTTGTGATGGTCCCCAACTGCTCTGTAGCCTTTCCATGGGGACTTCAACTTCCAAAGCCCTCATGGTTTATCTTGCACTGATTTCAAGCCCTCAAAATCCACCAGATGTGAATATTGACAAACAAATCCATTTATCTTGGGAAGACAAACCAAGAGCAAACATGAAAATAACCCTGCATGTTGGCTAAAAGTTCCCCCTGGCATCTCTCTTTGGAAATAAGAAATGCAAGACAGAAAATCTTCTTTCTTATTCTTACAAGATAAGCTAATTTTTCTCAGTCACACTGAAAGGAGTTGACCAGGCTATCAATACAGCTTAATAACACTGTCAGCTCTTGGCTTTCTGCTGCAGCAGTTGCAATGAAAAACTGGTTTGGTCTTATCACAGAGATCTGCCTACAGCTTTTTGTTTGCTTTCCCCTCTGCAACACAACAGCTTGTTACGATGGAGTCATGTCAAATAAGCACATATTATTTCTTAGTCCCTTGATTCCAAGCCCTCCACATCCTCTGGCTGGGCTTGGTCCTGAACCACGACTGACAATTTCTGTAGAGCTGCAAAGGCACTCATCTTGTTCACTCAGCTCCTGCTCTCCTAATTCCTGAGCAGAAATCCAGTGCCCAAGACCTTAAATTCCTGATCTCTGTTCACCTGCAAGATACCAAGAGAAAAAGCATAAACAGTACTTGTTCTGCCAACCACCATACACTGCAAGCTGCACACTGCAACTATGTCATTAATAGGATTTGTTAAGGTTGGAGAGAATAACCAAAACAACCTATAATTTCCCTGACAGCTCTAGCTGAAAGGCAAAATTTCTTCTGCCTGTTCTGCCCTGTGGAGCTTTAATTGTATATTCTGTTCCCAGAGGGCCAAATTATACTCTCAGTTACAACCATGATATAATTAAAGTTAATGGAGTTGCTCAGGTCTAATTGAGGGCATAGTTTATTACAGCAAATGTTGCGTTACAATAAATCATTGAGAAGGATTCCAAGCTTTAAATATCACTCAGTTTCCAGAATCTGAGTTAAAAGTCTTTAAATAAAGCTCCACTGTAGTGGATAATTGTCCTCACCAAAAAATCAATGACTATACAGTAAGCAGATAAACATTGAGTAGCACATTTATCACTTCTATCAGCTTCTATAACTATCCTATCATCCTATTTTGGTAGTTTGTTTGTGTTTGGGATGTAATTTTTTTGTTTGTGTGGTTGAGTTTTTTTAATACATTTTAAATTGTTATAATGCAAGGAATCCTCCTTACAAACAGATTTCTGACAAAGAAACAGTGCCACAAACACACCTGCCATGCACTACAGAAACAGATGTCAATTCCTGCCTATATGTGCATGCACAGCAGAGGGAAAGGGCTCGTCCTCATCTCAAATTTATTACTGTGCAGCCAGCAAAGACGTCATTCTAACACCTGTGGACAGAACCAACACAGCTGAGTTTTAACCCAGCTAGCCTGGGTGCCAGTAAGAGTAACACCAGGACAAATTTGCCCATTTAAAAGGCATCCTGTGGTAAAGTGTGCCTTTAGATTCCAGTACTAGCTGCAGGAGCTTTGCTAGTATTCCAACCATGCCCATAGCAAACCCAGTGCTTTATGACTCTTTTCTGCTATTACACCTCTCAAAGTAGAGTGGATAAGAGCTAGAACACACAAAGTGAAAAGTTTTAATGTTAAATTGTCACACAAGTTTAGTCTGCATGAACCTGACTGGAAATCTTCATCACCTTGTTCTTACAGATAATCCCTTATCACTACCACAGTTCTACAGATCTGCCATTGTTACTCCTTCAGTTTATCAGAGGCACATTAATCTGAACCACGATTTAAATAAAAAGTCTGTACTTCAAACATTGATAGATGATAATACTGAGATTTGATTCCTTAAATGTGGTTATTCAAGTTAACTTCATTAAGTTAACTTTAAAATTGGCTGCTTGCATTCTTATAGTGATGAAAGATTTGGAAAAGATAACAGAGTACTTGTTATAGCCAGTGCTCAGAAAAGCCTCTCCCTTTCATTTAATTTTGCCTCACATTATTACCTCTTTGCTTCACGCTGCATTTTAACACCTTTAGAGACAGACCACTTCATTTCTGAGTCTGAAATAGCTGGAAACACTTTTGTGTGTGTGTGTGCAGCTGTGTGATGTCTTTATTCTCTTTATCTTAAATTCTCTTTATGTGTTTCTAGTTTGCACAAGGTGTTTCAGGAACTGCTGTTGTCAAAAACCACTTTCTCTCCTCTAGGCTTGGTTTTACCACAGGGAGTCTTAGGAACCGAAATGTTGTCCCCCGCCATTAAATAACTCTTCTTTCTTTAGTTCACACCATTTTTGTTCTGTAAGCATTACTTAACCACACTGGAGTTTTTACAATACAGGCCTGAATGGATGAGTTATTAATTTTTTTCCCTTTTTGAGGGGAGCAACACAAAGCATAGGGTTTTAAAAGTTAAACAAAGGATTATCTCCCGTGACTGGGAGTGATAATTGTGCCATTAGCAGTCATTTATCCCATGCTTATGCAGTGCCGAAGGGTCTCCAGATTTCAAGCTCTGGCTCACTTGAACTCTTCTGTTTTATTGTCTGAAGGCAGGGAAAAGGCAGGCCAGGATGAAGGTGAGTCTCTTAAAAGCTCCACTCGGCCTCAGGTCCCTGTGCCTCCCCTCCTGAAAGGAGGAGGCGCGCAAAATATTTAAGGATCCTTTCACTAGGGATCTCTCCTCAGGTAGTCTGTTGGCCAGCAAATCGGAAAACATATCATGTCTACTCACCCACCTACGATTTTCCCTTGATATTTTGTA
This sequence comes from Oriolus oriolus, assembly GCA_013400235.1. Classification (NCBI taxonomy): domain Eukaryota; kingdom Metazoa; phylum Chordata; class Aves; order Passeriformes; family Corvidae; genus Oriolus; species Oriolus oriolus. The sequence goes on from VXBT01005032.1 coordinate 1,004,171, forward strand.
CTGCCTCACATCAGTGTATCTTTTGAAGATTTCTTATTTTAAGTAGAGCCAGCAGTTAGAGACTGCCTGTCTGGTTCTACCACCACTGAGCAAGCTTTCAGTCCTCAAAGGTATTTCAGATTAGACACTCTCTCTCTCTCTCCATATATATATATATATATATATATATATATATATATAAATGTGTGTGTCTGTGTACATGGAAAAAAAATATAAATAGATATATGAAAATGTATATAAGCAAATAAACTGAGACACCATTTATTTTAAAGTTAAACTTTTACACTGTTTATGTCAGAGTTGATTTTTTTAAACTTCAATTCATTCTTTTGTTCCAGGTCTAGACTACCACAGAATTATGTACCATTCGCCTTCAAGTTCTTCAGTGTTGGGGTTTCTTCAGCTTTGCACAGACCAGAAGTGGCTTTCCAGGGTTCCCTGCCAGCTTCCTTTGGTCTTAAGAAAATTGATTTGTGCAGCTCCAATTATATTCGTGTTGGTCACAACAAAAAGCCCAATTAGTTTGTTTATAGGAAAAGAATATACTTATTTTTCCTCACAGGCCAAAGTACATGACCATTCTGCTGGCTGGATTCCTATCTGTCTTGGAATAGATACAAATAGGCATCTAGAAGAGAAAACATATAATAATTACATAATATAGAATATGGAATAGATAATATAGAATAAATGATAATAATATAAATAGGGAACCTAACAGGTTCATCAGTTGCACAGGAGTAGCCTACACCCTTCTTGAACTGCAGACACACCAAGCATGGCCCTGCAGAAATGGTTAAGCACTGGCCCAAGTCAACAGCTGAATCACAAGGCCAGTCAGAAGACTGTGCTGGCAAGAAAAGGAGGAGGAATTCAAATGTCTGGCCATGGGAGGAAAAGAGCCAGCAGCAGCTGCTAAAGCCAAAATCAATGGGCTGCTCAGGGATCCAGCAACACGGCTGGCATGAGCTAGACCTGCTCCACCATAAATTAATGAGTCCTCTGGGAGCTTTGTCTGCTACTGTCCATGAATCACTCCAGGACCTCCCATTCCCCTCCACAGAGAGTCTGCATCTTCTGTGGCTTTTGATCACTCAAAGATTTTGGTACGTGACTCAGGAAGAAGGAGAGTTAGGCTAACCCCACACTAACATCCAAATACCAGGCACACCTTGCAGCATATGTCTTCCACACTCAACGGAATGAGTGAAATCAGATATTCCTGAGTTTAGATTATTTCAAGCAAAAGCATCTCTTGGGAAGATTTAGCCCTCTTCTACTAATATCAAGCACACAGGGATCACAACAGCAACTTTATCTGAATACTTTTAGCAGCTGTTTCTACAAGACAGTTTGGGAAATGGAAAAGCATCTTTTAAACTGATTGTTTATTTGAACACGTTTTTTGAGGGACAATCTTCATCGCAGGTCAGTGCTTCAGTGAACATTACTGAAGACTGGCATGAAGCATAAAACATAAATACATGGAAATATTCCTGCTGGTCATTAAACTCAATTAAGTTGTTCTGGTTTAAACTTAATTGAGGAACTTTGGGGTTTTGCACACAATCATACAAGAGGTAGGAAAACTTCAAGGTATAGGAGATCACCAACTGCAGGTGTGTATTCCATTTCTGTGCATGCCACTATACAGCATTTTTTAGGAGAAACACATGACATGAAATTACTACGGACACACTGTTTACTGCCCAATGCACATTTGATTCATATTTTCTGGAGAGTTAATAAAGAACAATAATATGTATAAATGGATTATAATGGGCTTGAGAGATCATATATGGCTTTAAAAATGTTTCAAAATGCTGCCTGCCACTCCTAAAGACAGGAAGAAATTATCTGCTCTATTTATTTTTTTAGTTACCACCTATTTATCCAGGATTGTATCAGACTGTTGCTGTAATGTCTAGCCATTTTCCAGGGAAATTATGTGTGAGCATGCCATTTTTTTTAACCTCTGGACATTTTTGAGCTTTTCATCATCTTACAACCAAAAGAGCACTTAGCCTAAGGATGCTTGAAAGGACTATCAAGGGAAAGCTACTCCGAATAATTGGGTTCTTGCATTGAGTGTTTAGAGTGGCACATGTGCTGGTCATTCTTATTTTGTCTGGCAGCAAGTTCCATAGTCTTAGTCCAGCTCCTGTGAACATTTTGTTTCCTGTGGTTACGAGACTTTTCCTATGTTGTTGACAGCTTCATTTTTTCGGAGAAGCAAAGCTGTAGCATGAGGTCATCTTGGTTCATCTGCTATCCCACAAAAAAGAAAGACTGCGAAGAGCTAGTGTAGTACAGAAGGTATTGGTGTAGGTTAGAGCATACTTAGACACATAATGTGTGGCATATTATAATATATAAAAAATGTGTTTACTCATTTCCCAAGAGAAAAATTATAATGCATTGATTTGTAACTACAGAATTAATACCCATCATATTATGTGATTATTCTTTCCAGTTTTATACAACATAACAGGCAGCAAAATCAAATTCTGTTCAGATGAAAAATACAATGAATATATTAAAATGCATCTCTCATCTTTATTGCAAGGCATGATGCCACATATCTTAAAACAACACTCTCAGGAAATTATTTACCTTTTTCTAATATTCTTTATCTTTTAATTTTGTTTACGCAAGACCTGCCTTGTACAGACACAGTATCATCCACATTTCCTACTAAAGCTCTTAGTCACCATAAAGATTGGAGGAATTGTCATTACTACTGCCACTGTTGTTATTGTTATTGTCACTGGCGGTGTAGGAGAGTTTCCCACGAGCAGATGCTCCTTCCTTTCATCTGCTGTGCTCATGAGCTTTTCTATCCTGACTGAAATAGAAAAATGGGGCCAGACAAAGCTGCAAGGCTCAGGAAAGCATTCCAAAATTCTTAGACTGAGACAAATTCCTAAACTTATGGTATCAATGAGAACTTTACCTGCAACAGGCCAGGATTTCACCCTGTCAGTTTTCCTAGCCATCTACAGGGTCTGTTTTAACACAGATCATGGCAACTTCCATCTCAATATCTATAGTTTAACAGAGCATTCAGGGCACCATCACCTGTGTTTGGAGTTAAGGGAAGGGCTGAGCCCATTCCCACGAATGGATTCACTGGCTCCTCTTTCCCATAATCAGAGAATCACAGAATATCCTGAGTTGGAATGGACCCACGAGGATCATCGAGTCCAGCTCCTGGCTCTGCAAAGCCTGGAGGTGGAGGCTGTACAGGGAGAGGGACGTACTTATCCCATGGCACCGAGCTGCTCCCAGAGGCCCAGCTGAGCTTCCCGAGTTCAAGCTGAGCAGCCAAAATGAGTGTGGGTGAGACGAGGCTGCACTATTCATAGCGTCCTACCAGGCTGCACAGTGCCCTCTCGGCTATCATTTCAACCAAAACAAACTCTTACCAAAGGAATAACTGCCCTGACTATTTAAACTGGTAACCTTTTTCTAACATTGCTTTTTATAATTAGATTTCACAGAAAACCAGACTGGTGGGTTTCTCCGAGCCTGACATTTTTATCATGTGAAATATGTTGGATCAGGTAATCAAAAGGCCTTAAGGTCAGATAGCATGACTGAATTGCTGTTAGTAATTAAATGTGTGATAAATAACAGTATCTGCTGTAGCTAGAAAAGACTGTGTAGGTAGCTTCATGTTCTGTTTTATAAATCATATTTAAAAAAAGTGTAGGGGTTGTTTTATATTAAACATGGTGGTTATATGTGCCAAAGATTTATTAGTCCAGTCTGTCTTATGGTGAGTGGCTGCAGTCCAGATTCATGTGGTAGAATAATAAAAATTTTTAAATGGCTGTAGAAGTTGATGGACCAAAATGGAGTTAGTTACTCCATTGGCTGCCCGTGATGTCATAGCCATGGCTGTAGCCCCATATATGTTTACGAGAGGTTTATTCCCCTTAATTTCCACCTATATCGTAATAACAATCAGACATTCAAAAGCAGACTGTTCCTAAGAAATCACTAGATTTCCCTGCTGACTGGAGTCTCTCAGCCCCATCTACTTCACCCTGAACCCGGGGTCTGCAACTGTGCCCCTGAATTTCTCTGTTCCTCAAGGCTGATCAGTCTTTGCCTCCACACTTTGCTGGAAAGGAACAGCTGTATTTAGGGTTAGGGTTTGGGCAAGCTATGGAAGAAATTTCTGTTCCAAGCACTTAGCATGAGACCCTGCAAATGCTTAAACACATATACAATTTCCCTTTTGCAAGTAGCCTCACTCACTTCAATGTCACCATTATGTGAACAAAGTTACAACCCTGCTTAAAAGTTTTCAGGAGACTTACTACCTATATTTTCAGAGGCCAAGAATGCTGACGGCTCTTAAAGAAAATAAAATGAAATAGAGACACGCATTATTTGGACTACGTTCAGAATTTTCTCTAATTGCTTTAATCAAATTCCCACTAGGCATTGAAATTAAATTGTCTACGTTAGCTGAATTCCATTGGTCATTACTGGCTGGCAGCGGTTGATGTATCAGATTTTCTATTCCTTGTTTTTCTTATGCATGGGTGTATTATACATAGACATTTACTGGAGTGTCTGGCAGTCTCCCAAAGAAACTGCCTTACCTTCGTGGCAGGATTTTTTAAAAATACACTATTTGATGTTTCAAAACGGCTGCAAATTCAAATTTTGGTCTGCCTTTTTGAGACTTTCCATCATGCAACCTGTTGCATGAATTTTGAATGCTACCTTGTACTTCTATCTGCCTGCCATGAGTAGGCAGATAGGTGTACTTGTACACTGCTCCACAGAGTACATCAATCTCAGGGATTTCCTTATACATTTAAAATTGAAGAACCTGGTCTGCATTAAGCAAAATACTATACTGAAAAGACACACCAAGTTTCTAGTGCTAAATCCCTAGCTACTAAAAAAAAAATAGTATCTTGATTGGTAGTTAAATGAAAAAAAACCAAAGACCCCAAGAGCAAGAGTTGCTCAGGTTCATGTTTTGCTTGTTTTCTTCTTTTTAAAACTCTTTTATTTTATGGATATGCCTTCCAATTAGCATTACTTGCTATAAAAAATACTTTACTTGTTCTTTTTAATAATGGCTTTCTTAAAAACTTCTGAAATGACTTTGTGGGGTTGTTTTTCCAGTAGAAACTGTTTCCAGCCACAGTAACTACAAAACAATTTGATTCCTGTGCCCAAAGAGTAAAGGCCTCTCGTGTCAATACCACATCTTCGCATCCCTGAGGAGCAGACGCTTTGTCTAAATTGAATTATAAATGATACTCTGGTGAAGGAAGTAATAGTCTAGTAGCACTTTACTCTTAATGCCACAGTTGTGTTTATTAGTTTTGGCTGTTTGATAAATAGAGAGAGGTTTTAATTTAACATAATAGTTCTTTGCCTAGATAGAGTGCCATTACTGCTACAGCCAAGTAATATCCCTTCCCATGGGAGACCCTGTCAAAAAGGAAACAATATCAATTTAATTATTTTGTTTTCTGAACATGCTGCAGCCTTGGGTATTGACTTCACGTTTTTCTTCAGTAAATTTAGTAAATATTATGGCACCAAATTTAATGAACCTTTACTTTTATTTTTTAAATTGAGAACTGAAAGATTCTTTCTTAAATAGACATGTAAAGAATCGTATGAGCTTTCTTCTATGTAGCTATGGTTCTTCTTCCAGCTCTGTAATTTCGTTGTAATTTTAAGCCATACTTTAGCAAAACTCCAGGGATTTCACATACAGGGTGTTTAATGCTCCAAATGTCTTTAGCTATGCATTACTAATCACAAAGGATTTGGTTCAAAAACTGTTCTTTTAAGCAGTAAGATATTTTCAGAAATTATCAAATAAAATAGAAAAAAAAAGAAAACTGGCTAGAAAAAAAAATACACTCTCCAAAATATATTTGAGAGGCCTAATTATCATGCATGAGCTCCTATTAGAAGGTTAGTAATAGCAGTAGAAAATTACTCTTGGATTATTGCTTCCTGTGCAAGGGAGCGTTACTCAAAGCGTAATGGAGACAAATCCAGTGCTCGGCGAGTGCTGAAATGTTTGTGACTGGAGAAGGCCAGGCGTTGGAGCTGACCCCACAGTCATTTGCAAGCCTCAGTGAGACCATGTGGTGGCTGTGATGAGCGTGTTTTCTGACAGTGCTGCAGACGGACACTACAGGGCTGATATGCCAAGTATCTGCAAGATTAATCTCTATTTATGTTCACTGGGATTTCACATTGCATTGATAAGAGGACAAATGACAGCTTGTGATGATATGGTAATCTCTGTGATATAAGCACTTACAGTTTGGAAACATTTGTGTTTTAAGTGGTAGCTGTATCTACTGTTATGGCTGCCAAAGAATTCTTTTTATCTGTTTTCAGTTGCTCATGAGATTTTTTCAAAATGGATATTTTAGCTTGATATGTTCCATGCCAGTTATTTTGCTTAGACTCAGATGTTCAGGACAGACTGGTGAAATTCTTGAGACATATCTTGTCCAGAGTTATCTTTATTCTCTATCCCAACTCCTTTTTGAAAAGCTGTAGTGCTATTATGCCGTGAAGAAGAAACTGAATTTATAGACCGAGCTGCATAGTGCACTCTTAGGTTTCTGCCTGACAATCCACCTGAATTGAATACATCAGTTCAGGCTTAAGACACATCCAGTAGAGCTTCTTAGGGACTAGCTATGAGCAATTTTTCACAGACAATTTGCTAAGAGCAAGCTGCAGCTGCCAGTAGCCACCAGTATGCTAAAATCTACAGGAGTGGACCTGGGCTGTACTGCACAACTTTCTACAAAGAAGAACAGCAGAAAGTGCTACTACTCACTCTTATCTCAGAACAGGGCATCAAACTGGAAGTAGGAGATGACCTTGAGCTGTAATCCAGCTCTTTCTAGTAAATATACTTTCAGTACTATGAAAAAAGCTCTCATGAAAAGACCTAACCAGCATTTTTATTCTTACTCTTACTTGTCTTCAGTTCTGCAAGCCCAGAAAATTATGACTTTCCAGTTAGAAACCCAAGGGAAAGAGTGTGGGATGGGGCACTCAGCTAAAGCAAAGAGATCAAACATTTTCACAGAACGTAGACTTTCAGTGGAAATTCCATTTGGTCAAGAAAATCCTTTTTCTCACACACAGCCAACTATAAAGGAAGCAATTTCAACCAACTCTACTTACTCCCCTTTGCTAGAAATAGATAAATAGCAACCGCTCAATTTTATTAAAGAAGAAACTGAAAAGCTGCACAGGAGAAAATAGAAGGACTGTAAGCTGAACCCATCTCTCTAATATGACCAGTGTCTGCCATGCTTCTTTTAAGCGTGTGTTCTCCTGGTGAGCTGGAAATGCTATCGTCTCCATATCCTGCTCCCAGGAAGCAAGGGACAGGACAGGAGGAAATGGCCTCAAACTGCTTCCAGGAGAGGTTCAGGTCAGACATCAGGAAGAATTTATTCATGGAAAAGGTTGTTAGGCATTGGAACAGGCCACCCAGGGAGATGGTGGAGTCACCATCCCTGGAAGTGTTCAAGAAACAACTGGACGTGGCACTCAGTGCTGCGGTTTAGCTGACAGGGTGGTGCTGGGTCAAAGGTTGGACTTGATGACCTTGGAGGTCTCTTCCAACCTTTATGATTCCATATAGATCTGTGTAGGCTCTGTGATTCTGTAGAGATCACTGTGCTTCTCTAGTCCCAGAATGCAAACCAGAATTTCCAGTCCCCCTCAACTGTTATTTACTGCCCAAAAGGGTTCATATTTTTGGACTACAACCTCTCCTCTGCACTACTTTATAAAACATCATAGCTACTGCAAAGACCAAAAGCAAAAAATTTACAAAACAGAAGGGAGTTCAGCTAATTTTCAGTGAGATGGGGATTTTTTGCTTATTAAGCAAACATTACTAAATGTTATTATTTGGTTATTCCTAAAAGCTAGGAACTCAGTTCTAAAAAATATTCATCAAAAGAAGCATTTCACTTGCAAAATCCAGACTTCAAAGCTTAAAAAAAATCTACAAATAACCTTCCCGTGCATCCACTGGGGAAGATTCTGCAAAAATAAAATCCACCTCAGCAGACTCTAGAGGATGAAAAAGTAGGCATAAAGTCATCTAACCTTGTAATTTGGTTCAGTAGATAGAGAACACTTGGGATGCAGGCAGGGTAGAAGAATTGCTCTCCAGTGGAGTATCTTTCTCTTACCGACTGACTCAGGCTGGCTACTCTCAGAGATACAATGGATCCCACCAGACCTGTCACCGGGAAAACTAATTGGAAACATCAATCCACATACACAGTACAAGTCATCGTGTATTTCACAAAACCTACTCGAGTTGCACTCAAACAGTTCTAAACCCTTCTACAGCACTCAGGCACTTCTAACATGATTTTTGGAAAGAAGTCTGTAAAATAAAGGGTAAATGGCAGACTGACAGATACGATCAGCTATGTGCATCAATCAATCCAGTGACTGGGTATTTTGAGCTATTAGCCAAAGCCTGCACCAAACCCTAGAGACAACTGCTTGAAAAACATTATCACAAAGGACAAGGGAACACCAGCCTCATTGTTTTTAACAGAATGAGTCATTTTGGAGACTATAATGAAAAAAAAAATAGTCCCAAGATGGTTTTGAAATGTCATCACATTGCTCAGTTTAAATGCTCTGAAGGGGATAATGCCACTCTTGTAATCCTTTTCCCCGTAACCAAATAACCTTCATTTGAAATTACCTAGGAGCTTTGCTTATACTGAAATGTTTAGAAAAGTAAGGGACAAATCTCATGACCCATTCTTCATGCATACAACCAACTAACTTGGGTGGCCTGCTCCAATAATACCACTGGTTTCCTTTCCAATTAATTCAGCTCCTTTGAAGACCAGATAATGAAGAGCACGGATCGCTGCAGTGTTACTGGAAAGATTACTGGGACAAGACTTGGCTCTCAGAGCACCTTCTTGTTTCATAGAGAGGCCCTTCCCCTGCAGCTGGTTTCTCATCTTACTGATTACCTGCTACATGAGAAATTTCAGTCTGGCCTCAGGGCTGGACCCAGCCCAGAGGCTTCTGTCGAGTTTGTTATAATTTATTTATTGTAACTCAGAATCCGATTAAACCAAGCCTCTCTCTGGCTTGCTGCACTGGCAGCCTTTGGGCCTGTTGGTCAGTGAGTGCTGGACCACCTTCAACACCTTATGAAACTTCCAGCTTGGAAGTTAACATGAGGCAGGACCCACTTCTCAGAGATGTGAGTATATGCTTAAGTCCTAAGGTAATGAATAGGACTTAATACCTGCTAAAAGTTAAGCATGTGCTTATATATTCTTATATATAGGGTAGAACTCCCCTGTGCCTACAGAAATGGAAGTGCTCAAATGTTTTGGAGCCTTGGAGCTTTATTCCTGAAAGAAAGGGGGTTTTGTGACTTTTTGAAAACATTTCTGACACCTTTTCTAAGAAAAAATATATTTTCAATTAAAGACGTTTCACTGTGTCAGGCTGAGGAGTCTTTCAGGCCTTAATAATCTACTTTATTTTTGAATAGAACTGTGAAAAGTGCAAGTCAAACCAGATTTTTCTTCCTGACTGGGTTTCAGGGGCTAGAACCAATTTGCTTTTGAGCACTTCCTAAAGATCCTGTTCATCTCTGTTGTACTGGCACAACATCACTAGGTCCATCCAGAATCCACTTGCATTTTCACTAGTCCATGATTTGGGATTTATTCCATAACTTATCCTAATCAATGTAATTCAAACACGAGATCAGCAGCAAAATGATTCTGTTCCTCCTCTGCTGCTTATTCTGTCTCAACACATATAGCTCAAATAGGAACAAAGAAAAAGTCATTTAAGCTTTTTTTCAGGAAAGAAATGGTTGGAAATTATGAACAACAATTGGGGATATAAATGCTTGTAAGAAACTGATACAAACTAGAAGCTCACCTCATCATTGTTAGTTCCAGTGACAATAAATATAGCTTTGTATAACCTTCACATTCCTCCTATGAAAGGAAAAATCAAGGGATGTAATTAATGCTATTTAAAGATTGTCTTCTAGATGTTGTCTCCTGTAGAAGAAAGAACCAACACATTTCTTTTGCCAGTTCAGACTTCATCTATTGAACAAGAGAACAGTCTTTCCTTTAGACAACATATACGAGTAGGAATAAAGCTCCCCAGAGCAGTGGGGAGAAACAGAACTGGAATATTACATTGCAGCAATAAAACCAGCTAGGAGATTAGAGGTAGAGCTTTATAAAATACAAGAGCCAAAAAACAGCTTCCTGAGTGTCCTAAAGGAAATATCAGTATGTTGGCCAGTCTACTTTTCATTATCACCGCATGGTTTAGAAGTTGCTGCTTTCGCCCCATGACCCTTCTCCATCCGCCTTTCATGTGAAGTCTTCGGGTCCAAAATCTGTTAATGCATTTATCACACATTTTAGGGACATATTTAAATAGCAACAACTTGTATGAGTGCTTTAAATTATTCTGACTAACACCAGCACAATTCAAGATGCTTCTGGCCTAAGCCATTAATGATGTTACACACCATTAATGGTGGAATTCGCCCGCACAATTTGCTCCAAAGAAGCATGGAATACACATAAAAATGGATGTCCCGCAGTTTTGTTTTCCAGAGGAACGCCTGTAAGGCTGCAGTAAGCTCACCACTTCCACAGCTTTAACAAAGACAGCACACATCTCAGAGAGAAGCTAAAGCAGCCAGCACCAAAGAACTGATTGAACACACAACATTTGGCTTATGGCTTCTTTCAGATACATGACACGCACAGACAAAACTCAGTGACAAGGTAGGAATTAAGCTGCATTCAAATATAACAATTCCTTTAGGGTTCTGGTTCCTCTCCCAACTCCTTACACCAAGTGCCTGTTAGCTTATGCATTGTTAATTATGCAGTTCTACAGTTAGGAGAGATAACTCAAAAAACTTGTCAGTCATCACCTACCTCAACCACACTAATACATCTACAAAAACATTCACTATTTTCAGAAAGACAACGGACAGACACTAGAAGAAAAATTTGACAGTCTGGTCCTATTGAGTGCACTGCCAGCACTTAATAAATAAATTAAATAACACTAGTAAAGAATGAGTAGCATCAAATAGAGCACAAATTCTCCAACATGTAATGTACTATTACAGCAACTAGATACCGAATGGAAAGGACTGATTAAATGCTGTTTGCTGCATGTGAAATTATTAACATAAGGTGAACAATAATTTATTTTTAAACATACAGAAACAAAAGTTTTCTGTGTAGTTACTCCTCTCTGGTGCTGACAGGACAGTATCCCTTCAGAATACCTGGCACCACAGTTAGGATTGTGCTGCAGGAACCACAGTTTTCAGTGCTGCCATGACAGAGTGATGGCTACAGCCTGCAAGCACTAAAGTATTTTGGGATAGGCAATAAACACCCTTCAAGTCCTTTAAAGACACTCCTCCACATCTATCATGCACAGTGCTCTGGACTGTCAACATATCATCTCCCATGCTGCAGCAAGAGGAGCACAGAGCAGTTTTCACTTAGGATGATTTTCAGCTGTCACGCATGAAGAGCAGGCGTGTGTTAGGGCTTGGGAAAACTATACAGGGCAGGGCTCCCCACTCTGAGGATATCTCCAGAATTATCACAAACAGAGGAGACAGCAAGAGAAGGTCTAGGAAAAAAAATGAATGAATAGTAGAAAATTGCAGGTCCAGACAGCATTACTGTGAAAGCTCTTCAGATACTTGCAATGTGAAATTGCTGAACTGTAGAATGCAATCTGATGCTTAAATTGGTCTCCTGAGTAAATTTCATAGCAAATGATCCACCTATAAACAAATAATAGAAGATATGCCTGTAGATTGCCTGGTATCTGGCAGTTCCAGAAAATCAGCCACTTCCCACCCCATATTATCCTGTCCTTTCATTTCAATACCTGTCAAAAACAGGGAAACAACAATCACACAGCAACGTCTAGATTTTCACCATAATGGAGCAAAGCTTTATTGTTTATGGTTAAAATGTTCACAGTAAAAACTAACACTGATTTGCCTGTGGTAAAACTCAGCTGTGTACTGTGCCATGCTTGATTTTACCTTTCATTAAGTAAATTGCTAATCGATCCTTTCTTTTCCTTTTTCTGTAATTGTCCAGACCTTACTGAAGAACATTCCACTATGAAAGCGCCAAAGAGATTTGCCTGTGTAAAGACTGAGCAGAGGTCTAGGGGATTTGGACTGTAACATGTTAGAAAGTTGTCAAGCTGTCAAAATGTAAAGCACTCCAAATACTAAAGTGTGAGGGTTTAGGTACTTGTTTCCACTGATATCAGGAAGAGTTACATGGCCTAAATTCTCTTATTTCCTCTCATAGGTGCTCACCTCACTGCTCATCAGAAACTGGAGATGACTCGGCGAGAGATTTTGAACCTCAACTCAAACCAGCAATTTCACTGACCGAAACAAAGGCATTCGTGCGTGAAAGTGCTCATCAGTGGGAATGTCTGGTTCAATGTGATCCCAAAAACACTTTGGTTAGGGAAATACAAAAGCATTACTGTTCTCATCCTACAGTGCAAGAAAATACTGGAGCAGAGAAGATGACTTTCCTGAAGGCAAAAGGGAATACAAAGCAAAAGTGCTATTATACATTAACAGTTTTAGACTATCCGGTTCACCAGCTCCTCTGGCATCTTTCACTTGCATGAATTAGAAAATAAATAAATGGAAATGAGAAAACAAACCAGAGCCCTTGGGCTAAATTTTCCAAATTTGGCCCAAAGTGGGTTATTAACTTAGGAAAAATACTGAAGAGTGTGGAAAAAGCTGTTCTTGTGACAAAAATTTCTCAATAATATAAACTGGCAGAGCATTAAGACAGTCTGGTGATATGACTGCAGTAGTGATGGGAACAATATGTGGAGAGACCATTGTCATACCAGCGTGAGGAATGTAATCAGATTGGTATCTTGTGATCCTTTTGGATGCTACCTCGGAGCTCAACACAACACAGATGCTTCGGTTGTTAAAACACTTAACATCTCACAACATACCCGATGCCAAGGCATATTTTGCTAAAGGCAGGGAGGGTTTGTCACTTCAGTAGTAAGTTTGGGCCCTAAGTGAAAGTGCAGCTGAATTAATGCATAGATGGGGCCCCGCCCTGAAGAAGTAAATGAAAGAAAGTTTTAATTATTTCAGCGGGACTTGGAACAGGACTTTCACTCACAGAACTGGGAGAATAGCCAGAAAACATCTACACAAACTGCAGTTCATCAACTGTATGCCTTCTCCCCTCCATGCACTGCTGTGGATGCTCACATACACAAAGCACAAGCGCTGTTCCAGGGACAGGATGTGATGCACATGGGCCATGCACGCTCAGCACAACTGCTTCCTCAGCAGCTTCACTCTCCTTTTATGTTTCCAAACACAGTGACAAAGGATTTACACGTGTGCCCAGGCCACTCTTCATGTACATATATGGCTCCTTGCCTTTCATCTGCTCTTACATCTTGTGCTGACAGATGAACAATGCACAGGATCATAAATGGAAGTAACACTGTTTAAAACTAATAAAGCCAAAAGGACAGGCCCAAAAATAAAAGCTTGAATACAAAAGTACATTTTTCCCTTAGTATGTAACTCATAATAACAAGTCAACAACAACAATACTGAGGATCTCCTCCAACGTAGGCAAAGTGATATCTAAAACTGCGGCACAAATCCTAGGATTTATTTTTGACAGGCCAGATCTTCAGCTGCTGCTAATTGCTTCAATTGCTAGAATTCTGCAATTGGAAGTCTGGCCCGAACTTTATAAAATTGCAGGAAGGAGTGTTAAAGACAGGCTTGGCTCTATCACAATGCTGCCATTAAACTACCTGCAAGAGGTTCTGGTAGCAAATACTATGGGCCAAAGCTTTTTAGTCCCAGTCCAGCCCAGGGAAAAATAAACTTGTTTCCAATTAAATAAAATTAATGTGTGGCAGTCAGAGATCTTCAAATTCAATTCCAACAGAAACATCACTAAGTACTGTAATGTACATGTCTGCATTTTGGAAAAAGTAAAGCTTTGAAAATATCTGGGCAGACTAGATTCAATATGCACTCAAAAACCTATAGCTCTCATTGCAAAAGTTCCCAACAGCAGTGAGTTCCACAGCCACTGGTTCAATTTAAACAGCATTATAGCAAAAATTGCAGGGTTTGGATGTTCTGTCCTATGTTTCTTGCAGCCATGGGATGAAAACTGTGACTAATTTTTTTTTCCCCTAGAGAGCCCAAAAAGGTTGTTCACTACATGAATGATTTAGCTGAAGATTTAATTTGTATCTGTGTCATTAGGACACTTTAATAGTAATTTGAAAGAAACAAACATCACAGACTCTTATAATCACAGAATGGTTTGTGCTGGAAGAGGCCTTATTGATCATCTAATTCCAAACCCCCTGCCATGGGCAGGGACACCTTCCACTCAGATGGGCCCAGAGCTCTGTCCAACCTGGCCTTGAACATTTCCAGGGATGGGATATCCATAATTTCTCTGGGCAATCTGTTCCAATGCCTCACCACTCTCACAGTAAAGAATTTCTTCCTAACATCTAATTCCCCACGTATCAGCCCGATACTGTGGTATGGAATGAGTGTAGCCTGGATAAGGATATACTGTAAATTATTCCATAATGACTCATGGATTAGTGGGGGTTGCTTTAAACACAACATTCCCGAGGGGTAAAGTAAAGCTGCCTTTAAGTTTGGCTTATCTGGAAGAGAAAGAAAAAGGAGCATTTAGCTGCTTACCTGGCTCGCACTGCAGTATTTTTAAGCTCCTCTTCATCATCTTGTAACTATTGCAGCATAGTTCTGGAATCCAATTGAACAGAAAATTTGGCTAAAATATGCCCTTAAAGTGTAGTGATTGATGGTCAGTAAAATCTTGATAACAGAAGAACCATCTCTCCTTATCTTTTCAAGATACTTTGAGAATTATTTGCTTAGACAGTCACAGGAGTGAAGGCAAGAAACTTTTTATATGCTGACTCCCAAAGGTCATTCTCAAGTATAGTGAAAAATTAAAAGGAAAAATACTTCAAGATCAATAAAAAATTACACATATCACCTCAGCATTATAAGTCATGTCTTCAATTTTCAATGTGGGGAGAATCAGACTTTGAGTAAAGGAAAACAGAATGAGGAAAAGAGAACACAGGAAAGGAAGAACAGGAATGGAAAGAACACAGAATGGAAAAAAGAAAAAAAGAACACAGAATGTAATTTTTTTATACAGTGCTTAGGTAGTATCCTTTGAAAACACACTTCAATCCAAGAAAAAAAAATGTTTTTTATTTGGCCTGTTATCTTCTAAGCTTCAGTAGAATTAGATAATAATTAAAATTGGCTCTTCAAGGAAAAAATATTAAAGAAAAAATCTGCAAACCATCATCTGGCTTTTCAGCTTTGCTAACTCCACATCCCCAATGCCCAGATGAGGATCATGGTCTTGTGGCTACCTTGCCCTGCCACTGACATGAAAAAGTTTTAAAAATGCACAATTCTAAAACAGTTTGCAGAAAGCAAGAAAAAGAGGTCATGAAAGGTTATAAACTTCTGGATACTGCTGAAGACATTTCTGTTTCCTTAAGCAAGAAGGCAAATGGAATATCTCTGAATATTCCAAGCCAGATAAATGGGGTTTTGTCTGTACGGTGCCCAACACTTGAGAGAGAAATCCAACACAGGAAACTATCTCCTGGGTTAAATCCAGTTCCTCACCATGCCAGCCACTGCATCACATAAGCCTTTCAAAACTGCACTAATTCCTTTCAATAAACTGAAGCACAGATATTTTGTCATCAAAACATGCTGTTTGAAAATACACTAACCCTTTTGCTTATTCATGTGAGTGTAATGTTTGAACTTTTCAATTGCAGTTCAGTAGACACTCTGGTGACAAATATGAATCAAACAGTGCTCCAGATACCAGAGTGCCTTGCATTAATTTAGTTTCAAGGTGACAAGGGAATGAATTACAATGATTAAGCTTGCATCAAAAAAAATAATGTTGAAAACGCCTAGCCAGATGGAAATGCTCAAGAGCAGTATTCTAAAAAATAGCTAGGGACCAGCTAGCATCAGAGAACCAGATTTGTGGAAAACCTTTCAGTGGTTTAGATGCATATTTTCAGCATATCTGTAGATGCTATCCAACACTTCGCCGAGATTAAGCCACAAGCTCACTCTTCTTCACCTTCTTTTCATCCTACCTGTAGGAATTTCACTTACCTATTCTGTCTAGTTGAGGAAAAAAACACACAGAAGCGCAATGAAAGAGCAATATTGTGGAAGGTTTCTTCAAGAAGGGGCTATACATATATTTTCCAAAGATTTTTGGCACTGCAGTGGGATCCATTTCAGATTTCCTGCAGCAGTCTACTTCTTCAAAAACCTTTAATCATCTTCACTGTTGGCAAGACATCTGTTGGAAGTGTTGGAAAACCGAGAATGAAAAAGCTCATAAGTCTACAGAAATCACTAATAGAAAGTGAGAAATAGAACCTGCACAGTATTACTTGAAATGTCAAAATGTGCTGATAATAAATGGAATCTGGCTAGAAACAGTTTGGAGTTGAAGCCCTGCAGTAAGCATCTCCAGAGCTAGGCAAATCAGTTCTTACAAGGATTTAGGAATCTACCTACACTACAACCTCTGTCTGAACCCAAAAAAGAGGTCAAAAGTTACTTTTTACTCATGTAGAGAACATACTTTCCTTCTCCAAAACATGCTCCTATTTATTTTCTCCTCTTGCCACAGTTCCTTTTTCTACATCTTCTCCAGTTCTCATAGAACCTGCTACTGTGTCACCCTCGGGCACTTGCTGCCAAATGAAGCTCAGTATCCCCAGAAAATGCAATTCAAGATGGGTAGTTTACAACAGGAAAATCCCCAAATACAAGAATTTCAAGGTCAGCAACGCCTAGGGACTTCACTGAAGTTCTTGCTCCTGCATCAGGAGATATGAGGTATGTAAGGCCCCTGGGGGGTTGGAGAGGTGCTGAGAGCATCTGAAAAGAAAAAAATCAGATTGAGGCTTGCTGAGGAAAGACTGTCCCACTCCTTGCACATTTGAGAAAACTGACATTAAAATTCAGATTATAATCATCATCCAAATGGATCATATTTAAAGACCTTTGTGAGCAATCCTGCTCTGTTGGGAGTTTCCACACCGTGAGACTGTCCTCAGTCCTCTCACCACTGCTGGTCTTATGTTCTGTAACTATGAAAAACAATAGGTTTTGAAATTTTACTCAAGTTACGTTTGCAACTAACATCTTACAGTATTGAATGATTGTTGGTTAAACAGAACCATAATCCCTATTTTGTAATAAAAAGAGCTTAAAGTCTACGTAGATCTTGACAAACTCAAATGCTACAGCTGACTCAAACAATAAGCCCCTTGAACTCTGGGAACTAAGTCAAAACTAGGAAATTTTCCAAGTACCATATCTCCTATGTGGATAGCTGTCAAAAGAAGTGGTGGGTAAGGTCATGTCTTACACTCTGCCCAGAAAAATGAGGAACAGTTTCCCATCCCCTTGGCAACAGCATGGATACCATAAGGGAAAATACTCTTCTAAAGTCAGAAAAGTTAAAGAGAGAACTGCTATTTCTCTTTATGATGTAAATCTAAAACTAAAAATCTAAATTTGTATTTTAACAAAACACAGTGGAAAAAAAAGGATGAGTGGATCAAAAGTGCAGAGCCTTCTGAGCAGACTCAAAAATGAATCTAAAGAAGTATATATTTCTCTGCTTAAAAAATACAAAAAAAAATACTTAGATGGCACATTGGAATAGAAACATAAATTTGTATTTAGAATTTAAATTTTGTAAAATACCCACAGGTATGTATTAATAAACACACACACTACAGATAGCTAGACTGAAGTATTTCTCATGCAGATGATAGCCAGACTCATCTTTATATGATGTGATTTATAGCAGATGAGCAAGAGCAGCAAATCTGAAAGCTTTTAGTTGTTTGCACCAACACATGAAGAAACAGATGCATATCAGCTGATTTGCAGTGTGCAGTCACCATTATGCCTGAGAGGATTTAGAAATGAAAAGCTGGGCAAGAAGTAGTTTGCTTGCCATATTAAACCTTTAAATATTAGAGGACTGTTACATTGTGCCAGGTTAAACTCAAACCCCTCAACAACAAAACAGCAACTCTCTGGTACATAAAAGATGGCACAGCAGAAGGAATCAGGGTATCCATTTGGTTTTGGCCCTTCCCGACCCCCTGTGTTGAAAATTAATTGCCTCAGATGTGAAAAAGATGGGAGGTACAGTTATCACAAGTATGGACAGGTAAATAAATAACTAGAGGTTTACTCACTCTCCTTAGCGTGTGGAGCCAGTTATGAAAGTTACAGGCTGTACCCACTGATAGGTAATGACTCGGTTCCCCCTTGATCCAGAAAAAAGTGTCCTTGCTTTAATGTTGACTGTTTAAAACATTATGACCAAACACTGAATGGGATCCCACTGTAAAGGGAGTTTCCAAATTCACTTTTGTGTGCCTTTCACCAGGTAAATCAACCCTCAGTTGTGCCTCAGCCATGGGACACCAGAGCAATGTGTGCAACTGCTATAAAAGAGCCCTTCACAATCTCAAACAAGACATTGCCAACCCTCTGCTAAACTTCATGGGATAATATAAAACATATGCAAAGAGATGAATGGTTTAAAATTCCTTTGGATTCTATTATAAAGACAGCATGCCATCAATTGCAGTAACTGCTTTAACATGCAGAAAATGACAATAGGTATGGTCCCTGAAGTAGAGCAGTGATTAATCATGTAGGGTTGGGGGAGTATTTTGTTGTTTAAACTTGCTTCCCTCCTTGCATTTGCACCCCCTAGGCCACCAGTGCTCGCATGGTGATCACAGTGGAGAGGCAGGTAGTAAACTGACAGAAAATACTAACAAAGGGAAGTGTTCTCACAGTGCCTTGATTCCCAAGGCACATCGAGTACATAACTGACTTTACCTATAAAGTCTAACTCAGTTACGCTGAACGTTTCTGAGATACTAAACTTCATCTACTATCCATTCATTTGATGTAGTAATCTAATATAAAAAAACATTTTATAAGTAGGAATATTCCAAGACCTTGTTACCTTTATGAGTCTGAAGGCTAAATAAATAAGACCGACATATAAAAGCCCCAAATGTACGACTTTACATTACACATCCCTTGTTTCTAAATTCGGACTCAAAAATTTATGAACATAAATTACAAATGTAAAAGGTGCTACTCAGAAATGGAAGGACAGATACATAGGCAGCTACAAACTCACAGCAAGCAGTCATCTAGATTTGTGAAAGGCAGTAGAATTACAAGCAAAATAAATTCCATCCACAGGAGAGCCCCATAGATGTTACTTGGATTTGAGCAATAGTTGAGTGTTTGGGTATTTTAACATTGCATCATCTAACAAAGACCCACATTCTGTCTACACTATAACTTTATCTCTCCCACTATAACTAATGTAGCCATGCTCAGAATGAAACAGCTTTACCATACTGACATTGTAAAGCAGGCTAAAGTGTTGGCAAAAGAAAAAAAAAATAAGAGATAATGGTACATGTGGATTTGAAATCAGTAACATTTCAGAACTTTTAACTTTTAAAAGAAAATCAAAATACAGAGTCAATACATCATGCAGTACAGTATGTGACCCAAACAACAAAGCTTTTATGCATTCATCTGAGAGCTGCTGATCTAAAACAAACCCAGTTAGATAAAAGCTGTCTGCTCCTACTAGTTCTCTATATTAAAGAGCATGATAATGCATCTCTGAAGCTAGAAACTTCCTCCAAGCTCCAGGCTGACACTTAGTTAGGAAGTGGGTGGAGATTTCCCTTTCCATATTGCATAAAGAAAAGCAATTTCTCACATAGACAAGTCTCTTATCACTTCGCATTAGATGAAAAAAACACAAACTCTATTTCTGCTCTGAATAAACAGACAGAAATGTTTCTGCTACCAGAGAAGAAAAAAAGAACATCCACATTAGTCTTCTGGAAATGAGTGAACTTGTTTTCTTCTGAGTGAAAGCAATGTCCTTTGACACCATGTCTTTATCAAGAACAGATTTCCAGTTTCAAAACAGCCCCAACCTGAGTCTCTTGTTGGACAGGTACAGGTCACCTAAAGGCAAAATTTAGTTCACAAGCATGCATTGTATCTCCTTCATCCCTTGCTGCCCTCAGACCACAGGAAGGATTCAAGATATGCCAGAACAACCCCTATTCCAGCATTCAGATTTCACAAGAAGACTTTTAAAAGAAAATAAAGACCACGTGGGTAAATAATGTGAAAATAAATATCTTCATATTCAGTTTTACACGTGTGGGTGGCGTCTTTTGTTTCATCTAGGCCAAAACATCAAACTAAACAAATATTGAATATTACCATTTTAAAAAATAAGACCTTGGGCTAGTACACCCAAAAGAAGAAGAATTTTCCTGTACCTACTTGTGAGATTAAAAATATTAGAGGTCCATGGCCTGTGTTTCATATGCAAATGTTATGCTAAACATGCCAACGTTTGTTTTAGTCCAAACTGCACAATGTTTTCACCAACACTTCTAGCTCAGGGATAAAAATTGCCCTGCTCTACTTTTATAAAGAATAAATGGAAGAGATTACTGAAAGGCAGCCTCCCCAATAGACAAGACTGACTTTATCAGTGGTTTTATAACGGTGGTTTAAAAAAAGGTGATCTTTGCAGTAGCTTACCAAAAAAACTTGCATTTTGTCTTGTGTCAAGATGCTCAGTGTACATACCTGGCTTTGTCTCTACAGACACAAGACTGCAGTGCTCTCACACTCAGTACGAGTGCATTATCCTGATGTCCTGATGTAGGTATGTAATCAACCAGAAACAGTAAAACAGTCAGTTTGTGATGAGCTGGAATCAGGAAACGCTTTTGAGGCTTGGCCATATCTGCAAAAACAATTTTTTCAGACAAAAGGCTGTAATTAGAAAAGAGATATTCCGAAGGGATTTCCAAAGAGCATTAATCTAGGTCAGCATTAATCCAGTCTCTAATGGGATTTAGCTTTTTTTCCAGCATCTTTCCACTGAAATGTTCATTTTAGTGAAGCTTTGAAAAACCCATAAGATGGCATAAATAACCTTTGCAATTTAGAGAATGAGATTTAGAAAGAGTTGCTGTCAATATGCTGCAACCTTTTTTTCTTCTGTACTTCTTATAGATGTCTCATAGACATTGAAGGTCACAGACAGGAAGAATACAGTGCAAATCTCTGTGAGAAAAAAAAAAATGGAAGCTTTTGACAGAATATTTTTCTTAGTATGGAGTCCTGCTTTTCCAAGAGAGCTGAAAAGTAAAATATAAAAGCATCAAAAATCAGCAAAAAGGCTCAGTGACATTTATGTGCTCCCCCTGCATGCATCTAGAAGAGGTAACACATCAGCATTACTGTGTGCTTAATACCTCAAAGCATTCCAAGAAATTTGCAATAACTTCTCGTTTTGCTTATTTTGAAAAAGAAACTCCAAACACAGAGACAACTTTACGCAGCTGATATTTAAAAAGAACTCATCTCACCCAATTTACACGTCACTTACATTATCCCTAACCTACAAGCAGGGCAACTGGGCTTCCTCAGTGGCTTGAAATAAAATTAAATTCTCCCCATGCCAACAAAAGCACACTGCACTCCCATATGGAAGCACCTAACTCCCCAGCATTAACCGTCAGATGTTTCCAAATGTTTCAGGCTGTATCACAAGTATCTCTCATCAACAAAGATGGTTTCTTTTCTCTTTTTCTAGAAAATCTTCCTGTCTATGTTTTAAATACCTGCCTATTAAAGGTTAACATCAAGACAGGTTTTAAGACTTTAATTTAATTTCAGTATCTGTTATGGCAAGAATTAAGCAGAAATACCTTTCTCTGTCACACAGTTTGGATTGTAAAAGCCTCTCCTCCCTGGAAGTATCAGTGCCAGTTAAATCTAGCCTTTCCTTTTGGCCTCCCAAACCCCTGACTTTGCTCTAGCAAATTTTGAAAGAAATTTCTAGAACATGTTCATGTCTTCTGGAAAGCTGCCATATTCAAGCAGCAGCAGCTGAAAGGTCATGAGGCTTAACATAGAAGTGTATCATAAAATCAAGTTTGAAGGGGTTTTGGAAAAAGAAATATAGAATGCAATTTATGAGGCTCGTCTCCACTCAAATTCTGTGATACAGACCATGACAGGTTGCCAATCTGCCAGCATAAATAGGAAAATGGTTATAGTTATGTTTCCCTGTGCTGCTGTTCTGGAAAGTTTTGACCATTTAGGATGTTCCAGAGCCAGTGGTTATCCAAGAAGCACAAGAGGAAGGCCACAGCAGGAAGGAATTGTGCATCACTAAGCAGGAGGGTGCCTGTCCAAACGTGGGGTACCAGCAAATGCACCGAGATGTTTGTAAGGGGAAAAGAAACTGCTGAGAGGCCTCAAAAAGGCTGAATTTACCACTGGGTTCCCACGAGAGCCACATCCTATGGGACAGTGCAAAAATGTGACTCAACTACATGACGACTTTCCAGAGAAATGGAGTCAGGATGATTATGTTAGTGAATTGTCTCATACTTTTACCACAGACTGCACAGAAATGACCAGCAGAGTTTTGTTGTTGACTTCTGTGGATGATTACAGAACGAACAAGAGCTTTGAGATGGCTTTTACAATTTTTTTTTTCCTTTTTGAGGAAGAGTCTTAAGACATCTTTTATGTAGATATATATGAAGGAAAATAAGAAAATATTAATTCACACCTACTGACCCAGGTGTCTAGCTTTCTGCATAGGATTTGTTTGCTAAAAAAGGTGAGTCAGAGTGGAAATGTAATTTAGTTCCCTAAATTTAAAAGCTAATAATGTCTCTTTATATGCCACGCCACCTTCAAGTATCACCCACAATAAATAAAAAACCAACACAAAACAAAAAAAGGACCCTGACTCTATGTTTGCTCCTGAAATTTGTGCACAAAAGTTCGTTTATTTGGTGAAGACCATCTTTGTGTTAGGTGGCAAACACAAAACAGACTTCGTCCATTTACATATTTCTGGTTCATACAATATTTAACTGAGACTGGATACAACAACCATGAATAACTGAGGCAAACCAAAAACATACCCATACATTCAAAATCATAATTAAACACATTTCCACTGATACTTACTTTGCTTTCTCACAGTGAGCAACTTAACAGGACTGACAAAACTGTACCAGAGTAAGTTATGCATTTGTCCGTTTTTTCAGGAAAACTGTTCTGCTTGCGAAATATTAGAGACAAATTCTATGGGTCATTTAGGGATGGAAGAAAATTGACAGAGAGGGCTAGCAACATTCATTTTGGTCTCCAATGAGCAGCAATAGCAGACAAACTGCCAAGGTTTCTTTCCTATGCCAGAAACGCAAGCCAGATCCTATTCATGGACTAGGAAAAGTTAAGTCAGTGCAGCAAAGCTGGCCAACTAGCTTACCTTGGGCAGAAGTTGTTTGGGCAGAAGTTCTATACTGTAATTCTAGCTTATTTGGGTTGGTGTAAAACACTTTATTCACCCCATGCACCTCTTTGTAAAACCAGCTCTTCCTAAGGGCGTTAAATTTGATGGCACGGGCTCCAGATGACCGAGCCTGATTTCAAGCATTTCGCTGCAAAAATGGGTTTAGACCAGCAATTTCTACTCCACATCATCAAAACTATGTCAAAATGATAAATCACTTATTGAAAATACTATAGGTCATAATCCATATATTTAGCATTGTCCAGTGTAAGAAGGCACCGAGGAAGCCTCGGTCATCACCTACTGACATTTTTATTTAACTGAAAAGCAGGAAAATGAATGGTTTCAGTGTCAGGACCTGACATTACAGGAACCAGGGATTTGCAGATATATCAAGGGCTTAGTTGGGCCAAGAAAGAAGAAAAAACAACCTGATCTGAGACCTCAGGAGTTATCATTACTTCAGACTGAGACAGAACATTTGGACTCACGGATCTTAGAGGTGTTTTCTATGTTTTGTAACATAAATGATTCTGGGATTCTCTGTCTACAAAGGGGACAATATGACAATCTGGAGTTGCAGTGCTAAAGCATGTGTACTTTGCTGAAGTTGCCATTTCACCTAAACTGAGGAGCTGGCAGTACATTTCACATCTCTCAGAAGGCAGGCAGCAGTGTGAAAATCTTCCTCTGGTCCAGGAGCCCTCCAAGAGGAAAAACAGAGCAGCCCGAGATGGAGGCACTCACAAATCATCCATCACCAGAAGGAACAAATGTCCTGCTCCTGCCAGCAGTCCCACTGGCTGCCAACAGCTATCACAGCAAGACTAGGAAACAGCTCAGAGATCACTGAGGCCACATCCAGAAATGGAGGGATCTCTTTTGTGCAGCACAAAGACAGGTGGAAGCAGACATCAAACGCAGCAGCTGCACGTGGAGCACCTTGTCCAAGCCTGTCCCCATCTCCTGGCTGTGGGGACACGCAGACCAGCTGGCTTGGGGCTGCTAGCAGCACAGAAGCCTGTGTGGACCAGCCCAGCCACTAAGGAGTCCACTCCCTACTGGATTTGGAGAGAGGAATTAGCAGTCACAGGCCTCCACATAATCCTAAACACCATTGCTCACATGATGATGCAAGAGCACTCTCACTTCCCTCCATCCATGTGCATCTGAAATCCCAATCTCACCTGCATAGGCTGGCCTAAGGGAAAAGGGTTAACGCCAAGCCCCACTATTATCAGGCCCCTCAGAAGGATACAAAACGAATCTTATCAGGTCCAGAGTAAAGGGGACACGTTTTTTCCCCACTGTTGTAAGAAGTATTTTCCAGAAATGTACTTTTAAACTCTTTTGTATGCTGCTTTTCTATAAATTCTCATCTGATGTTTTCCCTGCTAAATCACTGACTTCACTTATCTTTTGCATAAATATTTGTCTGAATGCATTTCAAATAAAAATTATTCCAATTTATTGACCCACAAAAAAAATCACTCCATAATTCAATCAGGGATAATAATTGTTCTTGAAGCTGTGAAATGCCTCAACTGCAATTTTCTGTGTAATGAACTATAAACTTTTATATTCAATAATAATGAAGTGTACATTCACTGAGGCACACATTTCTAACCACACAGTTTTGAGAGGAATGACATTTTTAAAAGCAGTTACACTCCACACTAATTAATTTTGAGAATATAAACACTCTCCAAAGTTGCAAAATTAGGCAATTATACAATAATATGTTATAATCATAACAGTTTTTCAGTTCTGAAGATTTTTTTTTTTTACTTATTTTCTCACCATTGCTAGGCTCTTGACGCATATGGATGAGTACTACAAAGCCAATCAGCAATACAAAATGTATGCTTTGCATTTTAGCTTAGACTTCTGGTGTTTGCAGAACAGTGTGTGTCTAACTGCTGTTCCCACAGCTGTAAAGCTTTAAGACTTAAGAAGGCATTGAACCAGAGTCTGTCCTCACATAATTGGAGTGGCGCAAAGTTTTGTTTGGGGGGGTTCATTTAAAGCACAAAGCCCCATCTGACGAACCCCAGGTTGCTCCCCACATGATAAAAGTGCAGGGTTATTCATTACCCTGTGACATGTAATTAACATGATGATTGGCTCTATACACCTTATAAACAATGAACACTTTTCTTACTTCCTTTTAACTACCACCATTTAAAATCACTAGGAGAGAGGGGGGGAAAAAAAAAAAAGATACAGCCACTGAGGGAATTTCCACATTAAGAGGTCCTTGAGATTCCAAAACAAACCCAAAAAACATAACAGACACTCTTCTCTTCATAAAACACTCACAATAGCAGAGGCCCAGCTTACAGCTTTTAACTGCAGCAGTGCTCACACTTCAAGGCAGGATGCTGAGGTCGTACAAAGGAATCCCACAGCTACTGCACATCACGGGCTAATGAATCTTTTCCCATGACAGGTACAGACCTCGGGACTGGGGTGGGAGCCAGGCTGTCAGAGGAAAAGTTCAGAGAATCTGCAGTGGCAGAGGCTCAGTGTGCAAGATCCTGCGAGTGTCTGGAAAATTTACCTCCATGCATCCATGTTATACCAACTATTTTGTAAATCCCAGAGCAACCTACCTGTCACCGTGTTTCAGTCAGACCTATCAAAAGCATACACAAACCAAGAAGCTGTCAATCTTTAAGCTACTTCCTGAACACAAATATACCTATCAGAGCTGAGAAAGTTTTCCTTTTTTTCTGTCAAAACCTTCCTTACTCTCTCGGGTAGATGAATCCATTACAGGCATTTGAGGGAAATGTGGAGAAAACTTTCTTCAACTCTTTTTCAAGTCGCCATTTATTAAACATAATGTAGTAATTCTGGTCAGTTCTTAGTAATTAGTGAATAATTCTACTAATTCTATTTGAAATGTAGCCTAGAACCATGAATACTTTCTCCAGTTATGTACAATGTAGCCTTCACTCTTATTTCTGAGGATCAGGGTACCAAACTTGTTGCTGGAGCTGATGCACAGAGATTCAGGGCAGATCTTGTCAGTCTCTACTTCCTCACAAAACACAGAGATTTCTCACACCTTTGCCACAAAACAGCACTGGCTCTTCCTGAGTGCGGGACCAATCTATACTAATACCTCTCCTTTGACAACTTTGCTTTTTTTCTGAAACTGAGAAAGCCTCAAAAGGATTTAAAAGCAGGATTCTTTTTATCTC
This sequence comes from Oriolus oriolus, assembly GCA_013400235.1. Classification (NCBI taxonomy): domain Eukaryota; kingdom Metazoa; phylum Chordata; class Aves; order Passeriformes; family Corvidae; genus Oriolus; species Oriolus oriolus. Next base: position 1,031,004 of record VXBT01005032.1, read on the forward strand.
ATTTCAGATGTCACTGTATACATGTCTGTTATGAGCTAGTCATCAGAGCTTCCCCTTTAGCCAACAGGGGAGAAAACACTTCCAGATCTGACCTATTTTAATTTAATCAGAGACTAGTTGTGTGCTAGATGCTCCTTTTTTCCTGTGCTGACCATGAAGACTGTTAAAATGACAGAGAAAACATGGTTAACCTACCATTTAAAAGAACAGGATCCCTGCAGACATCTTCTAAGAGTTGTGTGAGGGTCTCTTCTTAAGTCTTCCTTTTAGTCTCATCAAGAAGAAGAGATCTGAATGAAACATTTTTTAGCGAAACTTGTCCTGAAAGAAATCACAGACTCTGGTCGAGAAATAAACAATGAATCCCAAAACAATTATGATTTCTATTAATTCTTTCGGTCAGGAAAATAAAATCTTTTTCTGTTATTCTCTGAAGAGGACATTTCCAATTTGATGTTTTTCTAACTAAACCTTTTGTATTCAAAGCCACACTTTATTTTGAAATTTGCCTGCATTTTAATCACAAAACAAATGTTATTGGAGCGAGCCAAGCAAAAAATCAACAGCTCTAGTCACAAGATCATGTTCCACATTTAGGGTGTTGTCCTGCCAGGGAACACAATCTCTTTTGCAACCGTACCCTGCTCTCCTTCAGCTTCTTACCTTGTGTCTCAGGCCTTACAAAGGTGGAAGTTTTTGGCATTGCAATTTGCCTTCCCCTTCAGCTTTTGGCTCATCCCTAGGGCCTATCTGATGGGCGCTAATCCACCCTAATTAGCCTACCGGGAAAACAACAGATAGTTTGCAAGACTTGAAAGGCTTGTTCAGGAAAGTCCACATCTCTGGCAAAGAGCTTAATGTGTCTGCAATCAAGACAAAAGGAGAGATTGGATCACCATAATGAACTTTAATTTTCTATTGCTCTAGAAGGATAAAATGAGGGTGAATTGAGGCTCTGAAATCTTTTAGCACAAGAGCAAATGAAAGCTTTAGATTATGCATTTTTTTTCTGTCAACTGAATAAGCACGACTTTATAAGCATGATTTAATCCAAAAAACAGATGCACTCTTCCCTTAAGACAGAAACCCAAGCCAACTGGCTTGCATAAGCATTTTCTGTGCGTGATTATTGGACGTGGCAGGTTGAAAGAACCAAGAAGCAGGATTTTGAGCCATGGCAGGAGATGCAAAGAACAGAGGTCCAAATCTTCACAGGAAATAAAAGCAGGCAAGAGAGAGAGAGAGAATAGTGGGGGAAGACATTCAGCAGCATTTAATCACAGAGTTCAGGAATCAGGCTCTGAATGTAGTGATGACATGCCTAAGTGGCGGTAGGTCCTCTTTGTGCGGTTTCGCCGCGCGAGCAGCATTGCAAGTTGTCGTGCATCACCCATAGCCATGGTTACAATTTTTACCTAGTAATGATTCCATTGTAATTAATGGATGTTCCCACTGCATAAGGCAGAATACTGATGAGGAATGTGAAGGGCAGACAATAGCTTAACTATCTTTGATTAAAGTCTCACTTTGCGTTGAGCAAGCTGCATTCATCATGCTGCCTCTCTCTCAGTTTTCCATTCTTCCTGCTTATCGATAAATTGAACTAACAGATTTCCACCCCAGCAGATTTTTGTCTCTTCTGTTTTGTGCACTGTCTCTCCTGACTTTTCAAGGCAGACCACAGATAAAAGCAGGAGCCCCCTCACACTTTGGGTTAATTTCGTTTTTGGAAGAGAATGGATGTAGTTCTGTGCATGTTGCTCTAACCATGTCTCCAGCTTATTAACAACTAAGTACAGAATATCTTGGATAAAGCTGCAAAACATTAAGTTAGATGCAATGCTAACATGTTACTGTATGCAAAATTTACTGCTGATTGAACTCTTCAGTCAGCAGTAAACAGCCTGAATGTTTGGACCTGTGAATACATACAACTGATAACCTGACAAAGTGCAGAGGACAAATTCTGGCCCAGAGTGCACCTACACAACTCTCACTGCTTCAGCAGGAAGAGCAACAATCCTCCCTTCAAACTTCTATTAATTACTGTGATTTTTCAGTTTTGGTATTTCAATGTCACTTATTTTTGTCCTGACGTTTCCAGCTGCTCTTGAGAGCTTCATGAATTTTTTGACTTTGCTGCTCGGTTAAAAAAACCTAAACACATGTTGGTGCTTTTCCTCTATTTATTCCCAGGTCCCTTGAACCCCGTGGAAAGGAGAGGAGCCTGAGCAGCAGCAGATGAAGCAGGAGCACAAAAAACAGGAAAGTGAAAGCTGGCTGCTGCCAGCTCCCCACCAACACTCACTACATGAGAACTAGTGCCTGTAATCCCAAATACGTGCACATGCATATGCATGATTGTAGTGCCACTGATGAATAGAAATGTTTGTCTCGCTCATGTGAAAAGACATCAGCTGCTTTTGGCTTCAAAGTCAAGATGTCTGGTTTTAGCCTTTTTTCTGTCAGAGACACCTGATGGATCTGGACTGAATCCCACAGGGATAGATTAGGAGCATTTAGCTAACTTTTCTGTAGATCGTGTAGAGTTAAGGAAAATGTTTAAAGTCGATATCAATGGTTTTAAAACTTTTGTTAAAGTCTCCCTTTTTTCTTTCTTAAGGAAGATACCAATATGCTGAGAGCTGTTAACACAGAATGGAAGAGCTCAAATCCACATTTGTCTGACAGACAAGATGGGCTAAATATTGTGCACGGAATAAGGAAACCTCTTTAATCCTTGTTGGGTATTTACAGGTAATCAAATAAATAAGAAACATGTTAACATAAATATTAACTTAACATGAAAAAGAAAACCATTAAATTGGTGGGCTTTTCTCCATCCCAAAACAGAACTTTAAGTAATTGTCAGCTTTTGTGAATGAGCAAAGAAATTTATCTCCAAAGAGCGTCCAGTTATGATGTGCCACACAGTGATACAAAAGTGATGGACTACTGTTTAGTCTTGTGTCCTGCCCTGTTTTCATACTGTATGACTCAAAAGCTGTACAAAGTACTTTTAAAGGCAGATATATGTTTCTCAGAACCAGTGACAAAACAATGTTTTTAACTAGCTACAAATCTTATCACAGAAACTCTGTTGAACAATTTTATTTCCCATTTTCTTCTTGTTCTTAAAAAGTAATTTTAAAAAACCCTACAACCCCTACAACCACAATCAACTCCTTGATTTGTTTTAAAATAAAGAACGTAAACATTACTGGATCATTACCTTGGAACATGGTGAACGGAAAAGGAAACTAATTTGATAATATTTGTTAGTTTTAAGCAAGCCATTTCATACATTATTGGAGAGATCCAAAAGAAATTACAAAAAACTTGACCATTTGAACTATTTAAGTAAAACATGAGAAATACACTATATGGAAAAAGTGTGCAGAGGTAATGGCAAAAGAACCAGATGTCTTTGTAGGGCTTTTCAGTCTTTAACTTCAGCATCAGTATGATAAAGAGCAACATAAAAACCTGTCACTGCTACAGCCAAACGAGCACACATACACACACTTTCAGCACAGCCAAGATATGACATTTTTAGGAACATGGAGTGCATCCATTTTGTTCTCATGTTTGTACATTTCTGTAAGCACGGCCAAGTTTTTGCAAGGCAGGACTCAAAGAGAAAGACCAGGAGGCTGGATAATGCTGAGTGTAGTCTAACAGGATATACCGGGCTATTGGTTTCCCTCCAGATGTTTTTCAATGGAACCAGTGTTTCAATGGCCAAGTTTCACTAAGCTCCACGATGTCAAACATAAGGTTCCCTACCACATGACTCAAGAAATTAAGGATAAAAGCACTGACTTAAGTGTGACTGTGAATCTGGACAAATTCCGAGGAATAAATTCTTGTTGCAGAATGCATATATTGACAAAAGACACCCAAGGGGATGCTTAATGAAGATAAGTGAAATATTAAAAAAGTAAAAATGCATGAACATATATTAAAAAAATCCCTGTAACAGTAATTAGGAAATTTTCCAGAGGCATGTAAACTTCCACTTAAATCAATGGATAAGTTTAGGTACACAGTTCTGCTGGAAAACCTTATTAATTACTACAACAGCCAAACTCCGCAGCCTAAATTTTTACATTATTTTTTGATTTATGACCCATATGATTGTCCTGATCTGGAGACCAAAAAACTACCAAAACATGTAAAAATCTTGCACCGAAAAAGAGAGATGCTGCTTAGTGTCACATTCTCTTCCCCTCTTTTAAATTGAAACAAAGGATTCTTACATGATCAGATTCCAACAGAACCTTTCCTCAGAAAGATAATAAAAGAACAGAAAGTTGAAAGACACCCAGAATTTTCCTCTTCAACCCAGTGAAAGGCAGAGGATGGAAGGAAAGAATCAACTCCTTTTTGCTGCTCTGATTACTATTTATGTATCACTTAGTGAAGAATTTGTCATACTTGACACAAGTTGTGACTGCATCAGTGACAGTAACTGAAATACCAGCTGCTGATTCATGAGTCAATCACGTATTATTGTCTCCATAGGTTACAGTGGATGTAAAAAAAAAATCACAAAGAAATGCCACCAAACAAAACAGGCGGAGATTTTATGACATATTAACTTCCCAGAACAAAACTGTAAAAATAGCTTCCATTAGGAAATCCCTCTTTTTGGATTCTTTACACTTCCAAAAATATTTTATTAAAAAAAAAAAAAAAAAAGGAATGGGCGGTGTACCCATGAAAAAGTTTGACTTTCCTCTCTGTGGTGGGTTGGACACCAGGTGCCCACTAAAGCCACTCAATCACTCCCCACCTCAGCAGGACAGGGGAGAGAATACATAAGGAAAGGCTCACAGGTCGGGATGAGGGCAGGGGGAGATCACTCACCCATTACTGCCACGGTGCAGTCAGTTCACCACGCATTGTCTTCTCCACTCCTTGTTCCTCAGGGGCAGGACTCCTCACACTCTTCACCCCCTCCAGCGTGTCTCCCATGGAAGACAGTTCTTCACGAACTTCTCCAGTGTGACTCCTTCCCACAGGCTGCAGCTCTTCACAGACTGCTCCAGTGTGAGTCCCTCCCCATGGGACGCAGTCCTCCAGGAACAGGCTGCTGTGACCCGTGGGATCACAAGTCCTGCCAGGAAACCTGCTCCAGCACGGGCTTCTCATGGGGTCACAGCCTCTTTCAGGCATCCACCTGCTCCCACATGGAGTCCTCCACATGCTGCAGGTGGATCTCTGCTCTGCTGTGGGACTTCCATGGGCTGCAGGGGCACAGCTGCCTCACCACGGACTGCACCAGGGTCTGCAGGGGCATCTCAGCTCTGGCACCTGCAGCACCTCCTGCTCCTCCTTCTGCACTGACTTTGGTGTCTCCAGAGTTGTTCCTCTCACATGTTCCCTCTCCTCTCCCTGACTGAAGTTGCTGTTGAGAGGTGTATTCTGCCTTTTAAAATCCATTATCCCAGAGGTGCTGCCCCTGCCACTGGTGGGCTCAGCCTAGGCCTGCGGCGGGTCTGTCTTGGAGCCGGCTGGCATTGTGTCCATGAGATACAGGGAAAGCCTCCAGCAGCTCCCCACACAAGCCACCCCAAAACCTTGCCCTGCAAACCTAATACATTCTTCTGTTCAAAACAGACACATTCTCCAAGACACTGCCAGCCCTGTGTCAAGGATATCTGTTCCCTTCTACACAGCACAAACTGTAAGAATTGATGGATTGCACCCTTTTTTTCCTAGAAATTTCTTGTTTCACAAATGCTAATGTTCAAGAAAATAGCTTTGTAGAAGTTATTCAGGAAAAAAATAAAGATTTCTGTGGAAGGCCTGATAAGCTCCTGCCACTCTTGTATCACACTCAGGCAACCTCAGCTACAGGCCTTGCCACTGTTGCATCTATAATTCTAAACCACAGTATCACATGATTTCACAAGTGGCTGTCATTATCTTCTACCACATAAAATCTTTGGGATGAATGTGCCATACTTAGTTAATTCAGTATTTTTTTCCAGTTATGGAGAAATAAAGAACATCTACATACCAGGTTAAGATTCCTTGGAATGTCTGAGAAGACGATGCAAGTCTATAAATCATTTGAAAATGGACGTGCACAGATGTTTTTAATTGACATAAGGACATGATTCATAGCAGAATATAAGGAAAAAATCTAGCAACTTTATTTTGGTCTACTGATTAACCCTCCTGCGCAATCTCTGCATGCAACCAATGTTGGGACTTGGGGTTTCAAGCACCCTGCTGACAAACTGTCCAGAAATACAAGTGCCTGACACCTTCCCGTCATTAATATTTTCAAGGCAGACTCAACCAAAAAAGAAAGAAGTTTAGTAGAGAATCAGTTTACTAGAGGTCTTCTAATTTCAAAGCTACGCCCAGAATTTCAGAAATGCTGCAGACATTACATTGGTCTGGGAAATACACTACTACTGACGCTTGTGAGACTTGAAGCTCTGCTGAATGTTAAAGAAGCTCAGTACTTCCTTCGACAACGTTTCTCACATCACTGCCAAATGTGACTTTTAAGCACTGATGAGTCCCAAAGCAGGGGGCTTGCTTCTGGAAGATTCAGCCAAAAACATTTACCTGTTTCTAAGGAACAGAGAAGGGAAAACACACGATTTTTGGTCCTGCTGGAAAAAAAAAAGAAATTAATAAGCTTTGCTTATTAAATTGGTTGTGAAACAAAGGTTTGCATTAGACAGGAAAGTTGTTCTGTGTCAAGGATAGCCTTTCAACTACACCTGTAAAAATTTGCCTATACTTGGCCCACCCAGAATCCTTAAAAAAATAAAGAAGTCTATTTAAGCAAGTCCAGCACGAACTGGAAGTTGGAATTTAACTGCTAATTTCCCTGAAGACTCCTCAGCTCACTGGAACATGCAGCTGAGCAAAACATTTCCTGCAATTAAAGAAGAGAACTTGTAATGACACTTTTTATCCTCCATGACACTTTGGCTTAAGTCTGAAGGAGGAAAGATGTGAGTGGATGCACAGTTTGGAAGTGTGAGGATGGAAACCAGCTAGAGACTGAGGAGTGAAGACATTTTGTAAGAGGAATCAGGAGTGCAACTGGGTCTCCTTGGCCAGATACTATGGATGGAAACAGATACAACAGGCAGGAGAAATTGCCCAATGGAAACATGTGGGAGCAGAGAAGGGAAGGCAAAAAAATGTTGATATGTCCCTCCAGGGACAACCAATATAAGCAGCATAAACCACAAGGTGGTATAAGACCTTGCAGAAAACAGGAATTACGTATGGTAAGTTAGAGCCTTCTGGCAAAACTTGGCTTAGGCTACTTGAATATTTTAAAATTCAGCAGCAGAGGCAGTGAGATAAGTAAATTCCTCTGTGTAATGCATAAATTGGGTGAGACTAATTCTCCCTTCCAACACAGCATCTTGTGTCCTCCTGTAGCCACAAGAAGATATCTAGGGAAGCGTGAAGTGGTATTTTCCCCAATGCACTCACAATTTCCAGTGGTGAGAAACAGGATCTTCCTGACCAGAATCCAATCAGAGCAGTCTTTCTTTGTCTTCAATGCATTTACTTGATTACCTTTCAAAGCCAAGTCAATTTTAAGCATCCACAGTGTCCCAGGCCAGAGTACTCCTTTATGTGAAGCTGTTCCCTGTGGATGGTTTTGCTCCCTGCTGCTGGCCATTGCATTAAAAGCCCTCTTTCTTATATTAGAAGAGACAAGTAATCTTTGCCTCTTTTGCTCCCTTCTCCATCCCATTTTTCAGTTTATAGGCCTTTACCCTTCTGTTTCCTGAATCGTTGGGAGTGCTGTATACATTTGGTCATTCTTATACAAAAAATGACTCCTTATTGGCTTTCCCTCTTTCTCTTCTGCATCCTCTTTAGCAGACACAACAGACAAGAACATCCATCAATATTAAAGAACAAGTATACAAATGCAGATACAATGCACAAATATGACATCAAGATTTTTTATTCATTATGAATAACACTCAATAAGTAAGAAAATGTTGGCTGCCATCATCTGTGACCAATATTTAATGTTTTCATACGGGTATTAGAGATGAGCTTTCAAAAAGAAATATTTCTAAGGGAAGGGAAGATAAGTATCTTTCTGGAAATGCTCTAGAGTAAGGGAAGATATTAAATGTATTTCCCAGGTCCACATAGTGAGGGAGTAAAGGAAGAGGCTGCTTTGAAAAGAGAAACAAACAAGCAGATGGAGCTTCCAAAGGGGAGAACAAGAAATTTTAATTTAGTTCCAGAAAACTCACTGAGAATATCAATGAGGAGGGAAGGACAATTATTCAAAGACTAACAACCGCGTTCATTCTGGAGGTGAAATGGAGTCAGGGATAGCAGAGTTAACGGGATAATAAATAAAGAGTGCTTTGTAGAAAAGCTTTAGTGTGTTTGAGGGCACAAGAATTAACATTAAAAAATAGAATATAAGACCCTAAAAATTTAAGAAATTTGTGTCTGCAGGTGTGTTTCCTTCTCTTTCTCCAAACATATTTATCTTCAATCAAGATGTGGGACAAGAGCAGACTGGGGTGACCTTGAGAGTAACAAACCATCCAGCAAACAGCAACATCACATTATGAGACATCAAATAATAGGGGAGTTTTTGACACATTCAAAAAGCAAGATGAAGAAAGAGGGAGGTATTAGACACATTGAATCAAAACATACTCAAACTGTTCTGCATTCCTGAACATGAGCCCTCACATCACCCTTGTGATCATGCAGGACCATCATCCTAACGAGAAAAATCTTGAAAAAGTAGTGCTAAAAGCATTTGAATGGGCTCCAGGGAGTCAGCACAACAATTCTCAGAGAAAGCAGATCAAGCAAAACAACAAGATTATTACAGATTCCCTAAACAGAAATTAAATGTTAGCAGAATACCTCACAACCCTGAAAAAATAATGATCTCCAAAACAGGCAGCTTTTCACCAAAGGGCCAGTTTAGATCTTCATCTGTTTTCAAGAGAGTTACTTACATTTTCCATCACTGACATGGAGATCAGTCTTGGGTTCCAAGAGTAGGTCCAGAAGCCATTAAACCAAATGACAAAAGCTGCCACACAAAAATTACACTGGAATGCATATTCTGAGGGCCAAAGTTAATATCTTATATTTGGACAAAGAATTCTGGACTATATTTCCAAGTTACCGGAAAAGAAATACATTTTTGAAAGGACAGAAAACAAATACCAAATGCATCTTTTCTGGTATAAATATTTGTGGAAAAAAATCCATGGGTTCATGGCGTTCAGCTTAAGGAAATTTCAGTCTGCTTAAGCCGCTGATCTGAAATTTTTTAACAAAACTTATTTTAAATCTTTTAGAAAGAACATTGGATGAAAGAAAGTGGATGTAGCATTTCAGCTGATGTTTTTACTGCAAAGGCCAGTGTTTGGGGAATGACTTACAAAAGTGCAAAGCAGGACATACAAGCTATGGGCAGAGATCTTCCTCCACAAGAGCAAGTCTAATACTAATACCCAGGAGAACTGAGGGAACACACCGAAGTGAAAAAATTAACAATCCCTGGCACCTGGAACTTACAAGCTCTTTAATACAGAAATTTTAAAGTGCATAATGTCCCTTTAAATCAGACATGCAATTTTATATAAACCTCAGTGTAGAACTTAAATCTACCACAGATCAAGTTACATAAACTGTGTAACAGATGCTTTATATTCATTTTTTCATTCTTGTTTAAGGTTTTACTCATTCCTAATCAAATGTTTATATGACTAAAATTTGGGTTAACTTGAAATTACGTGTTTTATTTGAATTTTTGAAAGCATGCAATGCCCATAGTTGTCCTGGCAGTATTTAAAATACTGAAGTCATTAAAATATTTTCCAGTCCAACGGGGAAGAGAGCAAAGTTGAATGTGCTGTATGGCAACATTTTTCTACTGGACATACTGGGGTATCTAGCAATCAAAATTCAGTGTTTTCTCATGCCACAGAGGAAACAATATTGATCCTTCAAGTGGGATTATAAAATATAAATAAATATACATCAATAACAGATCATAACAAAACAAAATCATCAGGACTATATAATGAAATATATCATATATCTGTATTTCTTTTCTGCAAGAAAAGAAATTAAATGGGATAAGAGGAATTAAATAGATTTTATAGCTTTAAAAAGCAAAAGCAAGGAAGATGTTACCATGAGGATTCTTAATCAGAATTTCAAGGAAATGTATCAAATTATTATGGCCTAGATTGCAAAAAGGAACCTCTTCCCAAGTCACCATGTCTTGAAACTTTAGAGGTCAGTGTACTTTGATAAATTCAAAACTACCAAAATGATGTTCCCAAGAAGTTTTTTAACAGCCATTAGTAGGTGATGATATAAGAAACTTTTTTCAAGTATCAATCTTCATTTCAAGAACTCGGGTTAAAATGCCTACCAAGAGGCCCACATTGGCTAAGTGTCACTTAAATGCAAGAGGACACCAGCGAAACAGAAGAGACTGTGTAGTGGTGACATTCTGTCTTCTACCATGAGGTCTAAAGCTCGTTGAGGCCATGGCACCCACAGCCAAGGGGCCTACACAGTAGAAGGTATTTGAGAGCCATCTAAACTAAACATCTCCATATCTACTTGGCCCTCAGTTTTAGGGACCTGGACTTGTTGGCCCAGCCTCTATTAGTCTCAGCTATTTTCTTGAGATGGAGAATAGTCAAGCAATGATTTTTTCGTAATACTAGAAATATGACAAATTTCAGAGGAAGTGGAGCCCAAACAAGGGAGAAGAATCTGTGCATGTGTCTGTCAGGATGGCTGTTCATCCACTGTCCATGCTCCACTCTAGTTGAGTTTGCACCTCAGCTTCAAGCCTCTGAACAGTCCTGCTACACTTAAACTACCAGGACTACTCCACTAAGCTCTTCTAGGTGTTGTTCTCAACACACTATTGAGTGAAACAAATTTAATTTAGTTGCAAACATAAAATTCCAAGAAATTATTTTTAAAGATAGCTCCTTCTCTGAAAAGAGTACATGAAAGTTAGTAAAAGAAAGAAGATGGTGTTGCAATGACATAACAACTTCAGTGAGTTGTATCTGTCCTATGCTCTTTCCAAAGATGGTAGGGATGTTTTGGAAATAAACTGATAAATGTATTGCATCATTTCAGCAAACAGAAGACCTTATCCCCCTTGCCAAAGTCAGTAACTATGTCGCATTTATAAATCAGTATTCATGGTATATGCCTGCAGTCCCATGAGGGTAGCACAGAAAAAACAGAAGCTTTGAAGCTGTGAAGTTCAAATCCAGACTTTGCCCAAATTTAAAGATAGCTGAAGCCAGATATTGTTTCAACACAATAGAAAGTTTGGAGCCAGCTGCAAATTTTGGCTATATAAATGACTGTTTCTGAAATTCAAGCATGTTCATGAACTAAGCTTTGGTTCGAGCCGTGAGCAAGCTGTGGACTAGCCACAAAAGTTCAGAAATTAATTTGGTCCCAAAGTCTGGGTCAAAGCTTTCTGGATCCAAAGTGTGCAAAAACTAGCACTAATTTTCGTCTTTGGTGCAGCTAATCCAATGAGCAAAAAATATACTTTGGATGAATGTAAATATTTTGGTTCTCTTTTTTAAAAGTGCACAAATGTGATGTAAAAATTAGCACTGTGGCAGTATCCACAACAGCCTTTAGAAAATTTCTCCAATGGTAACTAAACTGTGCATTTCCTTTCTAATCTAAATTTATCCAGGTATCAACCCGCAGTCATTGGATCTTCTGAAAACTCTCCTTGCTAGACTGGTGACCCCAATTTTCAAGTTTTATTCACCTTAGAAGTATGCATCAGCACAGACTGAAATACACATTAAGCTTCTCTTCAGGAAAAACAGTATAAACATAAATATAAAACACACATGTTTCCTAACCTCTCCTTCATCCTGACATTTGTTTTCTGATCAGCTTTTGACCATCCAACTTGAACTAGTGATGCTGGGGCACACTAAAACCCAATAGACACTGCATCAAGACCCTGGATTTCTTTGCTTATTTGTATATGGATCATATCAGCTCTTTTGGCCACAGCAGTAGCCCAGAAGGTAGCAATCAGGTATTATCCATTTTGATTCCTAATTCTTTATTTACTCTTTCCAAGTTGGAGACCCTTCTCCTGTAATTAGAGCTGTCCCCTTGGCTAGTGGATGTAAGAGGTATTTGGCCATATTCAGACACACTATTTGCTGCATCCAGATGACCAGATGATCTAGATTTTCCTTTCTCATTAATCACTCACTCCCCAGACTTCATGCCACTATTACACCATCAGTAAAGCTTTTAAGTTTCATTCCAGCAGGTTAATATGGATCAATGTTAAACACAACGTTAAGTAAGTCAATACCTTTTGTAGATACGATCCTGTTTACGGCTGTGGATGAACATGGTATTTTCACCAGAATGAGGACCACAACATGACCTTAGAAACTTCTTAAAAACTCCAAAATCCTCAAGCAATATAGTCTGCCAAGTTCTAAGGTCAGAGTCTCCCACTGAGGAGAAGATACAGAACAGGACAGGGCACTGAGAATTTTATGAAGTTCTCAGGTTGCTTTGTCAATATTCCAATTCTCCCTTTCCAACCCTCCATCCAACATTATGGGTCGAAACCATCTGAAGGAATGAGTTGGAAAAGTCTGAAGGATAACTTGAAACTCTTCCTGCCCTCTGGAAAATTCTGAAATCCCTCCTATTTAATTACAACACAGCTTGTATAACACTTTGGCTGCCTTTCCTCCTCTGCTTTGTTTTGTTTGCGTTACTAAGAATATTTGCATGAAAACAGGATATTTGTTTATTAAGAGCTCATCATCTCCTGCTGTGTATTCTCCAGTTTAAGTCATATTCCTTAACATTTATTAGCAAAAGGAGACCATAAATCCTGTTTCCTGTTAAAGTGCCTAATAATAAAATGAGCAAAGAAACTAAAGTGAAGTAGAGAGATTCAGGAAGAAAGAAAGAGTAAGTGAGAAGGAGAGACTACATACATGATAGATAGTGTAACTTGTGTTTTCCAGGGGAAATGGCCTAAAATGTTCCCCATGATGTGTGAACTTTTCTTTAGCACTGCTTATCCACCCTTCTATTTCCAAGCAGGCATTTCTCAAACTGGGCAGACACACATAAAAATTCGATCTTGCCATCAGAAGACAAGTCAATAACTCCCCCTCATCCCTTTTAGCTCTACTGATTTTCTCAACAAAAAATGCCAACCTACAGGAGGAATATGCAACATGGAAAAGAAGGATTCACACAGCTGGTACCATGGATATGGAACAGCAGAAGAAAAGATCCAAGTGCTTGCCAAGAAAGGACTAAGCAAACCTCAAGTGCAATCTTAGGTTTAGCTTCATACTGTCCTCTCATTTATCATTTTCCTTCAAAATATGGTTTGCATTTCCAAGATGTACTAGATTGATAGATTCCCACATGACTGAACATGTTTACAGTTTTGCAGGCTTTTTTTAGCTCTAAAATCTGCAAAGATCTACAAGTAGTTGGCTAGAGAAAATGAGCAAGGAACTATTCTGAAGCGCTAAGGAATGGTCCAAAGCATTCACATACAGAACACACACCCAAAAGATTTCCACTTACTCCTTACAGGATAAAAATGGAGACTACATAGAGTCAGTAACCATTTTTAGGGCTATATATTAATAATATGTTGGGACATTTTTCTTCCAAATAGGAATCTAGGCATCAGAAAAAGATGTAAACAAAGGACTGGGAGTGATTCCACAGCTCTGGCATAACGTGCAACCAGTATTACATGATCATCTCTTCAGAGATGTTATGCAAACAAAAATCTAAAAATAGAATAAATATTGCCTTTTCAAAATTGGGTGATTAGATTCAGAGGGTGTTAAAATGCATCTATCTAGACTGGTCCCAGCTATTATAAAGGCAAGGACCCATTGACTTAATAGAAGTATTTCAAATGCTATAAGAATTAATTATTTTTATTGATTTCACAAGAAACTGGCATGTCCATTGTATCCTTTCTCTTTCCTTTGTCTTTCTTGAAACATTACTTTGTTTTGCCTAAAGCTAGATTCAAGCTCATCTGTCATTTTAGACCCAAACCACATATTTTCACGGATGTAGGGATGAATTCTGCAGTTACATGAAATTTCTCTTCACTATATGAAAGACTCACATACACAAAGTGAGTCCTAAAACTCTGCCATTTAAAGCTCTCACTGGTACAGGGAGCTTGAGAGGAGAAAACAAGCCCTATCAGCCCAAATACATGAGTAACGTTTGTGGCACCTGTTTTCATGTGATGTTTCTTAGCTTCTCAGGTCTATCCAAAGTGTTATGATGGACCAAATCCCATGTTAAGGTGCTGTCTCTCACAATATCCAGTACTAAGTTCAAAAAAATCTCGTGTTAGACAAATATGAATAAACCCACTGCACAGAAAAGCCAACTAACAAAGATAACAAAGAACAGGCTAAGTGCCTGTAATGCACCAGAAATATATATATGTATATATGTGTATATATATATATACACTTCTACATCTGTATATACATAAATAACATACTAAAAGACATCCATGATGAACATATGTACAACTACAATCCATGCCTCAGATATTTGGTTCTGTAGTACTCACTGTTCATCACCACTCCCATTTCTCTTGTCTTGTTCAGTGAACCAAATATTCTTCAAATGTTCTTGCTGAGACACAAATCTCAAATCTCTTGTCTGGGAGAGCTGATCTCCCATGCAGGGAGACAGCACCAGGGGTCCTGGGATGAGCTCCCTTTAAGAAACCCAGATAAACGGACAGAGGTGTTGCAGGGAATTCCAGGAGCTACCCCAGGAGAAGCAGCTGGGTCAAGACTGTGCTCTTACTTTACAGCTTAAGAAGCTTGCAAAAAGCATCCAGAGATGCCTTCACTTACTCTGTTTGCTTCCTTCTGGAGGGCTGAGGACAAGACCTCTACTGACAGTTTCTTACCTTTAGTGGTCTTTCCATTCTCACTAGGACATAGACAGAGAGGTATAGGCTAAAACACGGATTGCTCAAATTTTAATCAGAGACTTGACTACCTGCCAAACCATCCCAGAATTGGTAAAGAATCAAAAGGTCTTAAATCATGTTGTAGACACTGGCTATAAATCATTTGGACTTTACATTTATAATAAACTAGATGCTTTATATTTTCATATATAAAACTCCATCAGTAACAACTCAAGCCAAATGCTTGCTAAAACCAAATTATTCCCATGACTAGAAGTGCAGATTTTTAAATGTAGTTGAACAGAATTTGAACAAAAGAAGTCATAGCACCATTCCAAAATTGTAACTGGCAAATTTTAGAGAAAAAAAAGAACTTGTTAGTCTCAGATACCTGCTGTGAGAATCCTAATTCCATGTTTATACTACTAAAATACAATATACTTACTTTCAGAAGCAACAAGACTCTACAAGTTCCTCTGCAGATAGAGATCTAAAGAGCTTGAATAATCATCATTTGGGATAATCTCAGCTTTAGAGCTCTTGCTATTTTCCATTGTAAGGATATAAAGTGCTAACTATTATGTCTGATGCATCTTGTTGGGAATTTGGGACCCACATGACTTATGTTAAATAATATTTGTATATTCCATGTTTTTGTTGGACTCACCTACACATCTGCCTTGTGCCAGAATGGGGCGAAATTTTAAAAGTATTTTAAGGGATCCCAGCTCTCAAGCCATTTAATTTACAATCCTGAATATTTTCTCATTACTTGACTCCAGAAAAAGAAGGCTCATGCAGGCACCATATTTTATTTCACAAAGAATAGCAACCATCACAACCACAGAAAAGCAACTCTTTTGCATTGTTACATGAGTAGCAGAGATTACGGTCTATGACATAGGGCAAGATGGAAGGATACATATTCTTGCCTGGGTGCTCACCCTCTGAATCAGCATCTTCAGTGTTTTAAGACCAGACTTTACAGCAGGATCTGCCTGTGCAGACACTCGTTCCTGTGTGGCATCTCATTAAGTTCAATGGGACTGTGCATTGTTCCAATATTTGGAATCGTTATTCCAGTGTCTAGAGTTTTTACCTCTGAACAGTATCTAATCTACATGTACATATATGTCTCAGATCAGATTCTACCAAAAAATATCACTTCAGTATTTACTGGAGAAGAGACTAACTTTGACATTATATTTTTCTACAGGTTTCTTTCTTGTGTCTTGCAAACCAGTGGCAAAATAGAGACAGATAAAACTGAAGCGTTTTCCTTAAGATTGAATTTCCTCTTCAAGACAGCTTCAAGCTTCTTAATCATCCAAAATCACATTAGAAAAGAAGGCAACACAGACCCCAAACTCTGAGTAGAAATACGCAATCTCAAAGCTGAAACTAGAGCTCTCTAAAAGCAACTTTTACTAAGGATAAGCATGTACAACCAACAGAAAGACTTCTGAAGGTAAAAATTTGCTGCTCAGGACCCAAAGTCCACACACTAAGCACTTGAGGGGTAGGACTATGAGTCTTGCAGATTTTTTTGTTTGGCTGGTTATTTGTTAAACTTTGGACAGTCAGGTTCCACAGCCTGAAAGCCCTCTAGCAGCTGGAGTGCATTAGCCGCAGTGCTGGAGTGTATCTTCCAGCATAGTTTCATCAGAAAGGAATCCCGTTCACCTGCTCCAAGACCTTTTGCCAACACATATCAAAACAAGGTAAGTGTGGACAACTGGTAGATTCTCTTCAAAAGTCCTGAGTTGGACTAAAACGTGAAGGTAGATGTTCTCTGTGCATATGCTTTGCAGTGTGGAGACTGGCGGAGATCACGGACCCACAGTGTTTCACAGGGACAATGTCATCATTGATATGGCCTTCCTATTTAAAAAAAAACCTCTAAAAAATCATATGACTAGAAAACTAAGATAACATTATTCCTTCCCTATAGCGCAGTTTTTCCAAATACCAACTTGTCTGGCTTCATCAAGCCTGCTATGTAAATGTATATGGAAACTAGAGATAGCCAAGCAACTATGAAACAAATAAACTGATCAGTTACATAATCCTTCTGTTAAGTTATGATCACATCATGGAAAAGTCTGAGAAATCTTACACTAAATGTTTCCTCTACCGTTTCCTTCCAATCTTCCTTGCAAACAACACACATTAGCTCCGGTGTCAAAGCAGGAGACAACACATTTACCTCAATTTACTCAGCCTATGCAGGAAAAAAAACCTAATTAAAAAAATCTTCATATACAAGCAATATGACATAATGAAGCAGATTGGCTCCCTGTAGGCATTAGTATGTAAAACCAAAGGTAACAATGACCTTTTTTTATATTAAAGGAAAACTGAAAACATCTACATACAGCCTTTTCTGTAAAATCTAAGCATCTGCTCAAGATCCTGATGCAGTAACACAATATGTCTGCATAGTTATGAATAAATGCATCTTAAAACACAATACTGCAAAATCCATTCGTCCTCCATTTGCCTGCCAAATTCAGAATTCAAAAATCTCTGACCTGGGTCCTCTAATCATTTTCTGGCCCTCCTGCCTCCCTTGGGAGCTGCAAAGGTGGAGGGAGCTGGCTGTGGCCAGCATTGCTCTCTCCCCTTGCAGGAGTGCCCTCACTGGCACGTGAGTGCCAGATCCAGAAACACATTGTGCTTCCCACTGTGTCAGCCCTGACAGAGCAAGAGGTGTTGGAGGAAATGGAAGACACAGTAGGGCTGTGGCCAAGGCACCAGAGCCCAGGCAGGAGATCCCCTTGGAGGACTGGAATGTATCTGCACAGCTCAAACCTGCCATGAATTTTGTCTGGTAAGCAAGAATCACAAGCAGTAACCATGTCAAAATCACCTTATCAAAAGAACACCTTCAACCTGTCATGCTGTTGTCAAAGGTATCCCCTAAATACAACATCAAGGGCTTAACAGCTATGGAAGCCTGAACATTATCTTCAGCATACTTTATTACATCAAAAAGAACAATTACAGCAAATAGAGCCTTGAATCCTTGAAATGAAAAAAAAAAAAATTAAAAATTGGATTTTACTTATTTGTGGGCTAGTCCTAGATGAAAAACAGTTCAACTCACTGTTCTTACAAAGAGACAAGGACTGTGGTCTTTTTTTGCCTGGGGCTGCGATGCAGGTTTGTGGAACTCTCTTGAAACTCTTCTTTAGTTATATCATGATTGCTTAATTCAGATTTGGCTTAGTCAGTGACATTTCTGTATATTATCATAGCTATGTACCAAGGTAAATATATGGCAAGGTTCTTTATTTGATGTTTAATATCAACACACCTTGTGACTATCACAGTATTAAAGCAGCTGCTCTAACAAGAAACACCTTTAAGTTGGGAAGGCCTTTTAGCTGACTCCAATTTGTTTATCCCTGATAAATTATTTCTGATTTGTTATTTAGTTTGGGTTATAGAGTTATCAGCTCTTCATGAAAGGGCTAACTCCCCAAACCTGCTATTTTTCAAGGGGGCAGGGGTATTTCGTTATTGTGTTCCACTTCATTATTCCCTTTTGTTTCATTTTTCTCCTGGTAGAAGACTCTGCCAAATATTTCAAAGCCCTTCTTGGCAAGTAATAAAATAATTTGGACACAGTATAGTGCAATTAGAATTTTTTGGCAGGTTTCATATTTTGGATGCTGATGAGAAGAGTATCAGTTTTAGCGTACTTGACCAGTTCATTATTTCAGATAATTTCCTGCCACACAGCACCATTGCTACAGATTGTGTTTGGTTGAAAAACTAGCAAGGAAACACATCCCAATTTCTGGGTTTTTTTGAGTGCAGGTAACATTAAATAAATTGGTTTTTCTCCTTCATCTGTCATTCACTCTAATTTAACTCATGAAATCTTATTTCTCTCCTTAACATTGTGTATCCAAAACCTGTTTCTTGCACTCCAGAATGTAATATCATGTCACTTATTATACAAGAAGAGGCTGTAAAACACACAGAGGAACACATTTGCATTGCTGTTATTAGAGGCCAAGCTCAATTATTCCCTCTTTTGCTTGGCTTTGGCACCACAAAAATCTATGTACATTCCAATAAGACAATATTTTTTGTTTGTTCTTTTGGGGGTGGGGGGCTTTAGACAAGGGCTGTGACCTTCTGCACTTTTCTGCACTCCAGAAGTCACAGGTTTTTATTGGATCCTGTTCCAAATTTGTGTCAGCACTTCCTACAAAAATCCTTATTTTGATATGGATTATAAACTGTCCATAACGAAATCCACCTCAGACTAAAAGTCTATTTTGTTGGCGTGGAGAACATTAAGTACCAGACTCGATGATGTGGTATTTCTAGACCCTAAGATTACAAACAAAACACAACTTGTAAGAGTTCAGAAACACTTTTCACCAGTCGGAGATTTGTTCTCTGTATGCTTTACAGTTAAAGTATCAGGCAAACTGTTTGCTGGAGTGTTTATTCCCCCTACACAGCTCTTCCAATAAAAACTTCCAATGAAACCATCAGTGACAGACCACAATGCAAGACATGCCATTATGCACTTTTCTCCCCCTGCTAGGAGAAGTCTTAGTGGTTTGTGTTATTTCTTCCTCACAGAGTTATCACCTTCAGAGAAGAAGACCCATAATACTAAATCAGAGTCAGAGAGCACTGAGGGGAAAAGGGTCAAAATCCATGTCCTCATTATTAGGGAGAGTTGTTTTTCTTAAACTTTCTGCCTACACTGTGGTATTTCACAATAAAAGAGAAATGCATTTTTTCACCTGTCACTACAGACAACATTGCTCAAGGATCAGCACCTGGCTTGCCAACATTCTCAGCTCTTCAGCTCCATCTCCAACACATGCCATGACTCTTTATGCAAGTGGAGATGTACTGAACAGACCTTTATAATACAGTTAAGGAATACATGAGACAGTTCTAAAAGTGTAGCTTTTCCCCATCTGTTTGTTCTCCTGTCCTCAGAAAACATGCATCTGCTTTGGGAAGGCAAAACTTGGTCTGTTAACACCATAACCAGTGATTTCTTCAAGACTGCTTCATTGCCAATGATCTCACATTGCAGGGCACCCTAAGGAAGAATGCTGGACTTTCACAGCACACTTCTCCTCGATCACAGAGTAGCTTTGCTCTTTGCCTATCTGTCCTCCACACACTTTTAAGCACTATTACTGTGTTCAAGGAAAATGCACGCAGCCCTCACCGTGAGCTGTGTATTCCCTACCCGGCAAAACGTGTTTGACTGACAACACAGCAATACACAGAAGTCATGTGCAACAGCTCCAAGAATGATCAGCTGCCTCTGAGAGGCCTCAAAGAGAAGGACAACAAGCACATCTTAGCAACTTGAAAAGTTCAGAGCTAATAACTTTAAGGACAAAAGTTCATTTTGGAAAATGTATGGAGAGCTGACACTGATCAGTACACACATTTTTATAAGAAACAAGAAGAGAAACCCACAAGAATTCATAGCACCGTTCACAGGATTGCACTGAGTTCAGCTTTGTGGAAGCACCACACTGGAGTCCCATGTTGCAGGGAGAGTCATTCGTGTGGTCCCTGCTGGTGGTGTTTTCACAATTCTCGTAATTAATTTGATATGAGCGTTCCTGGCAGTGTTGGTGGTTGAGTACTGCAGAAGCTGGATAACACTTCACTGATGATTTGCAGAAACCCTTGTATGTTTATATCTTCAGCAGACCATCAAATCCACAAAACGCTCTGGTCAGTTAAATAATTATCCTGGGAAGCAAAGTAGGGCTGCCATTATCAAGATGCTAGCTTCTGCCTAATGATTTAAACCAGCTTTCATTCTTTGGGGTGACAGATGTGCTTGAACATTGTGCAGAAATGCATTACTTCCATAATGGGATTGTGACTTGTTATTGATCTCCATCGCTTTCATCACCACATTCACGTCAGCTATTTATGTCAATCTCAATAACTAGTCACATGTATGTCTATCTGTGTGGCTACATGAAGACTTTCAAGAAAACTTGTGAATCTTGCTCATTGTATGCTACCTTCTGTTTCATAAACTCTGTTTTCCATTGTTTGCTTCTTAAAGTAAAGCAAAGACTTTTATTTTTCTTTTTTTCCTGCTGTTGAATATTAACACCTTCATTGAAACTCTCATAATTGGTGACCTTCTGTAAGGGAGTGTTTTCCCTTAACAGCATGCAGATCTTAGGGAGTTGGTGGAAACTTAGATTTCAAATTAGTGTCGTCACATACAATCAATAGGGGAAGAAATTCCATGTATTTACAGTAGCTACATTCAAAAGAATTAAAACAAAGTTTAAGTATGCATGGTCATAATTGTGAGATTTCCCACTGAAAACACCAACCCTAGTTAGACCCCATGGAATGCAGAGAACGGAAAAAAGCAATACAAAAGAATGTCAAATGAATTGCATAACTTCCATCCATGTCTTCAGCTTTCTTGTTTAAATGAGGATAAGCCAGGCTCTTAACAAAATCCATGAGATTTACCTGTCCCATACCTGCAAGGACCTGGGCCTCTCATCTTTGCATAGTTTCAGTTCCTGATATTTCACCTTTTCCTGCTTGCATTATGATAGACAGAATAATAAATACAGCTGGAACTGCAAAATTTTTCAAAGTTTTTCCTTTTTTCTTCAGTTTTCCCAAAATCCAAGGCCAAATGTGTGATTAAAATAAAAGAATTATGCAAACCCCTCCGTATTTTACTAGAGGAAAGGAAACACTCATGCATACTAATGACACCTGGAAATATAAATCAAACAATGGTGCATTCCCCAAAAAGACAAATTCTCCAGAAGACTGAAGATGAAGTCAAAACTGCAGCTTCCTCTCCTAAATGAAGGAAAAACTTGCTTTTCCTTTGTATTATTTCATAAGCATGTAAATGAACAGAGGTAATTTCTAGTGCTCACTTCATGTTTCAAGCAAAAGAATTTTCCTCTGCGCAGAGCACTGCACACTTCACATACTGAATCTAGCAAAATCTCATGATCTCAATAAAGACAATTATATATAATTGTATATAATATGAAATATATAGAGAGAATGTCAAATCTATCATGGCCTGCTACACCAAACACACGAGGTGTCACATATTTTAGTTTCTTTCAGACAACCGTATCATGACATTGCTGCTAAATTATACTGAAGTTACACTGTGAGAGGTACAAAGAAATGAGCTCAATGCTCTGAAGTTCACTGAACTCCACAACATCAGGAAAATCTGGCATTGAACCCGCACTGGCTCAAAAGCAAACTTTCAAATTGAAAAGGGAGGATACACGATTAGTCATCCTCTGTAATTAGGAGGATGATGATGCAGTCTACTGTAGATGACCTTCACTAAGTCACTGTAATTGTGAAACGTTGTGTCTTTAGCTAAAAAAGCACTTAATTCTTGCCATAAAACTGTCTTTCCCATGAATAACTTTTATTTTTGCCCCAGATGAGTATTTTTGGATGGAATCTGTTTCAGTTTTCAAGTCTAGAACAAGTTAGTTCAGCCTGGTCCTTATTCTACCCACTGGATGAAACCATTCTGCATTTTTAGGGTCAGACTGAGACACTTTAGTGAAGGTATACCACAACACACCACATTTCCTCCTGTCTCCAGTCTCAAATCACGATCTGCCTCTCTCGCACTTTAAAGCAACAGGTTTCTATTGTAAACCTTCAAGAATTAACGTAGATGAAATTTCCCTCCACTGGGCTCATTTCACTACAATTTTCTAGCTATTTTGTCCCTCATGGTCTCTCCCTACACCCTCTAGAATGTGACCATGCTGTCCCCGTGCAGGCCCTCTCCCTCCCGCTCCATCCAGAGGGAGCAGCATGCTGCAGAAGGCTGAAGAAATGCTCACAGTACCCACAGTGTGCTGGGATTTGCAATCTCCTTCACTCCTGAGGGAGTCTAGCCCAAGGCCAGACTTGCATGCAAGTAATTTTTATGCATTTATGCAGTACCAGACTTCTGTGGCAAAGTGCCAAACATAGCTGTGCCTCATTCCAGACTCCATACAGACTATGGTATCAAGCCCATTGATACTGTTTAAGAGGGTACATGTTAAAAGGTCCGAAGAGAAATGTAAAGTAAAACGTGTGGCCTCCATATGCAGCTCTGTTCTCCAAACAGGCAAGGATGTAAATCTCTGGTTTCTCAGCAGTTGAAAGGAAAGGCCCAGGATTAGAAACCTGAAGTCCACTACATCCCAATGCCTGATATTTTCCACAGGCTGGCTGTAAGTCTTCAAAAAACACCTCGCACTTGACAGGAATTAATTGGAGATTAGTCTTTCTGACCTGAGACAGAACTTCAGAGAAATACTAAATAATATCCCCTGTAGCTGTAACAGACTAACATGAAACTGCAGACCTTGGAAAAAAAAAATACTCAGCTGAGTAGAAGAAAAACTACAGAATGCTCTTCGGTAGATCCTGTGTAGGATGGGGTTTACATCTAGCCAGGATCTTCAATAAAAACACTTGATTCTGTAACCATAGTCTGTCCAGTTCCAGGAGCTGCCATCCCACTGGCGAAGAAAGTAAAATTTGTCACGTACACCTGAGACTGCCTCACCATAAAAGGATGTACCCTACCTGTTGATTCAAGTAACCTACAAAATCCTCTTTCCAAAACACTGGACATGCTGGTTTCTGCTGAACAAGGAGTAAGAAAGTATTTCTCTCTGTTCACATGTGCATGGAAGGAGGCTGAAGCAGTTTGGGTGTTTCTAGGTAGAAACAAAAGGAAAAAGGAAAAAAGAAATCACTATCTTTATGCCCCTCTCTGTCCTCAGTCCATTCTACTTACTGCTATAACACAAGCACCCTACAGAGCGCTTTTCTGCACTGACAGAGAACCTTTCTGTGACACGTGCACAGAGATGCTTGGGCCAGTTAGCAACTCCTGGAGTTACCCCATTTTCAGGGCGTTTATGGATTCTGGATGGCAGGTTGGCATCAGCTATCGCCAGCTGAAGTAAACTGAGCTAAGAATTTCCTCCAGAAGAATGAAAAATGAGTAATCTCATGGCAATGAGTTTAGGGGCCCAAAGCACTTTTCTATAGGGTCTCTGCTCCGTTTTGGCCCTGTCCTGACCAGAGCTCGTGTGTAACTGTTGAAAACGCCCTATTATTATAAGCCTGAGCAAGAGATGAGTTTATTTGACTCACACCATATGATGAAAAGACACTGAGCCAGATTAGATTGCTTAGTTTACAAACGATAAATGAGGTCATTTGACCTAGAAAACTTTGCTTATAAGTTTGCCTAAGTAGAACATATGGAATACGCACATAAACACATAAAACATAAAAAAACCAGCTTTCCCATGTGTTCTCAAAGGTGTTTCACAAATATGCACCTTTTTTTCACACAAATGCCATATTCATCTGTGCTTGCATAAATAAAATTGGTAATAATATTTGAAAGGTACCTGAAGGTGTCAGTGAGGGTTGTTGGTACTCTTGTAATTTCTACAGGTGTAGTTTAAGCACAACTGCTCACAAGTCTGTTCAGCCTGGATGTAATTGTACTCAATCAAAAAAACTTCTGAGAAATGCAGATAATAGAAGCTCTTTCCATATTTGGAGGAAATTGTGGTGGTTTTTGCCTTATAAGAAAACAGTCCATCTTTAGTTTCTTTCCGGAGTTTGTATTTGTCTTCCAATATTCCCCCCTGAGAGAACATCCAGAACTAGAGAACAGCTCTGTATTATGTTTATGAATTATCTGAGAGCACACTACAAGTTATTACAATTTTTTACTATCTGAAATGATTTAATGGTCACCCACAAATTGTGCAACTGGTTACCTAATAGACATCATGTGACCTTCTCTTCCTTGATTAGATTAAGGAAATCTGAGCCAGGGGCTCAAAATGTGCTTTTCATGAGTGTTCTTATGAACAAAAAGGTACTTTCACTAATATTCACAGAAGGAAAATAAAAGCCCCAGGTCAGGAAATCACTAAAGCATGTGTTTAATTCCTCCCCTCCTTAAGAGAGGAGTTATGCTCACACTTAAGTTGCATTGCTTAACTGCTGTCTGAATGCTTTTCTGAACTAGAACCAACAAAGAGGCAGCCACAGTTCAGTCATCTTTAAACACTAAAAATGGTTTAAAGAGAATGAAGTCTTCTGATTTATTTCAGCAACCATGCCCTTTTAAAAGTTACTAATTTTGCATTTTTCTAACCTCCAATATTCAGTTAATATTGGCTTTCTTTTCTACCCCTCTGTCCTTAAATTCTTGTGCCCTCTTGTGATTGAAACACGCTAAATAGGACAGCCTCCATATGTCCCATTAGACAAAATTTGTGTTTTAAAGCTAGATCCAAGAGTAATTGAAGTTAATGGAAAGATTTAATTGTTTTCAATGAGAGTTGGATGAAGAACTGATAGTCTAACTGTGGACACTCTCTTTTGAACATTCTCACCAAGGTGCTGATCCAACTCCCAGTGAAGTCAATAGAAGGATTTGTGTTGGGATTTGGATAATAACTCTGTTCTTCTTGGAGTCAAATCCCCTTTGTCAATATGCACACGCACAAATACAAAGATATAAATGAAAACAAATGTTTGGCAACTCGTGACAGAAAGTCCAAATCTGCATCTGTGTATTTGGGCCAAACCAAAATTGTTACGCTTGACAAAAACATCATTATGCTGATCTGGTTTTGGTTTTTGCTTACTAGTAATTGTTTGGTGAGTATAAATCTAACTTCTCATATTTTATTTTTTTGCATAAATGTATTCTACTGTCACTGCAGACCATAAAATGAGAAGGATTTCTATGTAAAACTCTCTGTTCAGACTTGTCATAACTTTGACAAACATAATCCTCTCAGACCAGAATTTTCCATGCTTGGTCTCCATCAAGAGCAATTCTGTTTTTGCCAAGTATGAAGAAGTTTGCTTCAGCTCCTTCTTAGTTTCCAAAATACAAAAGGTTTCTCATTTAGGATCGATCCTTCACTCAAAACAAGAGGGATGTGGGCTGGATTCCCAGAGGTGCGGCACTCTCACAGTTCTCATTGGCTTTAGTGTTTCTAAAATCAGCTTCTGTGTTTTTAAAACAAGAATTCCAAGCGGATGAGGGAATTGTGACTTGGACACAAGGAGCTAAGCGGAGCCTTGGCTAGCAGAGTTGCAGCGAGGAGAGATGTTGCTGATTGCTTCATCTGCTGAGCATGTGCGTTACGTGCCATACATTTATTGGGCTCTGTGCTAGCAGAGCAGTGCTCGTGGTAGCACACAAGGACAAGAACAAGGTGGACACTGAAGGGAAGACAAAGAGATGGGAAATCTCCCAATCCTTTGCAGACCTCTGTGTTCAACACAACTGAAGCAGCCTTTTCTGCCATATAGATAAACAATTTCACCGTTTATGCCCATAACAACTCAGGCCATTCCAGACCCCTAAACAGAGAGATTTTTAAGAGAGATTTTTAAATAACTGGTTCAGCCCCTAGCACCTTTTCTAGAATGGTGCAGGCACTCTGCTATTTTAGGCTAAGATGATCCTGTCTGGGTTGTGCTACTCCTCCAAGTACCAGCTCATTGAGGCCATCCTGCAGTTACTTAGCTTGTGTTCTCCAAGACACTGTGTTGCTGTAATTTTTACCGCATGAAGCAAATATCATCAGATTATCCATCTCACCGTGTTCTCAAGATATTAGGTGGCCACCTTTAAAGTACATCCATATCCCCTTATGATCATAAGGACACAAGAAATACACAGATGGTGAAAAGTAGTAGCTAAACTCTAAAGGTCAGTGAACAAGCACCAAAAAATTCAGGTGACACTGGCATAGTAAGAATCCAATCCCTGTGGTTTGAAAAGAACTTGTTTTCATTAACTCATCAGTAACATAACACAGAAAAGCTTCTGTCTATTCATTCTCTGGCTGACATAGGCAAAAAATACTTCCCTCAACAGGTTTATTCATTGTAGCAAGAGGGCTTGGGTTATCTTCTATGTGTTTTGCCCGTGTTTGTTTTTAAACCAAGCCCATAGAGCCTGGATAATCTGTAAAATAATAATTACAAAATATAAAGTTGCAATGAGAATTTGGAATTATGTTAAAAGGTGACCAAGAGAGTATTTGGTAAAAGGATACTAAAAGGGACTAAAGGGACTGACAATCAAATCCATGACTGGAAAGTAGAAAAGTCAGAGTCAAGAGAAGGAATTCCACCTCCATGGACAGAAGATAGGATAGAATAATTCAACAGGAAAGGACCTACAAAGTTGCATATGTGATAGGTCCAGCTGCAAAGGTGATAGTGATTTGAAGCCATCTGCAGCTGGGGAGAAAAAATAACATAGATCACACCAAAATCCTGTAGTTTGAGTAGCTACTTATAATTTATGGATGAAAACTGGGTCCCTATAAGAGTTCACCAGCCTGCTGTGGTGTTTATCTAAGCTTTTGCTTGTTTTATAGACCTCACTACTGGTTTTAATGACATAAAGAAAACAAATTAAAATAAATGAAAAGAAAAACGTCCCCTAGCAATAAATAGGCTGTGAATTACAGAACAGCAGTAGCTGCTTTCAAAGGCTAGAATGGCAAACGCACACATGCTGTAACAGTCCCAGGGGCTGACAGATGCCAAAATGTCTGAATGATCTGTTCATTCATCCCCAGGCAG
This sequence comes from Oriolus oriolus, assembly GCA_013400235.1. Classification (NCBI taxonomy): domain Eukaryota; kingdom Metazoa; phylum Chordata; class Aves; order Passeriformes; family Corvidae; genus Oriolus; species Oriolus oriolus. The sequence goes on from VXBT01005032.1 coordinate 1,058,668, forward strand.
GTACTGACAACAGCTCCTCTCCAAAGGAGAGGCTGCATATTGTGCTGACATCCACATCAGATTACTGAAATCCCACCAGGATTTCTGTGCCACACATGTTTTAGCCTGAAGATCAGAGGATGATTTTAAGGCATTTCTCCAATACCTGATTTACAGAAGGCAGCAAAAATGGAGAAGAAAGAGGGGATGCCCTTTCAAATACATCTCTAAACTCAGTTATCAAAGTTGTGCTCAGCTTTGTAGTTTTTCCAGACTGATCACTTATCTCAAAAAGCCAAAAATATATCATTGAGGGAAAACAAAAGGAAAGCCTTTTTCCAGAAACAGTTCTTCCAGAAGGGGTACATTATCACAGTAAAGGGGATTTACATTTTCTCCATGTTTCTCCAATCTTGATTAACTTGATCACCTGCTATGAAACTCCCTAACATCTACTGAATCAGGTGGGTAACCTTAGCCTAACTCCTAATTTAAGTCTGTTTTCTGTACCCACTGCGCATTTCAAGTGAACTCAAAACCAGATATTAGAACTCAATATATTTCTTGAGGAACCAGCAGTGTTCTTTGTATTTAACCCTGTGACCTATGCCTCTGTATGGGCTAAATCACACCAGCCTCTGTGGGAGGAAGATTTAAGCCCCGAGCCACAGTCTCACAGGACTGGAGGGGCCTGTCTTTAGAAGAATGAAATTAAGCACACACAGTGTTTGAGAAAGTTCAGATTGGTAAACTTGGCAGGACAAAAGGACAAGTCTTCAAACTTGCTTTACTTAGCAAGATTCGGGAGAAATGCACCGACTGTACATTCTCTACCCTCAATATATTCGTGGAGTTTTGACTTCCTCTGTTGCTCCCTAGCCACAGATAGGTATCTAAACACGGGGAAGGCAGAGTGTTTTCACAGCTGCTAGAATCGTGTTATACCTATGGACTGCAGGCCACACAGGGGGAGCACAGTCGCTCAACTATTAAAATAGTAAGATGTTGCTTAAATCAATAGGCTTTCATTGTGTTGCTTAACATTTGTTCTCTACCTTGAAGAAAAAATGTTGCCAGCAAAAGGAGAGTAGTTAGATTTCTTTGGGCACGTCAGAGCAGAAAAGAACACAATCTTATGAAACTGCTAACACTCTGCAGCGCTTTGTCTACACTTGACAGTGTATGCATGCCTCTGCATTTCAGAATGTACCAATGCCTCTCAAAAATCCAAGCACCTGGTAGGGCAAAACGGAACATCAGGAATTATTTTTTTCCCTTCTGAAGTATCACTAAGAAGATGAAGAAGAAATAGAGGAGTCCAAACTCAGAGACTTCAATTTTTTCCAAATGCGAGACATCATGCCCTTCACAACTGAGTATTGAACTCAAAACATCAAATGTAAGTGAGTATTTCAGCTGAGGAACAAACTACTTGCATTTGATTTAGGGCCCAGTGTATTTCTAGCACATTCAGAGTCTCACTTCACTGTCTTACGTTGGCTCATATTGGCCAATGCCGTTTGTGCAGTGGCCTAAGAGAGCACTTACTGCCCTTTATCTATGGAGGGGCAGATTAGCATCACAAAAATGATCTTGTAATTGGTACTGTTGGCAGTGCCAGATGAAGGACAGTGATTTTGAAACACTTAAGAAGCTACTGCCCAAATCTTCAACTTCTGGAAATCCATGTAGGTCCATTACAATGAATGGAGTTTTGCCAATAGGCCAACTGATGACCTGCCTGTTAAAACAAAGGAAACCCAGCCTTGATCATTCTTTTACTGTTCTGATTCTTTTGCAGATTTAGAAAATGTAACACAACTGTTTAAAATAACCCCACCATTTATTATTCCAGGAGCAATGTTTTCTTAATAATACCGTCAAAGTGTGTCTGGAATTCAGAAACACAATTTATTTTCCCACAACACGCCAGGCAATCAAAAAAAGTTACATTCCATATCCAGAACAAAAAATCATGGCTGTTACAAAACAAGAAAAAGTAAATCATTTAAAAAAAAATACTGCTACGGCTAAAAACCTATAAAATAACACTGACCTTTTTACATACCTCATAAACAGCACAAAGAAATTCCTGCTTCTGCCAAACACTCCAGTTTGCAACGGTGTTCCAAATTTTCATTAGCACAGCAACCATGCTGCCTGGTATCCAGTAGCTCAAACTGTTTCCTTACTCTTCCTTCTGAAAAAAGAAAAAAGAGGGGAAAAAAATTTTAAAACAACCAGACAGGTTTATTTTATATCAATATGACACCTCTAGATAGTGAAACATCTACAAGTGTTACAGTTAGAGCTGAAATGTGTCCAACCCAGAAGTACAGGTTCTAACTCAGATTTTGGGAAAGACTGCCTTAGAGATAAGCCCTTTCCTTAAAAATAAATGCCCCAACAGTAGCTGTTTACCTCCAATGAGGCCATTAGTGATTTAACTCTACCATCTTTTCCCAGATTTCCACAAATCCAATGGCAAGACAAAGACTCCTTCTCAGTTTTTTTTTTTTTTATTCCAAGTGAACACCACATGCATGGATTGCCAATCAAGGACAGTATATTTAAGACCATTTTGAGAATAACTGGAAAAATAAATATGTTTGTATGTGATTATTCTCAGGGGACTGCAGTGAAACATTTGGAGGTTAAACTGTTATGTTAATTTTGCTTCCTTTTTTTTATACCCAGTACAAATACATTTTAAAGTGTCTCAATTTCTCTACCATGACATGAAAACCAAATGCCATAGAAAGCCTTTTAGTTTCTTAGTTTCTTACTATAAAAAGAAATTTAGGAGGCAGCATAAGCAACAGATAAAAGTACTGACTGTATAAGATTCAAACGAGGATTCTGATTTTACCAGTCCCAAAATTTCAGATAATTTGATCTAGGATTTTCAACCAATAAGCAGATATCACTTCCAAATATCTACACTCTCAGTTTTGAAGGTCATGGTAATTACCTGTTTATCTCATGAGACATTTTGATATGTAAGATGTTCCAGAGCAAAAAAAGTAGTTGGTGGCTGTTCATGTTTTTCATGCTGTTCATACCAGAATACAAAAGAGTGTGGTAGAATGATTATTACTAAAACAAAATAGGAATGAGATATGATTCCTTTATTCTTTCTCTGATGAAAAAAATGAAGATGAAAATCAAACCACACCAACAAACAAAAAAACCCCCAACCAACCAATTAGAAACAACCCAAAAGATGGGAAATAGGAATAGAGAGGAAGAGGAAAAGAAAAACTCGTTGGTTCAATGTTGTTCCAGTTCTCTTCCCTGTAATATATAGATGGAAAACAAAACTGATGAAGGGGGCTTTGGGTTAGTGTATGACATTTAGGTGTCACAAGAAAAGTCTAATAAATCCTCACCAAATATTGTTTCAGCTGCTTTGGAGTACACTCTGCAGTCACATAATGTTGAAGGTACCTGATTCCTCATCAGAAATGTTCAACACCTCATGGGCCTGGGTCTTGTTACAAGAGAAACAGTTTAAAGGAACTGGAAGTGAAAATAATCTTTGTAGCAGATGATGTGGACAACATAAGCCCATTGTCAGAAAATACTGGAAATTAACAAAAGGGAACCAAAACTGCTTCTTTGTATCAAGTGTGCCAAGGATTATGTCAGAAGACAAAGAATGCCAAATAATGAAGAAAAAAGGAATAATCAAATTTAACTGAAAGGTGCAGTTTTAAAGGAAAGGATTTAATCTATTAGACTAGTAAGAAAAAAGCATGAAATCCATAATAACATATAAATTTATTCTAGTCAGAAACATATTTAACAATGCCATGTAAGTGAGTAGTAGGATAATTGCTAAGATGCAGCTAAATAGACAAAATTTTATTATTTTCATATTAAATACAATTACAATTGATTGTTTTCTTAGTTCTTTCTTTCAAGAGGGCAGTCGTAATCCATCAAGTCCCAAATCTGGCATGTCTCTATGTGACTTTATGATTAAATTCCACACTCAAAATTCACAAAGAATAAACCTGATGAAGTGCACATGCATCTTAATAAGTGAAAGGGACAAATGAATTCATTGTCTATTGAAGCAGTTTCATAATATCTAAACATGTGCTGAACAAAGCTGCAAGCTATTAAAACAAATCATACAGGCTTTAATTACAATCTGAATCTGCATTATTAAAGTAATAAAATGACCCTAAAATAAATGTTATGGAAGTCATGTTGTCCCTACAAATGAACACAGCATGAGGGAGTGATACAATAAAACACCCTAACATTAACATGTTGTATGTACCAGTGTGGCTTCCCACAGAGCTAAATCAACAAGACCTAATTCTCCTCTTCCATAGCTGTGGACAAAATTCTCCTCTCCCTTAATCTGCCTTTGTTGGCCACATTCAGCAGAGTTTGAGGAGCCTGTGTGGGGCAACATGACCCTGCTGGGCCCAGCCTCCTCCCCACGGTCCCTGGAGATCTCCAGTTCTGGGGGATGTCGAGGCACAAATCCTATCAGGAGCCAGATGGGGCAATGCAGAGCTAGGGACTAACTCAGCTTAACTGCGAAAGAGTCCCAGTTTAAACTATAAATTTTGTCATTACTGTGTGGCAGCCAATTACAATGGAGGAGTCGTTCTTGACATTATCCATGTGAAGAACATTATTAATATGACATTTACATATGAGAATTTGGAGGGTCAGCCATAACTGTGGGTTTTTTTTCTTCTGGGCAAGCACTAATCTCCAAATGCATGATCTGATATTATTTCCTAAAATAATCTGCTATTTTAGAATACTTGATATGCGATCATGACATTTATGATCTGTTGCAGAGTCTATACTGAAGTCTAGAAACATTTTAACCACAGTATTTGCTGCCATTTCCTAAATCATCACATCCCACATTGATTCTGACAATAGAAGAAAGGATGACAAGGGCACTGGAATAGTTGAATGTGAACAGAAGGCCACAGTTCTTACTTAACCATGTATTTTCCACAGACTATGAGATAACACAAATAAAGGATTCCTTTCCCCTCCTCTGTAACCCAGACTGGGATATATCCAATTTAAGCACACAAGGAGAACTCCTCAGAAGGGTCCCTTTACAAATCAACACTCACAGGCCTCTGTACCTTCTGCCAAACTCCACAAGGTCCTTTCTGGATTCCTTCTGAGGGCCGGCCCTGAGCACTCATCCGTTCACTTGAGACACAGCAAACGAGACCGAGCCTCACCTGGCTACATCCTCCTTTGAGGCAGAGAGCGATGAGGTCTCCCCAAGGTTCCTTTTCTCCAGATGAACACCCCCAGCTCCCTCAGCCACTCATCAGACAGGTTTTCTAGCCCCTCCATGACCTTCACTGCCCTTCATGGGACAGGCTCAAGCACCTCAGCGTCCTTCTTGAGGCGAGGGGCCTGAAACTGAACACAGCACTCAAGGTGCGGCCTCACCAGTGACCGCAATATTGGTTCTAAGAAAGAGATTTCTGACTTCTCCGTGGTTTCCCCTCCCCTCCTAGGGAAAACACACGAAAAACAGATGAGAAAACGAGCACATATCCTCTCTATCATAAAACATGAGATTTAAACAGATATTAGACCACTTAACCTTGTTGAACACATAGCAGAGATCAGCAGGGTTTTCTGCCGTGTCGCAGTGGGCCTAATGTGTTCAGGCCTGAGTAAAACACGAAGGTGCTCATGGTTTCTGCATTAAGTATGGCAGCCTTAACTGCTAATTCCTTGAATTATGTTGGGCTCCCACTGAGACAGGTGGGACACTACACATCCATTCTTCTTCAGATGCGTTTATAAGAAAAATATGAGTGTATGAGAAAAGAAAGAGAGGAAAGGCAAGAGACTGTAAAACTGTGACTGGCTGAATAACAGGCAAGCAAACTACCAGAGCAAAATTAAAAACTACTACATGGCAATGGTCCCAAAACTGCACACCATGATGCAATTATATTCTACATCTTCATTATAATTTCATTATATTGATTAAGGATATCGATTATACCTGAGTGGGAGTACTTACCTGTCCTAAAAGATGCTAAAATTCTTTCGAGCTTCACTGAGATGAATCACAATGATTAGGCATAAGGGAATAATTAAAATATTCTAATTTCTCACAGCAGCATACAACTCTTTAAAGTCAAAATGTATTACAAGGCTGAATGCTTAATAGATGGCTCTTATATCTACATTCATAAATGAATGACTTGCAAAATAACCAAGCCTTAGATTTTGCACAACATGATCAGATAAGATGTATTTTTTTCTATTGAAATTTCCATATTGGCTATATCATGGTAAAATGTTGATTTTTTTTCCAGTTTCACTCAGGAAAAATAAAATCATTCCACAAGATTCAAATATTATGTTTTAATGTGCTTAGATTATCCTACCTGACCTTGAAACAGAAGAGGGTAGAAGAGCTCACACACTTCATCCCCACTGTACAGTTCTGGCTTTGGAAAATGTCTCTCAGCAAACTCTCAGTCTTTTTCTGTGCGAAGTCAAAATGGTCTGCTTAAACCACAGGTGACCACTTCAAACAAAAAGGCAGATTTACAAGCTATTACTTCTCTTCCTCTTAATTACCAACTTCCACACCCATGTTTCTGTATGTTTACAATTTTTTCATCTATTACTGCCTAACCTGAAGGACAGAGGAATCACAAGTTCATCACTGCTAGCTGGCTTCCCTCTGGCTCCAGGGGCGATGTAAGGGGAGGCAGAGTTGAATATGTTGGTCAGTAAATTACAGCTCATGATCAGATGCCAGCAGAGGCTCTGTGCAGCAGCAGTGTGCAATGCAAGCGCCTCTGTAAAAGGCACCTTACCGAAAATGAAATGTGCAAATTAATTCCCATGTGGGAAGCTGGCTCAGAGTAGCAAGGATACTGCAAATTCACACTGCTGTTCACTGCACATTCGTTTTTTTAGGTAGAGGACTCTAACTGAGTGCAATCTTAGAACACACATACTGTAATGGTTATAGCACCCTCCTAGAAGGGGAGAGATCAGATTTCAGCTGGGAGCTGTAACAGGGCTCTCCTCCTTCCATGCAACTGTTCCAGAATGCCAAAATACAAACTTTGTGTGCAATTCAGTCATGCTCTGTGCATGCTTGCCAGATGAACTCCTGAAGGTGAGGTGTATGAAGTACCAAACTGAGAGGCCCACACGACTTAGGCAGGAATTAGAGGCAGCTGCCTTCAACTTAGGTGGCTGAGAGCGTGTCTAGTAACAGAAAGAGAGGTACTACTGGGACTTTCCTAGAAAGCTTTGGCACCAAAAGCATTACACATTTCTGAGGGCAGGCAAAATTGAATTTTTTGCAGACAAAAGTCCATGGAAGTGTTGAACCTGCCACCCTACATAATTTGCTTTAATGATGGCCCATCTATTAAGGCATATATAAAACATTTGAAACCTCATTTCGTACCTGGTGCCTTTCTCACTAGTGTTAAGTTACAAAATCATGCTCATGTCAGCCTTGAAAATGCAGATTTTGGACAGAACAGATGGTGATTTCTAATTAATGCGTGTTACCTAACCTTGTATGGACACAGTACTAGGAAGAATTCATCCTTCTTTATATTCTAACTTGTTAAAGAGAAAACAATCATATAAAAATAAATATGTCTGTCATACTTTAGAAACCACTTTAAAAGATGGCTCTGATTAACTTAGTCCTTGTCACATTTTTATTTTTCAAAGTACTTACATAGCTTAGACATTTAGAATATTTTTTCATTTTAATCTCTAAGAAATACTTTGCAACATTTTAAATGCACAAAAGCATTCGGATTCTCTTTTCTTTCATTTCACTTAAGATTAAGGCAAAAGTTATTCTTCTTAACTGCAATGTATCTATACAGTCCATCATTTTATTCTTTGGAGAAATGACTTCAGTAAGGTCTCAGCAGCTATAAAACATGTTCTTTTATCATTATGGGGTATCAGTGGGATTAATCACTCTTAACCAGCTATTTTATAGCTGTGGTGTGAGAATGTCTGAGGTTTATTTGGAGTATTGCATTTTTTTCAGGATAAAGCACAGTAGACCATGTCAGCCACAGAAAAATATTACTCACTTCCTTCTCGTCAGTCTTAATTGGGATCAAGTGGTTTTAGGTCAATCACTTGGTCAAGAAAATTTATGAAAAATACAGGTCTATTTATACATGATAGAGGTAATTAATGTTTTTCACAGACAGTCATTATAATAAAATCCTTTCATTCCTCATCCCTCACTGCATCACTGTGAGAAATTCTATGGAGGAGATGAATGGCTGGATTGTAATATTGATTTCCCTGGGTTTTCTGGCATATGCTCAGGGTAGCACACAGCTCAGTATCACTCACTTGTTAATCATCAAGCACACACATACAACACAAAGCTTGTTTCAGTTTCTAAATTCATGAAAGTTGACCAGATGGTAATTTCAGCCTGACAGGTGTGTCCTGAAAACTCATTTAAATATTTGTAAATAGTGGCACCATTCCTGCATTAGGTGATTAATAACTGCTGATCCTGTCACTCTCTTCAACACCATTTCTGTCTTAACAAATGTTGAAGTTCATAACTCAAAGGAAACTTTAACAAATACCTTTTCAACCTTACTTGCTTGTCTTCATTAATTATCCAGCAACTTCTTTCCCACAAACAGTGAACAGCATGTATTAGGTTGTGAAAATTCTAAGTCCTATTCAGAGAACTACAGAAATTAAGGTCTTGCTTATCAGTTTAGCAAACATGAGTCACTGGGCTGAAAGTTTCATCTCATGGTGAAATATAAGACACAGTTCATTAATCAAAAAACCCTGTAAAATTATGAGGTTTTTCATACCTCTCAATTTTAGACCTCTTATTTAGGTTCCTGTACCAGAAGATGGAAGGGAAG